>CM050423.1:8577826-9177826 GCA_027564155.1 Gymnocypris eckloni scoliostomus | reverse complement strand
GCAGTGCCACAGACTGATCGACTCCATGCCACGCCGCATTGCTGCAGTAATTCAGGCAAAAGGAGCCCCAACTAAGTATTGAGTGCTGTACATGCTCATACTTTTCATGTTCATACTTTTCAGTTGGCCAAGATTTCTAAAAATCCTTTCTTTGTATTGGTCTTAAGTAATATTCTAATTTTCTGAGACACTGAATTTGGGGTTTTCATTAGTTGTCAGTTATAATCATCAAAATTAAAAGAAATAAACACTTGAAATATATCAGTCTGTGTGGAATGAATTTATACATTATACAAGTTTCACTTTTTGAATGGAATTAGTAAAATAAATCAACTTTTTGATGATATTCTAATTATATGACCAATATATATATATATATATATATATATATATATATATATATAAGTGTATATGTACACACACATACAGTATATATTTTGAAAATATTTACATGCACATATATTTATATTTGTATATTTGATATAAATATATTTAATATATAAACATAACATATTTTTCTTAAAAATATACATGTTTGTATTTATATATACATAGACACAGTACATATACATATATTATGAATCAAAAACCTTTATTTTGGATGTGATTAATCGCTATTAAAACAGAACTAGACAGAACACATGTTGTTTAATGTTTGCTGGGTTGTTTTATTTAAGTCAACTATTGTTTAAAAATTATTATATTGCTGCCTTAAAATTGGCTAGAAATTAAATAAAACTCACACACAGAATTACTAGAGGCAATACCAATAATCAAAAGATGAACATTTATTACTAAGCAAGAACACATGGACAAAATACAAGACAAATTGAATTAATTTGGGTGAATACATCATAGTTTACAATATTTCATACATTAAACTCGTTCAACATGCATTTTAGAAAAAAAAATTAACATTTAAAAGCAACATTTTACTGCAAGTGTATTCAACCATTCTCTGTGATCACTTTTTACTGAAATAGTGCTAATTTGCATGCCAGCATCTGTCACTGGCCAAAATCTTAGCCAGTGAAGGGCTGCTGTTCTCGAGGAACTACTAACCTCAGACCGCAGCCTCACGTTTCACTCGTAGCTGAAAGATGTCGTGACTGACTCCAAAACCTACCCATAAACAAACAGTACCGAGATTAGAGAACATATTTTAACATCACATTAAATTAAATTATAACAAATAAAATAAATTTATGTTATGCAAGATAAAAGACGTTTCCATCATGCAAAATGACCGCTGCTAACGTAGCTGACTGACATCTCATCCGTATGTCGCATTACGTAAAATAATATAATTGACATCACATTAAAGACTTTATAAATTAAATTAAATGTACACACACACACCTTTATTTCGCTGAAGAAGTGCACCAAACCGCTCTCTCCTGTAGAGGACAAAAAGTCCTCGCTCTGTTTGTAACTCAGCAGCTGGGTTGTTTCTTTGGAGACAGGCTCAACCCAGCAGTTGGGTAGAAAAGAATTACCTAGCATTAAAAATAGCCAAGCCACTTGGTAACAGAAAAACTACCCAGCCCCTGGGTAAAAAAAATATATTCACAATTACCCAATAAAATGGCCCAACAAGCTGAACCCAGCATTTGGCTTAAAAATAATAACCCAGCATTTTTCAGAGTGTACTAGTATATCACCCAACTCTACATCCATCTATCCATAGTTCCATCCATCCATTCTCCAGTCACTTTTCCTAGGGTTACGGGTATTCTATCCCAGCCTTTTGGAACATCCTGGACCGATGACCAGGTCTACAGAGTTCTGTATTTTAACAGAATAATTTATCTTAAAAAAAAGGTTAAATATGTTATTTTTACTCAATCTCAAGTTGTTGCAAACCTTGTTGTTGTTGTTGTTGTTTTTTGTTTTTCTCCTTGAGCACCAAAGCAGAAATTTTCCACAGAAGAATCTTCCACACAGCTCGTTTCCATAAAATGACAAAAAAAATTCCTTAATGAAAATCTATGCTGTCTCTGACCTCTGGATAAAAATATATTTAGTTCACCTGGATGTAATGACTATGACATCGAAAAATTGTAGGATGACTCCCATTCACTTATGACTCAATAAATGTATAGGCTGCATTTGACAGCATAACATTTTAACTAAACTATGTGTGAATATATTTCCCCTGCCTCTTTCCATATGCGGTCGGGCTGTGTTTAACCTTGACTTGTGTGACCGTAGACACAGTCACATTATGAGACCATCTGTTCAACTCCCCTTTCACATTTATTGTATGTCATAAAGTAGTGAGTCTGCTCCCCGTCAGCCTTTACGGCTTCATGCTCTTCAGAAACTCGCTTTGTACATGCACCGAATGAGTGTGTGACAGCCACAGGTGAATCACATGAGACTAGCTTGATTAAAAGTCATATCATATGGTCTGGCTCTTTAAATAATTGCAGTGCAGTCTCGATTGTTTCAGGCATACAAATAATTTTTTGGAGCCAGACAGAGTATTGCACCTCATTTGTTGTTGGACAACTTTGACTTGTTTTTGACCCAGTGTTTCATGCCAAAGCAGCTAAACATACTAAATTGACGTGATTGTTCAAAACCATAATCACTGTATAAACACTGTAATCAAAAGTGTTTTATACATAGCACAAAATAAAATATTATAAATCATAAAAACATATTTACAGACCCTTCAAGTTCTGTTTGGACAGTTATGCTCAAACATCACAAAAAAAGGTCAAAGTCATCACCCTGATATAAAAAAATACAATTTGCATGAATAAAACGAATAATTAGAATTGTATTTGTTATCATATATAATCATGTATAATTTATAATTTAAAAGTAAAAATGCTTGCAATTTAAATGATATGCACGCACACACACACACACACACACATGTTGGTTTTTATGGTTTACGGGGACTCTCCATAGGCGTAATGGTTTTTATACTGTACAAGCTGTATGTGCTATTGCCCTACACCTACCCTACACCTAAACTTAGCCCTCACAGGAGACGGTGCATTTCTACTTTCCCCCCAAAAAACTCACTCTGTATGATTTATAAGCGTTTTAAATTATGGGGACACTGAAAATGTCCTCATAAATCACCTTCTCCTTGTAATACCTATGTCATACCCATGTCATTATACAAATTTGTGTCCTCATAAACCACATAAACATGCCCACACACACACACACACACACACACACACACACACACACACACACACACACACACACAGGTATAATAAGAAATGAGTTGTGCTTAATTTTCATGAAAATAATTTCCCAAGTCAAAAAGGTTGTAATGGTCCTAAAAATAGGTTTTATTCACTATATGAAACATTATTTATTATTTATTTATATTTGGTGGTGAAATATGACCATAGGACAAATTCTTGACAGGCGTTGTGTGATTCTCCCATAATTTGCACTCAAGCATTTAAAAAGCACATTGTTCTTTGGAAATATACTTTTCATGGAAATGACCCGCCTGACATCCACACTATGATCTTACCTGATTTCCAGCCCTCAGCTGTTCGATTCCATAGGAATATGTGACAGGGTTTGCCAGATGAGAGAGACTTTAATCTGATGGTGTCATGAAGGCAGGCAACCTGGGGCACAAAGGAACAGATAGTGGTGATATTTTCAAATGTTTGTGTACAGAGATAGCTTCCTGTTCACACAGCGTCTGAATATGGATTTATCTCTCTACATGTCTTGTCTTATCCCTTAAAAGAAAAATAAATAAATGCATTTTTAGACATGGATCTACATTTTCAGATGTGTGGCTGTGTGAGATCAGAGATAAATGTAACATAAGATGCACATTTTGAAAGAGAGAAAAAAAAACTCAAGTGTAGATACTGTTGGCTACTGATACTATTACTATTGTGTGTAAAAAGTACAGAAAAAATACAGTAAAAAAAATAATGTGAATTATCATTATAATTCAAAATGGTTTTCATATTTTTAAATATATTTTAAAATCTGATTTATTTCTGTGATGAAATAGAAACATAAACATATAAACAACTGTGTTGAAATATAAAATAAAATAAAAATGTTGAAATATAAAATAATATAATATACAATAACATTATAAATGTCTTTTATCAACTTTGCCATCACATAAATAAATTACACTTTAATATATATTAAAATTGAAAACAGTTCTTTTACATTTTTATTATTTTAGAATATTGCTGGTTTTACTGTATTTTTGTTCAAATAAATGCAGTATAAGCACAAAAAAAAAAAAAACACTTAATGAATCAACATTTTGGAACAGTAGTGTACAATATGAAAACTTGTTCATATTGTTCCAGTTATCATGACATGACAAGTGATTTTGGTCCAATTTAATTTAATGCACAATTTCATACTTCATTATCTTTTAAACTTTCCAGCAATGCAAAAAACTCGTTTTTGAATCGCAAATGATGCTCATTTAGTGTGCAATTGATGCTCTTTAGATTTGATCATTTTTGTACTGCTAAAGGGCATGATGGGCAATATAGTTTTGATGCACAACATCAAATATCAAGACAAGCACAAGCATAAAATTAATGCATCATAAGCATCAAATTCATGATCTAAATAAGAGGCATTTTCTTGCAAGCTGCATGGGTAGTCTTTAGCAGCAAAGATTACAAACCAAATTGCACAATGCTAATCCAACTTGAAACGTATAAGGGTTTAGAGTTCCCACTGGTGGTTAGACTTCATGGTTGTGTTCATGCGCTCTTAAATTAATCAATATGATCATTTTGACACATTTAAATGAAGCAAACCAAAATACTTAAATGTGTCCCTGCTATTCTGTGCCATTGAATCTAGCCAGGGAAAAATATCGGCAAACATATAGCACAGACAGTGTAATCCAGTTAACAAATGAATGACTCTCATGAGAAGGATCCTTTAATGAATTAGTCAGTCAGTGATTAATCAGTTGCCTTAAAAGTACTTTGAATTAAAGTATCCAGAATTAAGTGGAATCAGAGTCATTAAATTCCCTCGGATTTCCATCCATATAGATGTTGTAAACTGTTATATTGCACATTTTGCAGAAGTTCAGATTGCTGTTTAGTTCTATAGATCTTACTTAGGTCCTGTAATACTATAAATTACAGATGTAATGATAAACAACACAGTTGTCTGGTGTATTTTCTTCATATCTTTTACTGCTTCGATATAACGTTAGAGGACTTGGAATATAGCGCATGACTCATGGACAATTGTTATGCTAATTTTTTGCTGCTTTTTGAACTTGACAGATCCTGTTTTACTGTATGTATTCTTTACATGGAACAGATCTGCTTGGACTTTTTTTGTGTTCCATGGAGGAACAGAGTCATAAGGGTTTGCAAACATAAGAAAATATGCTGAGAGAACTTTCATTTTTGTGGAAATGTCTCTTTAAGAATGGAGTTTAAAACATAATTTTATGCAGAGAACCATGCAGAGGTGAATGAGTTGCTAAATAACGCTTGTCCTTCTGATCTCCTTGTTAGATCTTGCTTAATTAAGCAGCTTAGATAATTTCTCAACTCAGCTCAAATCATTACAATTCATCTATCAGACTCATTAGTCCTGCATCTTAATTAGTGTGTATGTGTAGATTAGACCGAAGACCTCCATGCCATGACTGATGTATTCTGGAAATACTTTATCGATCAGATGAAAGATAATGTATTTCCTTAATTTAAAACTTTTTATGAAGATTTCTACATGTTTGTGTGAAATATTTGTTTTGTCTTTTTGTCTTCGTATATTTTTCTACATGGCTACCAATGTGTTTCACCCTAGTCTGAGATACTTTCATGCAACCGTGCCACAGCAACCAAACTCAGACCACATCCATCAGTATTCTTGGTTCGTTACCCCAGTACATTTCTTGGTCTGCATGGCAGCTTTCACATTACCAATTTTCATGCAAGGTTTTTTTTTTTTTTTTTACTGGTTTTCATGATGACATACTTGCCATTTCTCAGATCAGGCGAGAGTGATGAAATGTTGTATGGAAAGCTCTTATATAGGAATTGACCTATCGATAAGGCCCTCCCCTCGAATGCAGACTAGCCAATGGCAGTCAAGTATCAGTTGCATGGGGAGCGGAACTCGCACATCTTTAGGTTTCAGCGCCATAGAGAAACATTGGAAGATCCGAAGCTCGTATCAGTTTTATGGGGTTTATGCTAAAGTTAACGCTAAAGTTAGTGGGTCCATGCTAACCTACAAACCTAAATAGCAGACCGTTCTCGCGTCTTGTACAGTGAAGGTCAAAAATACATAAATGAAGGTCTACATTTAAGTGCCCTTCCATATTAAACTGGTTAAATGTACGTTCATTTAATCGTACCCTGCGATACATGAACAGTGTTGATCCTGCATGTTTTCATCCACGATCGTGATGACCAACCATAATATGAGTCTTCTCCCGCTTGTATTGTGGTCTGTAAACCTTCGCTTCGAGTTACCCACTGTATTTATTTGTAAATATTTTATAAATCCCTCCATGGAATATTTCATTTCCATTTGGTGAGCTAGTGGAACATAGTGGAACAAGGTTTTCAAACTGCAGCTGTCAAGACAGTGAGCAACTAAGGGGGGCGGGGCTTACTAATAGGTCAATTGTGTATTATCGTTCATTTAGAAGACTCCAAATTCATTACATTTAGAAAAAGAATGAAGCAAATTTTGGTGCATGAATGAGACCCATTATATCTTTAATCACCAGAATCAAAGACACAATTTGAGAAATGTCCATAAGTGACAGCCTGACCGCAGTGGGTGTGCTAAACACGCGTGGGTGTTTTTTCCTTCTTTGTCTGGATCTACTGTGTATTTTTGAGTGGATGTGTTAATTGAGCTGCCTTTTGCCGGAAGAAAGCGCTCGTTTTCTCGAACGCCTGATCACCATGCCATTAAAATTCTATTTTGAACTTGACTTGAGCTGAAGCACTCTTGTTACAGATATGAAACTATTGTTCCACAGCGCTGCAAGGAAAGGCGGCCTGCTGAACAGCTTGGCAATGGAACCCGCTGATTTTTGCATTGAATGATCCGAGAGATGTGGGTGGATTGGCTTTGGTTTTATGGATTTATGTTTTAAGAGTTAGCGGTATTGAAGCTTGGGATGTTAACGATTGAATCTACCTGGATTAGTTGGAAGGCTTTGTTTCCCAAATATTCCCCATATAGTAGAGAAAGGAGTCTTTGAGTCCAGTTGGATAGTTGAAGTGTTGGATGATTTACTTTTTCAGCAAACCATATTCAACTTATTAGGCTGCTTTGATGCTTTTCCATGTTGCATGATGTAAGGAATTCATCAGGTTTGACTGGATGTTTTTGAATGTGCAATTGATATAATTGTTTTTTATGACCAAGACAAAGTTTTGATACCCTTATAAAGTATTGCTGCTATAAAGCACAGCTTTTCATGATTCAATAAGGTAAATTGGTTCCACATGACTCCAAAACATTACATGAGCATAATTTGTTCATATCTTCAACATCATGGACTGAAATAATTTTGTATTGACCCAGTAAACTGGGTGTGCATTTATATGGTTAATTCAATCAACAGGGTCAATTCAGATTCTACTGTTAGTGAGCTGTTTTAGCACATATTAGCAAGCTAAATGCTAATAATAATAAAATGGTAACCCAGTGAAAAAATTTAATAAATAAATAAAACTGTTCCAAATCCCATCATAATTAAACAAGTCTCCACTCTTTTCTCACGTTGCACAAAAGTACATGAAATACATTTGTTTTACTCCCCTCATTAAGTGCCAGGCAAAGCATGCTGGGAAAAGATGTTCAGTGATTTCAACAGAAGAAATCATTTTGAGTAACTTGATTGTTTCACATTCGCCCTACATAATTGAATATAGCAGACTGAATATTTTAAAGAATTAGACATTAATCAAAAGCACACAAATCAAGTTTAGAAGAGGAGCACAAATTTGGTGTGTTGCTCACATAAATAACATGATTGAGAAAATCAGACAACCTGCATTTTCACTTTTCTTTTCACTGTAGAAGACACACAGCTGTACACAGCTTCACTGATTTTAATGAGAGCTATTTGAAGTTTGTCATGTTGCAACTTTCCAAAGGTGTCCAGTGTACACAAGTGGATTTTTACATTGCAATTCCAGCCAGGATACATGTAAGAGTTTGTCAATACTATGCACCAGGGGCGCTGCTAGACATGAAGCTCTACTCAGGCACAGGCCCACATGACGTTTTCTCTCACATTTTTCTTGAAAGCCTGCTGTGTGCAACTGTACACATTTATTTTGCTTAAACCACCATTCTTACAGTGCAACAATACTGAGGAAGGTAAACATATCTGTTTGAAAGAAAAAAAAAATGTATCTTTAACAAACTTAACATGAACATTTACATTGTTTACGGCATACATGGCATACACTGTATGGAAATAATAAAAGCAGAGATAATTATTTATTGCACATCTGCATTCTTCTACATTACAGAATGATAATAATGAATAATTACAAATTAATTTACAATTACAACATTTCAAGAAACCAGTTTTTTTAACCATTTTATGGCTGCAACTAAAATAAAGAGTATATAAAAAATATAAAAAATTAAAAACCTACACCAAAGGCATTGCCCGGTTTCTCAGCCAAGTCCAAACAAGGTTGGCTATTTTTTAGCATTAAATTGTACTGCCTATAATATCACCAGTGGAATGCGGTGGTGTTTTAAAATGAGGGGGCAGTTATATACTAATATATATATATATATATATATATATCAATAAATTCATGTCTCTGGTACAAAAATGTTCATACTTTATTAACATTATTTTATTTTATTTAATATTTTAAATAATAATTATACATTTCATAGTGTTTTATGCATTTTTACATTTATTCCATAATAATAATGAAAGGCAGTAACAATTTGAACAATATTTAGGAAAGACTTCATTAGCTAGGTTAACGTTAGGTAACATGAACTAAGAATAAACAATGCTTCTACAGCATTTATTAATCTTAGTTAGATGCTTTTTACATTAAGTGAAAATATCAGCATTTTCTTAGCGATATGCCATTTACACTAAGTGCAAATAACTATAGATTTTATTTATACCGTGTTAAAAAAGTCTGCTATTTATACTACTTATTTCAAATAGTGGCAATTATGCACGTCCTGATTTTGCTGAGTTAGATGTGTTCCTGGGTCAACATATATTGTTGACCCTGGAACAACATTTTAATCCAAAAATGTAATCTAAACTATTTCCCTAAACCTAAACTTAACCATGAGTGATCCCTAAAATCAGAGGAACTGATAGATGAATGACACTGATGTACAAGCAACAAACTCTGATTATAAGCCTAAACTTCACAAAAATGATTAACTTGTTCTTAAAATCTGATTGGTTAATAACAATGTTGTTCCAGGGTCAACAAAGATGTTGACCCAGGAACATGTCGCACTTGGTAAAATCAGGTTCTGCGGCAATTATCTGCACATTAGTACTGTAGAACATTATAAAACAGTAGCCTATGCAATAATAACATATTGAGTGTAAATTATATTTTCAAATTATTAAATGGATGCCACCGTATTGGGGCAATATCAGGCCTCTCTACACCTACCCCATGCGATACCAGATTTGAAAATGGAGAAAGAAAGAAAAAAAAAATCAGTAAAGGGCGGAATCGAACCCAATGGAGTGCAAAGCATGGTGGTGCTATATAATATAACACTTTAGCAAAGAATATCTGTAGAAAATCTTATCCTATAAATGGAGCTGTCAGTAATAATGAACAGACAGACAGAAACATCTGCTGTGAATGCTGTCAGAATGGATCTTTACTTTCAATCTGTTTGCCAGAGCTTGTCACTTTAATTATGGTCATTCTGACTTTATGCGATACATCAACAAATCATACAAATTAAAAAGCATTTGTTGCGCCACAAACTCAGAGTGAAAATACATGAATAGATTTTTACATCCAGACATCGATTACCCCAAACACAACTTCCTATCCTCAGTTTGACAGATGCCAGTGGTGTCATTAATGTTGGTTGCTAGTCATTTTCCACTATGAATACAAGCCCAATTTTGTGAGGTTTTTGATTGTGGGCAGATTAGTGCTGGGTTTTCATCAAACGCTGTATGTTTCCTTCCTCCCATGCTCCTTAGAGGCTGTTCAGATTCTAGATGCAGTGCCTAAACCTGCACATAAAGGTATTATATTTGGAGAAGCCTGACAGTTAAATGTCTAGTTATTCTGGTTTCTTTTGTACCTGTTATTTCCAAAGAGAACAGCATCTTTCCAAACATTCTCCAAGTGCGAAAATTCACTAGGAATTAATTAAGCCTGCTGAGACCACTGTGTATTTGCGCACGCTGTATGCATTGTTTTGGCATCAGATTTAGTCAAGGAAAATGCTAATTAGCTAATTGTGCAAAGCCGAAAATAAAAATTAAAACAAAAAATATGTGATTACAATTGATATGGCTCAGTTCCTTAGTTCATATATGTGCTAGGTTGTGGAAGATGCAACAGCCTAGGCGATCTGGCATATTTTAATATACATTCTCATAAAAAAAGGTACTGTCTAAAAGGTACTAATATGTGACCCCGAACCACAAAACCAGTCTTAAGTTGCTGGGGTATATTTGTAGCAATAGCCAAAAATACATTGTATGGGTCTAAATTATAGATTTTTCTTTTATGTCAAAAATCATTAGGACATAAGGTAAAGATCGTGTTCAATGAAGATATTTTGTAAATGTCCTACTGTAAATATATAAAAACAATTTTTTTTATATGTAATAGGCATTGCTAAGAACTTCATTTGGTCAATTTAATTTGGAAAATGAGCGATTTTCTCAATATTTAGATTTTATTTGCACTGAAATATACAATACTGTCATAAATTGAAATCATCTCAAAGATAAATTCAGTTCATTGTGACTTGTGCTGTCCATTCGTTTTGAAATGTTGCACAATGTTAAACAAGAGTATGCTTTATGACCTTAACATGAATAACAATCGTTTAACCTTTTTTTTTTTTCTGTGGGACACAAAAGATGTTTTTTCATTATAGGCCTGTGCTGTGACTGACAATAGAATCATAAAATACACCAAGAATGGAATATAAATCACAGAACTAATGAATTTTATGCTGTATTTGGGGTGATATTTTGAACAATTTGCAACTTAAAAAATGCTCTAAAAAAATGCTCTGGTTCTTCCACCAGAAAGAATTGCAACTGCATACAACACATCATCAATTG
Organism: Gymnocypris eckloni scoliostomus; assembly: GCA_027564155.1. NCBI lineage: Eukaryota > Metazoa > Chordata > Actinopteri > Cypriniformes > Cyprinidae > Gymnocypris > Gymnocypris eckloni. Next base: position 9,166,542 of record CM050423.1, on the reverse strand, counting down.
GTACCACTTTTGAAATTTTTGCAATAAAAAGTATAATTTCAAAACTAACATATTCAATATGTGAAATTTTACCTATTACATTTAATTGGCATTGCAGTACCTTTTTTAAGTAAGTTTTTATCTTTTTTTTTTACTTAAAGTACAGGCCAAAAAGCACCATTCCTGCAAATAACAAAGCCTTACATAAAACATTGCATATAGCCTACATTAGTAATGAAGATGAGTTATATGCACAGGCCTATTGTAATTTTATTTTAATAGCTACCCGCACTGGTATGCTCAGCACTAGAAAACTGTGCTTTTTATAGCTGTAACTTTAGCTGAATCAAGTTATATTATGTGTGTATGAGAGCAAGAGAGGGAGAGAAAGAGACTTTACATGCACCTGTTCTTGGCTGTACTTTTCTGTAGATTTTTTCTTCATGTGTAATAACACTGAGAAACGCAAAATAATAATAAATCTTTTTGTTTTACACAAACAATGCATTTTCATTAGGCGTAAAAGCATGATTTAGTTTAGTCCTGTAATAACATTCTCAATATTAATGTACTGAATGCCGAGGATTTGATAAATCACACACCAGCTTCTTTTCGACACAAGACATGGATTAATAAAAAGGCTACCTGAGCTCGAGAAGCAAGAGAAAGAGACAGGGGATGGGGGGCTGAAATTGACTGACCTTAAAATCCCTGGGCTTTCAATAAACACTTTTGTGTTTGGCTTTGTGTTTATGAGATTCATAGTTCTCTTAAAGGACATCCCAGTAATCCCTTTACTGACCAAACGTGCGTGCCGCCCCTCACTGCAGGTGTCACTTATCCAGCCGCCCCAGAAATGTCAGCGTTTGCCGGATCGTCCCAGCGCTCGCCTGTGATGACTGAATGCTCGGAGGATGAAATGTCCATTGAGCTGTCATTCATCCACTTTTATATTTATTTAACTCTTTATTTCATGTTTTGCAACTTCCATGTGCATTCCGCAGGGGTTCTCAGTGCAAGTCAAAGATGATGATTTTTTATCAGTCCCTGTCTTATTTTATATTCTTCTGTTCTTCACAAAAAGACAATAGTTTAACTTTAGCATGGAGTTTGAAAGTGGCACGTTGTTTTATTTTGTATTTCGTAATAAAGAAGATCATACAACCATCTGACATCTTACCCGTCATCTCGCAAGGACATCAGGAGGGAGACGAGGAGAGATGAGTGAATATGCGGGCTGAATTTTACTGAGCCATTGTTCATGAAATACTGATTAGCTGAATGCTTTGCTTTGGAGTAACTCTGAAAACTGCCTTGGGTTTAAGAACTATAGGAAGGCTACTTTATGAAGGTTATTCTCTTTTTGCCCTCTACATGTTTTGCCCTTGGCATTGCAAATGATCAGAGCTTTTAAGTTTATATTTTTGCCGGGGATTATAGTAGTTTAACAATTGTCAATACCAATTTCAGATATGCTATTGTAGACCCTGCTTTAAAAATAAATATTGGAAGCGAGAGAGAGAGAGAGAGAGAGAGAGAGAGTTTTCAACACACTTTATTCAATCATTACAGAGTCATTAAAACAACAAAACAGATTTTCCAAACCTCAAAAACTTGCACACAAGAGCAATGCTTATTTTAACATAGTAGTAAAGGTCAACATTTATTCTACAACAGTACAAATAGCTTCTTTAAAACACCATTTATACAAAACACTTTCTAAATCATTCATCATTTTGTAGAACTTCAAATCAAGCATAACCCTTGATTTGACCAGATTTTAAACACTATTGTCACGTTGTCCTTCTCTGCCTTCTATTTTGTTTCTCCTGCTTATATAAACATCAAGTTCAGCTTTTCCAATTAAAAAATTAAACAATTGACTTTTTATTCTTTGCACTTTAACTTTAACTTCATCATCTAGTCCCAATTTCTCTCTCCACACCGTATCTTTTAAAGTTGCCTTGTTTAAAACGTTTACAATGCATTTATATAAAACTTTACTTTGAACATCCTGCAAACTTAAATCTTCTGGTGTGCAACTAGCATATTCCTGTGTGTTGTTTGATGATTCATAAGCCCATATTGTGTTTAGACCACATTGTCTATTGCATTAAATCACATGATATACAATTTGTTGAGTCACGTTGCTTGATATATGGTCCAATATGTCAGAACACTGACTAATAAAACAAAACACATGGATGGTTTTGAGGACAAGACCAAAATAAAATACACGTCATCTTGAGTTTGTGGAAGACGAGTGATCTGTCTAATAAGAAAACACATTCTGTTGGGCAAATCGTGTTGGAAATGTCAGGGAGGGTTATTAATTACATAGAAAAAGTCTGATGCTCATGCACTATGACATACAGAGGCTTGGTTTACTGATATTATGTCGGCTGAGTGTTATGATTCATCAAGTCATATCTTGAAATGCATTATACTGCAGTTTGGCTGTTTTTGTTGCTGCTTCAAGTCTGGATCTCATTTAACGGCATTTAATGTTTTATGTGGCTTCTTTAATAGTTTATAGTAAACTGTGTTTCAGTGAGCTAAATCTACACGGACTTGTTCCTCCCTTACTATAAACATAAAGTGAGACATTAGGATAAATACTACAGATGGTGGGACACACATATACACAGCTAATAGATGGATGGTCATGATATTGAGTGGGCTTCTTCCATATTGACGTTTGCAGAACTCCTGGTTGCTTCTGCTCAATAATTTAAGCATAAATAAACACGAGGCCTGGCAGGTACTGCAGTGGGGTTCTTCTGTGGGTTATGTGGATTACGGTTGCAAAGGGGAATAAAAATGGAATCATGTGTGATATAGCTAAAACAATCTTTATATTACATTTTATTTAACTGTTTTTACTTTATTTTATTTTATATATTTAATCATACATTATATATTCTGCCATTCATTTATGTCCTCTAAAATGTTTTTGGGATTATTCATTTTTTTAACCATTCATTGAGGCGGAGTAGCTTGACAGACGCTTAAGGCGTGAACTAAAAACTGTTTTATGTGAACGAGCATCTAGGCAAGGCATGTCTGAACGAATTCAAGGAAAATGCGTCAAACTTACACGTTAACACTATCTTTCCTTTTTATCCGACATCATAAATGACGTTTCAATCCCACCCCTCCAAACTCCTTAATTGTGATATGAACACTCACTATTTGCAATCCAGTGCAATTCCTAAATCAAAAATGAATCTTGCTCAACATTTTGTCTTGTTGAAAATCCTATTTCATTCAAATACATGTCAGCATTATTGGAGAGCTTTCTATTGAATGCTGGTTTTGCATCTTAGATTCATTCAGTGCAGAATTCATTGGATTGATTCTTACTGATAACTTGAGAATATTTTTGAGTGAATTTGTTTTCATGTGCAACCAGTGAAGACAAAGGATTAGAAAAGTGTTTTGTCATAACGTTCAATTCAGAATGCAAGCTCACAACCCGTGAGCCGCAGCTGAATATCGATGCATTGTTCCTTTTACAGCAAACAACCAATTCAGCGCCTCTTCAAAACCAATCCAGCTGTGCTCTAAATAAAGCAAACCAATGCCTCTTTTGAAAAGTAAAAAAAATAACATGCATAAAATAAATGTTTAAATGGCAGATTTTTCAGGCTGATACAAAAAGGGCAATTTTCTCTTAGTTATGAATAACACCATCATACTTCTCCAATAACGCTTACACAAACCTGATTAATTAAACATCATAGCCTTTCATTTGCACTGCCATTTCATCTGTATTCCTTACTGAATCATGGGGATCCTCAAGAGATAATCCCTGCCAGGATGAGTAAAGCGTTATTCCTTAACACATTAAAGTTAGTGGAGTACAGTGCTCGATTGAAGCGTTCTTTGGCTTAAATAATCTTTCAGCCCGGTCCAATAGCCTTGATTGAAAGTGATGAATGAAAATGCAGAGAACGGCTTGCACGGGTTACACTTAAGGTGAGCGTTGAGCCGCACTGTCGCAACCCTAATCATAACTCACATAAATCATTGACGCTAAGAGCCACCATCTCCATGCAGGAGGGAATGTCTCAAAGCTTGATTTTAACAACTGATCGCAACTCATCTCATTCAGCCGCTCATCACAGGTAAACGGTTTGAGATGGATCAGGGATGTCTCCCCCTCCATCTTCAGAAGAGCCCTTCAGTGAAAATATGCTTCACATCAGGTCATTTTAAGATAGAAGAAGAGTGCGTATTTCCATCCCCTGTTTTTTTTAATTACACTCTTGGAGCTCCGTATGAATGCGCATAAATGCTTGCTTTTCATTTCAGTTGGCGTTTAATGAAAGCATGTCTCTGAAGTGATCAGAAATTAAATGTATATAACAAGTGAAAAATCTCCCAGGAAATGTACAAAAATTCTGGTGGCAAATAGGCTGCTGTCAGATGGATAAGCATGTGGCTGGCTGAAGATGAGAGAGGATTGGGAAAGGTTAACAGCATTGCTTGTCCTTCCTTTTCAATTCATCTGCCTATTCCTTGGAGATAAATGAGGGAGACAAATACGTATAGAAATAGCTTTTCTAGCTAGGAAGAGTGTGTGTTTTTATATATTAAATTGAAATGTTTATTTTACTAATAACAGTTCATTATTACATACCACATGTTTTTATCCAAAGCAAAACTCTTTAAAATGAAGGTGCTTCATGATGCCATAGATTAACCTTTTTGTCTATATAGTTAAATAAAGAACCTTTCTGTTTCACAATTTTCTTTGTGATTATTCAGATTATATAAAAATGTAAAAACGAGATGGTTCTTTAAAGAACCTTTGACTTAATAGTTCTTTGTAGAACCAAAACTGGTTATTCTATGGCATCGCTGTGAAAAAGAACCTTTTAAGCACCTTTATATTTAAGCGTGAACTTGTGTTTTAAGTAACATTTAAGATATGCATTGTATCAGTATTTGTTTTTGTATCAGACCAATGACCTTGGTACTGCTAACACAATACTCTACTGTTTGAGCTACAGGAAGGCTATTATTATGAACAATTTATGATGTGAACAAAGTAAGTGAGTTACTTACTTAAGTGAGTTAATTGTGTAATCCGATATTCAAGTGATATTGCCAGCTTAATTTGTTCCAAGACTGATTTGTTTGTCCTTCTTGTGATCAGTGGGATAAATTAAATACATTTAGTCTCCAGCACCACATTTCAAATGCATTGATCCTTCGACTGACCTGTTTCCTCAACTTCCAACTTTCACAACCGTAGGTGACTACGGAAAAGATCAAACTGTGCGTAAGCCAAATCTTGATTGATTGGGAGATTTCCTTAGATTTAAAAACCTTGTCCAGTGACTTCATCGTCAACTTTCCCATTGCAATTATCCGCTTGACCTCCATAGTTGATGTGGCCTAGGTGTTCACTATCGATTCAAGTAGGTTGAAGTCCTTAACAATTTCTATTTTATCACCGTTTAGCTGGTAAGTGTTATGGTCATAGTCCTCAATTGTCAAGATTTTTGTTTTAGCCATATTGAGGAAAAGTCCCATATTTTGGCTTTCATGCTTGACTGCTCAAAATATGTTCCTCATGCCCTCCAATCTGCTTGCTATCAAAGTGGTATCATCCGCATATCTGAGATTGTTCATGTTACGTCCTCCAATGAAAATTCCTTAAGCTCTCAGAAAGCTTAGAATTCCTGAAGATTACTTCAACATATAAGTTGAACAAGAATGGTGACAGAATGCATCCTTATCTGATGCCGCGTTCCCCTCTAAACCACTGGCTATCTCCATACTCAGTTCTGACTCTGTACTCTTGGTCTTTTTATGAGGTTGATCAGATGGATTGGCACACCCATTATTTAGCGCAGGGGTAACTAAACTTGTTCCTGGAGGGCCGGTGACCTGCAGAGTTTAGCTCCAACCCTAATCAAACACAACTGGACGAGCTAATCAAGGTCTTGCTTGGTATACTTGAAACTTCAAGGCAGGTGTGTTGATGCAAGCTGGAGCTAAACTTTGCAGGACACTGACCCTCCAGGACAGAGTGTGGTGACCCCTGCTTTAGCGTCTTCCAAAGCTTTTGATGATCAATGCAATCGATAGCTTTACTGTAGTCGACAAATTAAAGGTAGAGGCCTTTCTGGTACTCCTTGGCTTTTTCTATAATCCATCTTAAATCAGCTATAATGTCCCTAGTCCCTGAGCCTTTCCTGATGCCGGCTTGCTCTTCAGGTAATTATCTGTCTATGTAAGTCAATAAACGTCCCTGAATGATCTTTAATAAGACTTTACTGGCATGAGATATAAGTGCAATAGTCCAATAGTTGCCACAGTAGGTAGTTGCCACAGTGGTGTCCAGTGCTGAAAAACGATTGTGCAGATTTTTGCTGGTCAAATCAAATTTTGGCACCAACTGCTGTCTTCTCTTCTTTCGAAGCTTAATTTTAAACTTGCACATTAAAAGTTTGTGATCAGTTCTGCAATCAGATCATGGCTTTATTGTCATGTTCTTGTGGATACCATTTGGTGATGTCCAAGTGTAAAGCTTCCTTTTGTGATTTTGAAAGAAAGTATTCATAACAGAAAGCTGATTTGTTGTGCAAAAATCAATGAGCCGTTCGCCGGCTTCATTTTGCTCTCAAAGGCCATAGTGCCCAACAGGCAAAATGCATCTTATCTCAGCAGTACTCACAGTATTTATAGCTCATCACTTTCAGTTCAGACCACAAGTTCAATTAACAGGTAAACTATAATTTATTCTGTCATGATGTTGTTGATTTTAACAGGAACAAACTGGATTGTGGTAGATAAATGGTTAGCAAATGTCATTTCATGTTGACTTTAACTACAGATATTCACATAATTTGAACCCTGTGGATCCAAATAGCTTGCATCACTTTCAACACTGTACTAAAAGTAGGCTACATGCATTTGCTGTTGATCATAAAGCACAGTCATTTGAGTATGTGGCAAGGCAGTACTGGGAATGTGATACATTTGACTAATTGTTATAGTGTTTAATAGAAGTTTTGTCACCCTTTAAAAATGAATGCCAAATAAATACTGCAGTGAGTGCAGAGAGTAATTAGCCTATATCCTCTTATAGCATATACTTTTCCATCACTTGATGGGTTGTTAATATATATATAAAAACTAAAGCTTGGACATATGCTCCATCTAACATAAATATATATATATACAAAGTATACAGTATCACCCAAGTACCTTTGGCATGCTATTTTAAATGCACCATTATGTGTTTTACTCATGCATAATGCTTGGAATGGATTTTACACATATTACTATGCAACCATAGCGTTTCTTCGGTGCACTATGATATGTCTAGTGTATATTCAGTTGATATAATCAATGCAGTTCATCCTCAAATGGGTCAGGATTTTTTAAATGACTATTTACTCCATAATTAAGTCAATTTATTCAGGAAGCACATTTGCAAAATGTATAGTACAGTTTGAATCTTAATTCTGCATTTAAAAGCTGCATGCTGCTCTGTCCTGAGACACCATGTTAATTGTAGTGTTTGCATGGCAGCTTGTCTTCCTTATAATGCGTTGCTTTTTTTTCTCCAACGTTGCAGCACAGTGTGATGTCTAATTAGCAGAACCCTACAGAGACCTGCATGTCGTGCACAGACAATAGTACAAACAGATTAAGAAAATACAACAAAAGGATTTGTGGCTGGTATGAACAAATCGTATAGGCTACAATTATTTTATGGCTTTTGTGAATAAATTATGGAATGAGAGGGCGACGTGTGCCAGATAGGTTTTGTGCCTTTCTTAAACAATATCAATGTTACGGTTCAAATAATTGTATTGTAACTATTCTGCTAGTTTCTAAGACATGGCAAAATGAAAGCTGTATTATTCTCCAGCTTTCCTTTGTCATTTTTAATTAAAGTGTTGTGGAAGCAATTATATGGACTCTGAGGCTCCCAATATTTATGCATTTATTTTATTTCTCATGACATGAAATGCATTTTGACAATATGACACCGTTAAATAGAATTCAAACAGAAGTTCAGGAAAAACATGTTCAATTAATCCTGCCAATCACAAAGGAGAAGATAAACACTGCTAACCTGAATCCTTTTCAAATTCTGCCTGCATCCCAAATCCACCTATACTTTTTATAATTAGGTCCGGAGGGGACGTTTTGTTGCTGAAAGCCGTACCTGTTTAACTTAATTATGTTATATGAACTTTGAGTGTGTTTGCTTCTTAGCTACTCTTTACACAGTTTTCAACTAAGTACCAAAAAGTATGTGTTTTGGTCATTCATTTACACAACAACAGTGTTTTGGAGGGCTTAAAATGCTAACTTTTCACACATAATTGTGGAAGCTTTTATCACAGTTTTATCACAGTTGCAATAAAAGTGTTACAACATTTATTATAAAAAATATATATATATTACAAAAAGAACTGGTCATTTAAATACAATAAAGCAGTGCACAACATGTATACAGTAAACAAATGTTTCTAACAGATTAAAGTGCAAAATAATTATACAGGATAATACAAAGCAGTTTATAGTAAGGTCTCATTAGTTAACCTTAGTTTATGCATTAACATTAACAATGAGCAATGGCTACATTTGTTACGGGATTATTTATTCTTACAGCTGTCATGGGCTCATTAAATAGCACAGTTACAACTTTTGATTTTAATAACATATTATTAAATGTTTAAATTAACGTAATAAATGCTTTAGAATATCGCCTCTTGCTGTGTAACTTGCTGAGTCACATTCTGAAGCGTTTGTGTTCAGAGTTGTTTAAAGGGTAATATAGCGCCAGACGATAGTAAACGATCTGTAATTTTAAATCAGTGTTATAAGTACCCTGTCAGAGGGGGTCTATAGCCCTGGTGGATTTCATCATTTTTCTGTCAGCTTGAACTGGAATCAATAGTCCAGGCATTTGCTTTGGCTGAGGAGTTGATCCTCATCTCCATTGCTGCAATCGATAATAAGCAACGACATGGGACTCAGAACATGGGACTCAAAATTCTGGCTCATGGATTCTGGGTAAAGCCGATTGTATCAGAAACTCGGGGCTAAAGGTCAGGTAAAGGAGGACAACACTGTACACAACGCTGGCCAAGCGGGAAAGGTCTCAGGGCACTTGATCAGAGAATGGTTCAGATGTCACACAGTGGGTTTCTCTTGTAGCTGTGCTGAGACTAGTGACTGTATCAGCCCTAAACACTTACTAATGCGTATTTCCATGTGTTTTTTTTCTGGAGTACTATTTTAGTAGCAGACTTTTGACTGTAGACATAAAGTCTAATCGACTTAGGGCATGTTTACTCTCGGCAGGTTTGGTTCGATTAAAATAAACTCTGGTGCAATTGCTCTTTTAGTATGGTTCATTTATATAAATGCAAATGCTGACATCCTACAGATCTTCAATCCTACAGAACAATGTCAATCCAATATATTGGGAAAGAATGGGATGAATTGGATGCAGACAATCAAATCTAGTTGCAAATTGCTCAAGGCTCAATAAAATTAACTCAGGTGCGGTTTGGCAGATAATCGACACAACACAGATACAATACATCTAAATGAACTAAAAAGAGCATGTGATTTTACAAATGTAACCATACAAATAACAGAATGTTCAAGCATACATGGTTCTTCCTCATGTTGCCCAGTACAGTTCGGTGCAGGTGTCTGAACTGCTGTTTACTTACAGCAGATGTCCGTGTTTGCAACAGAGGAATTCCTGTCACTGTTTTGATTATTTTACACATTGTTTGAGTTCTTCATGTGTTATCAGCTGCTAAAAATACCAGCATATACACACATCCAATTAGCACATTTAGTCACATTTATTTGTTTATAAAAAAATATATACTGTATATATATAATAAAAGCTGTCCAATCAGCTTGTGACTATATTCTTATGCCGGTTGCTTTCCATCTTCAGGTTCGGTATTAAAAATGATGGTGAACCAGGATTAAATGTAACATTTTAATCTGGTCCAAAGGAACCAAGAGAACAAAACTAGAAGTCAAACCACACCCTTAGGCGGTAAGAGATTTACCTGACTGGCATGATCAAGCTATTTTTTTAATTTTTAATTTTTAAGGCTTTGGTGTAAATGTAAAACATACCAAAATAAATAAATAACCGAATGACTCGGAAACGTCTACATTTTAAAAGTTTTACATAAAAAATATAATGTGGTGTAAGCGTAAATTATGCCTTGCATGATATGCCTTGAAAATGTGAAACAGTTTAAATAAATAAATAAATAATAAACGCTCTATGTTCCTCGCAATTAAATTTTTACACACACACACACACACACACACACACACACACACACACACACACACACACGCACACACATATGAAAAAAAAAATAATATATATAGTAAATATATGAAAATATCACTGACTAACCTATACATCTAGAGCAGATGTGTTAAGACATTCTGTCTAACCCAAAGCAATAAGTATGCATATCTAGTTGTCTCGCTACTAAGGGCCTCAAACAAAACTCCTGAGTACCTTTCAAAGACCTGATGCCAGTAACCAAACTTTGGCAAATCCGATAATCCTTCATAAAAAGCGCTGATTGTATCCACCCGGTACCTTGTAAACACAACTTAGTTTCCAGACGAACCAGTGCCAACTCTTGGGGATTGCGTAAAGCCAGCATATCAGATTAGAACTGCCGATTGTCTGCCAGCAACTGCCAATTTAGTGTGCACTATCTGCGTCAGATGGTCACAGAATGGGCTGTGGGCGATCTGTGGGTGTGCCGCCTAATACTAGAATAGCTTGTGAGAGGAAATATGCAGTTCTCATAACTTTTAAATCATATACAGTAAAAGCAGTTACTCTAAACTGTTTTAGAGCTTATATTCATCCGTTTCTGTAACATCGTGAGGCAGCCAGTGTTATAATCTGTCAGACTGTTTACTAAGGAGAGATGAGGAGGCTTTTAGTTTACGTTTTCTGACCTGGAGAGGCCTAGTAGATTTTTATCTAATGGTAGTACAACCTCTTTCACTCAGACATGGCCACAGGCAGAGTTGGGTTACCTCATGATGAAACAGCATAATGTGTCTGCAAGCACTCAAATCCACCCTGTACTCACTTTATAGATTTCTGGCCACAGGATACAGTTTATACTGGAGCCAGGATACAGTTTCAGGAATGTCACAGTTTATTTATTTATTTTAATTCCCTCAGAAGCACTTTGAGTCCTCTGTTGTCCTAATGGAGCCTGTTGCCTTGTCTGTGAAGCTCTTCAATCCTATAGAACAATATAAATCCAATACATTGGGAAATAATGGGATGAATTGGATGCAGACAATCAAATCTGGGGCACCATAGAGACCGCACATCTGCCGCCATTTCAAAACTGCAGGAAATGGGTCAGTGGTGTACGAGGGTTAAAAGCAAATTAATTCTTGGTGGAGAGTCAACAGTAATTCCGGGATGGGGTTTACATTGGGCTTATTGATAAAGCTGGCGATTTCTCTGAGAAGGGCTAATCGTAGCTCTGGGATACCAGAAGCTTTCGCCTGGTGTGGCCTTCTTCTCAAAGCCCTGAGAAAACACAAGGCATTATGGGTAGCTAAGAGTGCCGACCTGCACAGAAAGCTTCACCTGTCATGGCAGGATAATCATTTATTAGCATATATTATATTTATCTCAGCTTTCTCAGTTTTACCACCGTTTTCATATCTGAAATATTTTGGAAAAGAAGCGCTAACCTCATTAAAGAACAGCTGTAGGGATCTAGTACCAATATGAGAATTCAGCAAACGTGAATTAAAAGATCTTGTTCTAACTTAATTTACAGAATGACTCAAATTGTGTGCCCTTTGTGATCGTTATTTTAATGTATGTAGAAAAATAGATTTGCATAAAATGTATTGGTTTAAAAATGTGTTATGTTCTCTTTGTTCTGTTATGAATTAAATATTGGCTCATGTGATTTGAAAGTCTTTTAGTTTTTATTTTATTCCAATAAACAAAAACGTCTCAACATTTCAGAATTTGGGTTATACACATATATATATTTAAAATTGTATATAAAACAATTGATGATTGCAATATTCATTTTATAGAAATATCAGCATTAAATTATAGACATATCAGTGTTAAATTCTCTTTTCAACAGGAATACTGTCGCTTCATGGTCTAGCATATGCTTGTCATGTCCAGTCTGTCATATTCACTGTTGAACTGTGTTGCATGCCGTGAGGTCAGTTCTGGCTCTGATGGCTGTGTTGTAATCTGTTTGCACAGATTTCCTTCAGCATTGTGAATGTGTTGTACGGCAGTTTGTCTTATCTCCCAGTTCATGTAACTCGCACCCGTGAATGTCGAAGCATCCCGAGAGAGTCCAGTCGTGTGCTTAAACTCAGCAAACTCTGCATTACTGACAGAAAGCTTACCGATCACACTCGTCTACTGCAGACAGATGATGTGTGATGATTATTACAAGATTGCATCAGATTTGAACATAATTAAAAACATGTTAACCCAGAAGGAATCGGTCTGCAATTATTTGACATTTGTACATAAATAAGAAATAATACAAATGCTCTGACAGCCATGTTTAAGTTTGACTAACTCTTCTCTAACATAAGTGTGTATGTGGGTCATGTATGTGATCGAATGCTAACAGCTACTGTGTTTATTTATGTATGGCCTTTTTTGGCCGCTCTTTATTGATAGGATAGTGGAGAGAAGAGGGAGGAATGGAATCTGGAAATATTGCAAAATTGATTTCAACTCACATCACCCACATGAATGCCACGGCTCAATGCACCGGAGCACATGCGCGAGCTCCACTGCAGCACCAGCTAAAATAACACTGTAAGAAGGCCCGGATGGATCGACCCAATGACGGCAGTCGTTCCGCGGGTGAAGGGCTTTGCGTGTTACAGTCTTTCCTTTTCACGACACAACAAGAACATTAAAATGGAACACTTCTTCTTATATATTTTATCTCGTTATTTCATCTGACTCCATAAATGAAAAGGTTTTAATGATATCTGTGCATCATTAAAATATGAAAACGAATGATTGATTATTCTTTTCAGCTCCGTTTAATACTTTACCCGCTCAGATGTAGGGAAACTATATCGCTCAGAGGCCCTGTTTTTCACAGGTCTCACGGACACAATCTCGTCAGGCCCGGTCATCAATCAGAGGTAATTATGGTTATGTATCTAAGATTTGCCGTTAATTCACACGTACACAATCAGAGACATGGATAACCCCTTGGAGCCCCCTCAGAACTTTAGTTTAATTGTTTACTTCAGTAAAGGTTTTTGGCCATTATCAGATATGTTAGTAGGTCAATGTACAACACTCGTAATAACTTTGGATTGGTCAAATCCTTGTTTAAAGTAACATTAAATCAAAAGTCAGAGGTATGGGCGTGCAAATTTAGTTTGACCAGGACGGCGTTGCCGTCCCTAAATGGAATTAACCCGCCCCTGCATCCGGTACACTTGAAAAGACGCCGGATATTAGCCGTCGCTAAACTGGCGCGGGCTTGCGGAAATATACGAATCCGCTACTCTAATAGGGAGAAAGCAATCTTTAGAGGCAGTCAGAATAGAATCAAACGTTACAATTTATTAACCAGGTAATCGAAGCAATAATTCAAATCTCCAATGTTACAAGAATAGAATCATCAGTTAACAATACTACCTGGCAAATGAAAACTACACACAGCGATTTGTGCGGGCAGTCAGCCTACAGACGCCTGGAAATGAAACTACACACAAGTGATCTTGTGTGGGCAACCAGCTTACTAACGCCTAACCATACCTGGAACTGAAACTACACACAAGTGATCTGTGTGGGCAATCGACTTACTGATGCCCAGAACTTTGTGTCCCCTTTCCTTATATACTCAGATAATTCAATAAACTCACCAAATGGTGGTCTTGTTATTATAATTAGACTTCAGAATTTTGCAACCAAATGGCTCCTGATATCCTGTGGCAGGGAATGCTTATTTACATACAGGAGGCGATCTGAATAGAAGATCAGGGGGAGAGGGCACATCCTTACGCTTTGCACTATACTTCTCATATTTTAGAACTTCTTTTAGCTTTTCATTATGATTGGGAGAATGAGACCATTTTACCAGACGCACTGAGACATTTCAAAAGATATCAAACATGTATGGTTACTTTTTGTACATATTACATTGCATGGATTTTTCAGTGAATTTTAGGTGATGAGGGGAGGGGGGAATGATGTCTGTACCAGGTCCATCGTGCGGACCGTCAGCACGGGGTGTGAAACCCCCCAGTGTGCTGCGTCCTGGCTGTTGCTGCTATATGCAAGATATAGCTCCCGTTGATTACTGACACCAGGCCCACAGTTCCTCTCTAGGGGGGGCAGACATCCTGGCACCGGGCTTACAACACTCTTACGATTCATTACAATAATATTCTATATTTATTAACAAATATCAAAGTATATATTTAATTTAAAATTATTATGTTAATTTAGAATCATGTTAAATTATATGTTAAAGTACTTTCCAATTAACTAAGCATTTCAAGTAATTATTTCAATGATTTCTGCAGTTACACCATAAGACCTTATTTATAAATTAGATATTTTAACACATACATGTATCGGGTTTTGTATTCACTTAAGACAGTTTGACTGTTTACCTTAAGCAGAACGGGAGAAAAACTATTATAATACACTATTATATTAATAAAAAAAGAAATGTAAATGTTTACTTTGAACATTGATTGATTGATTGATTGATTGACTAAAACAAAATAAGAAATATATTTTAATAATATTGTAAAATACAAAATCAAGTAATACATATATTGTATGTTGATTATTTTGAAATACAAATATTAAAACAATAAGAAATATATTGTAATAATAATGTAAAATACAAAATTAAATTATAAAAATGATGTCATTTTATGATAAAATTACATTATTATTAACATCTTGATTTATTTTTAAACAATAAAAAGCATCACGTTTTAAATGTATACAGATTGCCGGCATAATTAAATATGTGCTACTGGCACTCATTTGCACATGACATGACATCAGTGTCTCAGAATGGTTAATTTCACAGTAAATGAACCAAACCGTTCTTAGACACTGAAACACTGTATCATGAACTACACATGTAAATGGCACTCTTGACTGTAATTCAGTAGTAGATATTTTAATTAAATCACAGCTTGTGCTATTTGACAATCCCACCAAGCCATATCGTGATAAGGATTTCAATATATCATGCAGCCTATTTTTCACGGGTGTGAGTGTTTGTAATTAGTCTCCTGTCAGTCTTGCAGTAACACTGGATAATTGAATATTGACTTGATACTGAAATATAGGTAATTTAGTTTGGACATCCATGCACAGCAAATTAAGCACATAAAACCAAACGTTCACATCTGCATTTTTTCTGCAGGTTTAATCGTAACCACGCGTGATTCTCTCCCAATCACACTTGGTCCAATCAATGAAATGCTGTTAAGAAGCAACGTGCACCCAGGAGATAAAGGTTAGCTGTTGTTTTGTTATTTTGAGGTGAATGTTTGCATACACCCGTTTCCCAGAGATCTCCACTGGGTTTAAGCGAGCTGGCACATTCAATAAAAGACCAAAGCGTGTTTCCCTTTCAATTCCATCTGAATCCAGCCATTTCCTCCGCCGCACACTCACACAGTTTATCTCAAGAGACTAGAGGGGTTCAATCCCGGACGGTTCTCTTTGAATTCACCTCACACACTTTTATTTTCAGGGTCCACCTATGTTCAGCTCCTCTAAATGGCTTTGGAAGGTTCGAAAATAAAAACATCAATATGTGTGAGTCAGCCTTATTTTGAAGAAGCAGACTTTTTACCGGATAAACTGTAGCGTTGTTGCAGTTTCAGCGCACCTTCATTATTGATAGCTTAGCTTTAAATGGTAATTGTTATGGTTATGGAATATAATTGCTGTAATGATGATGATGATGATGATGATGATGATGATGACATTAAGAGCTGTGATGAATGGGCAAAAGCCTGCAGACAACCGTCATGCCCCGTTATGATGTTTAACACTAATGAATCTGCTGGTGTGACACCTAGGCCGTGTGTCACTGGTTCTAGCGAATGTGACACCGCAATCTCCCGTTCCTTCCTCTGATGATAAGTTGAAGTCATTAGGTTGTCATCAAAGGGGAAGGACATTCTCTAGTCATCCTTCCTCTGCTGCTACTTAATTGTGTCTATTTGTGGCTGCTGGCTGACATCAAAGACATGTATCTTATTTACTGCCGCCGTACTGAACTGCCATGACGCTTAACAAAACATTTAAGGTAAGTGCTGTACTGATTACTCAGTGCATTTGCAGTATAAATGACTTTGATGATTATGGATTTGTGAGATTGGAGTTTCTACTTGAATGATTTTGCAAAACAGAACTGATTTTGAATTGCATTCGATAAGGCACGTTTGAAATGGAGTGTATTAATGAGTCAAATTGCAATGTTGCCTGGCAACCACTAACAAGTTGTAGTTAGGCCAATTAAGTAAATTACTTGGCAGAGGATTTGTTTATTCCAATTATTAATATTAATACAAGCTGAAGCTAATTACAGTTTTGATAATTGATTACTTTGATTTAGTTTTTAATTTATTCAAGTAAAAAAGCCTAATATTTTTCTTGGATGTTATTGAAAAAAGAAACCACACTCTTATTCCACACCTTGCCCAGTGTTCTCTTCTAACAACGTGCCAAATGAAGGCTATATGAACTAATAAAACAAGTTTGAATGTAGGCCATACATACGTTACAGTAAACAACCAAACAAAACATATTGAAGCAGTAGGACGGTGTAAAAATAATACCAACAACAAGAACAAAAGTTAATGAGTAAGATGTAGAATGCTCTGCAGAAACACTTTTACTTATCAAAACCTTTTTTTCCCTCTAAATATCAGGGATGTTTAGTTGAATGCTCATTATAGTCATGTTATCAGATTTATGTTTAAAAATACAATTTATTTTAAATATAAAGGTAACAGCTCAGCTAAATTACTGTCCCAATTCTCATGGAGGGCAATGTATACATAAAATGTATAATTTATTTTATTTATTTATTTATTTCCCTTAGGAAATAATTGGTTCTCTGAAACGTCCTTTGTGGAACCCAGAATGTTTCTTCTATTGCATCACTTCGCTTTTGGATCTTTTATTTTTAAAGGGGTCATATATGATACGATTTTAAGTTTTCCTTTCTCTTTGGAGTGTTACAAGCTGTTTGTGCATAGATGAGATCCCTAAAGTTGCAAAGACTAAAGTCTCAAACCCAAAGAGATATTCTTTATCAAAGTTAAGACTCGTCCACCCCCCACCCCCTAAAACGGCTCATTGAAACACGCCCCCACATGTCTACATCACAATGTGGAAATATTTGTGTAATGTCGTAAGGCGTGGTTTCAGTTAGTGTTGATGCAGCCATGTCAGGGAGATGCTGTGGGTTTCTATGCAAAAGCAAAAGCACTATATTTGACCTTACAAAACTAAATGCAATTAGGAATCATTGATTAAGATTCATTTTCAACACAACAGCACAACCCAAATGTTGGAATTTGTGCAACACATTTTATGGATGACAGTTTTGTGAATCTAGAAGAGTACAAGGCTAGTTATGGACAAGGATTATAAAAAAAGGGACAATTCCGACTTTGCTATGACAATCTGGTGCTTCTGAATCAGCTACTGTAACAGGGCTCTAAACTGCATTTAGACTGCATTTGCAGCCATGTTTTGAGAATGTACGAGTTAAAATTTGACGTGGTTGCATTTATGCGAGTGCATGGTCTGCGCTGCTCCAAAGTCTCTGCTTCATACAGCGCGCGCTGCAGAGCCGCGGCACATTATAGCAGGAGTCAGATTTCACTGATCACCTGAAGAGAGGCGCTTTCAGCGCGAGCGCTTCGTGGGTAGAGCCAAGTTTATACTCGCTGTGTCAACACAAGCGCGGAGGTGCACTCAGCGGAGGATTTGGTTTTCAAACTAAAGTAAATGACCGCTTCTTAAACCAGAGAAGGCGAACATGTTGGTATTCTTGTAGAAAAAAAAACATACAAGTCCTGTCAGCGACATCAAGTTTAGTTTAACTTTTCTTTTTGTTTTCGTTTTGAAAAGCTTGTTATCTTTGCTGTTTACCTCACATTACGCTATGGAGGCTTTCTTTCATTATTTTTTATATTATTATTTATTTGATTCCTCAGTGTTTGCTAAACATTCTGTAATTTATTAGTCAGTATATAATTCAGCATGTTATGTGTCCTATGCCATGCCTCGTCTTATTCGTTTGTGTTAATAAATGTTATGTAAGCTAGTGTTGTTATTGTTGTGCTTTTTAATTAAGAATAAAAAATAATCCATCTTTTGTTTTAGTCTTAAAACGTGAAAGGTGTATAGATATAAGCAAAACCGACAATTATCTTTCTTGTAAAACGTGACACCAAGATCGCATATTTGACAGTGAAAGCAAAAGTGCATGAAAAAATGAATTCCTGCTCACAAAATTTAAATCACAAATAGGGGGGTTCTAGGGGGTTCTTTATTATTTGTCACATACACAATCATACAGGGTATAATAGGTAGTGAAATGTTAGTCAGGACAGGTCCGCTCAATGGAAAGTGCAAGAAAGAAAAATAAAACATGATAATAAAATAAAAATAACATAAAAGCAATAAAAAACTATGAAACAAAAACACGAGAGAGTATATATATATACAAATATGGTGAGAATGAAATAAGAAACAAATAATGAAATAAAATAAGGGGTAAGATGTGCAATGAGATAAAGTGTGCAGTGCATGAGAATGTGCAAATAGGTTGTACCGGGAATGTACACATAGCAGCAGTGTGGATGATGGGGAATAATGGTTGTGATTACAGTTTATTAAATTGAGTCCTGTGGATGTTATGCTGTTATGAGACTGAGTTTAGGAGCCTGATGGCCTGGGGGAAGAAACTCCTCCGCAGTCTTTCAGTTTTAGCCAACATGCTCCTGTAGCGCCTGCCAGATGGCAGTAAAATGAAAAGATGGTTACCGGGTGATTCGAGTCCTTGATGATTTTGCAGTTCTGCTTTTGCAACGTTTGAGGTAGATGTCCTGCAGAGAGGGAGAGTAGACCCTGAGATGCGCTCAGCTAAGCGCACGACTCTCTGTAGAGCTTTGCAGTCCTGGTTTGTGGCATTATTATACCACACTGAGATGCACTGAGTCAGTACACTTTCTATGGCCCCTGAATAGAAAGTTTTCAGGATAGCTGGTGAGACCCTGAATTTTCTCAGCTGTCGCAGATGGTACAGCCTTTGCCTGGCTTTCTTGACCTGTGTTTGGATGTGTGCAGTCCATGTCAGGTCCTCGGAGATGTTTACACCGAGGTACTTGAAGCTGCTCACCCTCTCCACAGGGGTCCCGCTGATCATAAGAGGAGTGTAGGCTGCAGCTGTCTCTTCCTGAAGTCTACAATCATCTCTTTGGTTTTGCTCACGTTCAGAGAGAGACAGTTGTCCTGGCACCATGATGTAAGTCTCTCCACCTCATCCAGGTATGCGGCCTCATCATTGTTGGAAACGAGGCCCAGAACCACAGTATCGTCAGCAAATTTAACAATGGAAGTGGAGCTGTGTGAGGACACGCAGTCGTGGGTGTAGAGAGTATAGCAGGGGCTCAGGACACAGCCCTGTGGGGCTCCTACATTCAGGGTGATGGAGTTGGAGGTGAACTGGCCGACTTTCACCACTTGTGGTCTGGCGGTGAGGAAATCTTGGATCCAGTCACAGAGTGAAGTGTTTAGGCCGAGGTCTGATAGTTTGACAGCAAGCTTGGTGGGGACTATAGTGTTGAAAGCTGAGCTATAGTCGATGAATAGCAGCCTGACATAGTTGCCATTCTTGCTGTCAATGTGAGTGAGGGAGGAGTGCAGTACCTGGGAGATGGCATCATCAGTAGACCTATTTGGCCGATAGGCAAACTGAAGAGGGTCCAAAGTAAGTCCAAATAATACTGATGAAAAAGAACGGGTTGAATGTTGAACACTTTTGTTACCATATAACTACACTATAATAAACGTTCACCTGCATGCTTTGACTAATCAAATGTAGAAAAAAAAAGCGACCAGATTATGTGCTCGCGTGACCAACTGAGAAAGTTAGTCGCAAAAGCGTGACCAGTGGAAAGAATGAGTCTAGAGCCCTGTGTTAGTATCTTTTGTTATTAGTTCAAGTATTTTCTATTGACTGTTCAAATGTGGAGTTTTGGACGTAACGTGTCATGTGTGTGTGTGTGTGTGTGTGTGTGTGTGTGTGTGTGTGAGGTAGTGATGCGCAGATGAACTAAAACGTCACCCGAATCCGCAGCTTCAAATAAATTATCCACCTGCCAACCGCCTGCACCTATATTTTTGTCTGGTCTAGATGTGTGTGTGTGTGTGTGTGTGTGTGTTTATTTTATATGCTTTTACAAAAGAACATTGCTGTAGTGAAACCTTGTTTAATGGTGTTTGTCATCGGGCACAGTACCCACTCAGCCTCTCAGCTCAGGGAGTTACACAACTGCAGGAGCATCATAGGACTTCATAAAAATGTGTCATGAAAAAGAGTTTACTTTTTCACCTGGGACTTTAATGCTAGATGTTTGCAACCAAGCTCCTCATAAGGGAATTTTACTAGGTGTTCGATAACAGGGTGTTTAAAGATTAGATATCAAGCCACTTTGGGCCAAATGATACATGTGTTGCCCCAAGGATTGCTTTTTATCTCCTGTGTTATGTTATTGTGTGCTTACAGTGGGCGGCATTAGTCATAACAATCGAGTTCCTACTGTATTTGGGTTATGAAGGAGGTCTACAGGGACAGAGATGCAGTGTGTGCTGCAAAAACAAGTCTGTATGGCAATGTACATACACATGCACTGCAGAGTTTTGGGAGTCACAAGCCCTTTTATTTGCAGAAGTTAATCTTACCCTAGTTATCGTTCAGTGTGTGTACAAGTAGTAATTTCTTCGAGGCTGTAGCAGTTCATCACTGCTATAGATGAATGATGAGATATATTTAGATTTAATTGTACAGAAAGAGTGTAAAAATAAATTACTCAGAAAAGAAGTGACAACTGTTTTTATCTGGCTTTTGACCATGTTATCGTTATCGAGTATACGTTTGGGTAATTATATTCCCTGTAAACTTTAATAGATAAATACATGCACACATACATTTGTGCATATTCTCTCATAATTCTTACTGCTGTAATGAAAATCATATTAGCAGTTTTCAAAATGAATTAGAAACATAATTATTTCCATTTCTTTAAAAAATTTAAATAAATCAACACGTCAATGATATATATATTACTATTATTATATTTTGAATATAAAACACACACATATATATATATATTATTTTTTTTTACATTCAAAATATAATTTGTGTTAATTCATTAATAATTCTAAGTTCTACTTGAAGGAAAGGAAAGACAAATTCAAATGTGCGCAAAATTATCACAGACCATCCAAGATGTAGAAACAAATTAATCTTGGATGGTCTGTGTTCATTTTGAGCAAATTAGAATTGTTATTTCCTTTAAGTAGAAATCCGAAAATAATAGTAATTCACAGTAGTAAAATAAAGTTTTACTATTAGTTTTACAAATGGCTGCCAGGATCACTTGTATCAATCTTGTATAATGAAGGTGTCCGCACCACTCCAGCACCATAGGAGACTAAAGTAATAAAGGATTCTAAATGAAGGCAGTGCTCCATCCTCCACCGCCATCACTCCTTCCTGCAGTGATCATAACTACCCCACACCCAGAGTGGCTGATATCTATCCTTCACACACCTACCCTGTTTTCCCATTACCAGTAATGTGGGAAATTACTGAGCCATTCTATCACTCCTGACAATGGAGCCCGTATTGATCCCCCCACAATGCTTTAATCTTCTTTATCCATAGATCTCATCCAGTAAGAGATGGGATTTTGAGGTGCTTATTGAGGTTTGTCTAAATTTACAGTTACATCTGTTGAGATTATTATGTTTTTCAAACGAGCGATTTTATACATACATGAGTTGTAAATTTGTGTACGTTTGTTTAGGGTGACTGGTGTGGGCAGAATGAGAAAAGACACTGCTATCTCTTTTTGAGCTTTGGTGAAGAAAACCTTAATTTAACTTTGGAAAAAAGGCATCTTGAAAGTGTTTTGTGTTATTTGAAGACAAGAGTGAAATACAGTGTGTTTTGGGATTTGTGAAACAATCAATAAACCTAATCATAATTTTAGATTACATTTCATAAACATACCCTGCCATGCATGTCTGCATTAAAGCTGTATGTCCATGGGCTGAACTTTAACAAGCACTTTTGAATCGACCTCAGTTGTTGATCACATTAAAGATGCCTTGGAAATTTATTTTACTTGATATTTAGTATGGTTAAAATATATTGTGCAACATATGAAGACGAGGTTAAGGGGGAAATAACTGCTAGATATGGATAAACTTCACATGACAGGCATCATTCAGGGACACACAGAGCAACATCTCCCATCTTCTTGACTATTTATAGATGTCTTGTCAAATCTTTGTGCTGTGTGTACCCTTAAAGCTCCCATCTGCCATCTCCTTTTCCACCCTTAAGTCTCTCTTTTCCTTCTTGTCTTGTTTTTTTTCATACCAGCCTTAGAGCTGTATGGTGTACTTTTTGGATGTTAAAATATATTCTTCTCAAAGCTATTCACACATAGTCCTAATAAGTCCCCAAATGGGCTAAATACTGTACTTTCTGCAGGTATCAGAACATTTAGTTTGTTTCAGTGTCCTGACCAGCATTACCCCATGGTTCCCGGATCTTTCCATTGGCTTTTGGATTTTTGCAGAAAATAAGCTCTGTGACCAACAAATGATTCCTACATGTCTTGTTCATCAAGCTAGTCTGCTTAAATGAACACAAATGTTATGGATGTCAAGGCCTAAATACAATCACCAGAAGTAAAAATCTAAAGCTATGAGTGTGCTACACCACAATCACGTGACTTCAACGTCACCATTCCGAACTCTTCCCAGCTTTATTTAAAATCTACAAGTAAAAAAAATGAAATTAGAGTTGGAATATTTAGCAAGATTGTGATTTAATATGCACGAGATATTAAAATAAAAATGCATTTATATGAATTTCTCAAAAACAGCTCAAATGTTTCATGTCATGATGAGATTTAATTTTGGTAAATGGAATATACAGGTAATTTTGTATAATTGTGGGTCTACGCACAGTATATGTTATCTTTATATAGTGTCACCTTTAAGAGAGTATGTCAAGTTACAAACATAATAACATATGCTTTTAACATAAAGTAATTGTCAAATGTAAACATTTAATTTAATTACATTTAATTAAACCGGCCATACAAGACTAGTAGGGCGTTTATGTTTGAATGCTTTTATGTAGTAGACCTTTATAGACTTATATATAGAAAAACATTTCTGAGTTTAAATTTATAAAATGCTTATATTTATTATTTTGTTAATGTTGAATTTCTATCTGGTTGTGAAGCTGATATGGCAATTCATTTAGTTGCATCAGGTGAAATCACAGGTGTGACATTTTCCTGATGTAGATATACACATCATCTTAGATATTTAAAAGGATAGTTCACCCAAAAATATATATTTTGTTATAGACATTTTGTCACGTTCATGTCGTTCCAACCTGGTCCATTAAAGAAGAACTTTTGAGAAATGCCTCAATGGTAACCAACGCTATTTGTTTACCAACTTTCTTCAATTGTAAAATTAGATTTTTAGCTATGATTTACAGAAAAACTTTTTTGTCAACCAGTTTCATCAGTAAGAAAGTACTGGTCTATTAGCTAAGGTTCATGTAACTATGCTGACTCACCAACTAGACCAACACTAACCAGTCTGGACCATTATGGACCAGTGCTCGTCTAAGCTGACCCTTTCAGCAGGGCCATGATCCGTTGTGTGCCATTTTTAATCAATTTCCTATTTGTAGCTGTTTGATAAAGCCTCAGTTTGTTTTCTAAAGCTACAGTAGCAACAAGCCCAGTCTCCCTCATTTTCACCCACACACCAAAAAAGGCAATCTCTGCCACCGCTTTTAATATTCCACCTTAGTTTAAGGACAGATAGCATTGCAAGTACAATTTCACGCTAGCCTCCCCCTCATCACTCGGTCTCTCCTTCTCTGAGCATTTGCTTGTTCTTTTTTACCTCTGCGCAGGATTAAAAGGTGGCCGTCTCCATTCAGGTGTGGTCAATCTCGCATTGATGGGAGATAATTGTCTCCTGCCCTCGCCTAGGTAATTGTCTTTTGATTGAGGTCATCAGCACAATCAAGCAAGCTGAAGGGGTGAAAAGTGACAGAGCAGAGAGCAGAGAGAGAGAAAGAGAGAGAGAGAGAGACAGCAAGTTTACTGAGACGAATGAGAGGCGAGTGTGGGATGTGGGCGACTTGTTGAAGGAGTCTGGCTGAGAGGAAAAGGCTTTGTTTACCCTGACAGAGCCCCATGCGGCCTGCTATTAAACCCTGCTCTGATGGAGCCAGCAGGGCAGGAACACAGTAAGGGGGAGGATGGTGATGGACAGGCCGTATTACCTTCAGCCGTCACTGCGATGTCGAGCGGCCATTAGTGACGGCCATGAATGTGGCTGACAATGGAGAGCTAGCTTTTACGTATGACTGACCACTGTGAACTGAGTGTGTAAGATAAAATAAATGTATATTAAAAGGAGCAGAACGGGTGCCAAAGCAACAGCAATTGATTTATATATAAATATGAAATTAATTGGGATTCATTAGTGAGCAATATTTATCAAATATACATGTGTGTGTGTATATAAAGGGTTAGTTCGCCCAAAAATGAAAAATAATGCAAACGTAATGGTCAAACATGTCCATTCATCTTTTTTTTTCTTACATAGAAACATAATATAGAAGTAGTGTAGTGGAATGGAAATGTGCGCTCTGTGTGAACCGCTTCAAAGCTACAATATTTTGGTGTAAAACACCCCGATACGTTTTTGCATGATTGTATAGTATAAAAACACACTCAAGTCTAGCAGGCGGTGGAAGTGTACCTTTTATGTTGGTGTGTAAAAATGGCCGAAGCAGGTGAGCATACATGTTTGGAATGACATGAGGGTGAGTAACGACGACAGCATTATCAATTTTGGGCAAACTTTCCCTTTGAATAAATCGTTGCACGTTTAAATAAATGTATACATAATGCAGCACTGTTCTTGTAGATATGCATTCCTCTTTTATATGAATTCCATTGCACAAAAACATGTTTAATTGTATTTTTTGTTTAAGCTGCAATCTGTAACTTTTGGCGCTCTAGCAGTTAATAAACAGAACTGCAGTCCTGCAGAAGAACATTGTAGCCAGAGCTACTTCTCTCTTTCTGTTCATGTCTATGACGAATCACGCAGGTACCTGGCTACTCTGCAGCGGTTCCACCAGTACCAGTCTGAAATAGTGTGAATATAAAACGTATTGTAGGTGTACCATAGTTATTCAGGATAAGCCAAAAACATGGTTTGGAATATAGATTAAAGATGTACTCGCTTATTATATTAATTTTGTACATTTTGAATACAAAATAAATTATGGACTGCAGCTTTAAACTAAAATAGGGCCATTTTGCTTACGGTAAGGTGATATGGGTAAAGCAATGAAAAAGTGTTTTAAGTGCATTAAAAATAGTAATAATAATGGCAATTATGAATTAAACAATGACATCATTTTCATTTTTGTGTGAAATATTGCTTTAATTACTGGCATTGGTTGCTGCAGTGGAACACTTCTCTTCCTCTGACATGTTTTATTTCTGTTGTACAACCCCACATTTATTGCATTCACAGCAGACAGATTAATAGACTGCAGAGTAGCAGAAGTGAACACACTGTGGAAAAGAAATTGTCCATTACCTTAAAGACAAGTGCAAGCCACTCACATCTCCACAGTCTCTGGAAGACAACTTTTCATATTTTCATTAAGGATCATCAATCAGCCAGTACAGTATGATACAATGCAAAGCTTGTTCTAATGTTGTACTTTGATAGTGTGGCAAAATATGTTCAAATTAATTACACATTTGCATATCACGGTGGCCCTGGGGAGCAAAATATGACAGCATTAGCGAAGGAAACAAAGGCTGACAACCCAACACCATTAACCCATAGTACAACATTATCAGAATTGAAGCATTTTTGAAAACGCTGAATTTCAGAAAACAAAGTGCTAGCCATACAGCAATATTAAGTGACAACACATAAGAGGTTATGCACAGAAAACACAAAAAAAACATTAATACAAAAATAAGAGAAACATTAGCAAAGCACAAAGCTAGTTCTATAATGCTTGGCGAATGCTATATATTCCCATGTATCTCAATGCCACTTGTTTAGCTGGTAATTTAAATGTTGCTTGCAAAAGTTACTTGTCAGAATTCACAGGTACTGTACTTTTGGTTGGAGAAAAATGTTTTGCCCCAAAATTATGTAGTTATGTCATCTATCAACAGGGGCTAGCTGTGCATGCTACACCAAAGTTGTGTCAAATACTGCATCTAATGTCACATACTTTCTGAGTAGGCACTTCTTAGAATAAGCATTTACTTTGTGATCATTTAATTATGAAATAATGATGTATATTTTATATATTATGAATGTTTGTTGCATGGATGAAATCTGTACGTACTACATTTGTCTCATTGCCATTGTCATGTAACCAACCAACGACACATGTGTTGCTTAATTTCCATTCACTCTTCTTTTCTGTGGCCCGATAGGATAGTAAAATGTTCATCAGATGTGCAGTTCTGAATCTCATTGGAAGTAATAGGACATCTGGTTTTATGAATATTGTGAATTAAGACACACTGATCTTTTACTGTTCACATACTGTATAGTAAGGCACTAAAGACTATATAGTAGGGAAGTATTACATTTTGTATGCAGCCAGGGCGATTTGTGACATGCCATTTATGATTCAGTTTGTTGGCTCAATGTTCACGAATCAAAGAGGGCAGCATCCAGATTCTGCACTTATGGGGGTCCTGCACCAGCTGAGCAGCTGCTCTTAAGATGAATGATTATGCTAAAATAGAGATTACTCAAGGTATATGCGTATAAATCTCCTTGTTCCAATTAGCTTCTTTGAAATGACCGCCATAGCATACAAATAAAATGCCTGTTGTTCCAAACAATGCACACTTAGGCTGTGTCTTAGTCACAAAGGAGAATTTGTGGAAATGATATAAAGCAATGTGTTGTTTAGCAGCAGTGGAATGAACATACCCACCCAGAGTCATGCTTGGCTGGTCTGAAGAACCTGCAGGAAGTCGGTCTCATTCATTGTGGAACTAAATTGTATTGTTATCTGTGGCAATGCTACGTATGTGTAATGTCAGGCCTTTGGAAGTGAGATTGAGGTATTTTATACCCGAGTCTAAAAAGAGTTAATGGTTTCCAGGATTTGTGTCTGGAGAACAGCTGTAAATGGAATAAGTGATCAAAATAAATTCCTCACTGCATTGATTGCTTGCTTAAAATAACAGCGTCAGACATTTGCTCCAAAATCACTATGCTTGGTGTAATGTAATGGTACACAGACAAAAAAAAAAGATTTAGTAGGTGAGAGTTTTAAGCTCAATGTTTTTATTTTTATATATATATATATATATATATATATATATTAAAGGGGTCCTGCTATTCTCTTTTATAAAGTCTTGATTTTGTTTTGGGGGTGTACTAAAACATGCTCTCATGCTTGTTGGTTCGAAAAAGTCATAATTTTTTACATCATTTATTTATTATTACTAGTGATCGACCGATATTGATTTTTTATAACCGATACCGATTATTTGTAAGTTTATGTACCCAATAACCGATATGCAGAACCGATATTTATTTACTGTTATAAAGTAGATAAATAACAGACTGAAGTCCATTTTTCGCTTTGGTTTTTCCTCCTTTCAGTCATCTTAACAACAACAAAAAACTGTTGAAAATTAACATTTTCATGTATAATTTAATCTTAAAATTACAAAAATAAAAACATTTTATTTATAAAAAGCATCATCAGCAACACTGATATTAACAGTAAGCAAAAGAATGTCTAATGTTTTCAAATGGAGAAAATAAAGAACAGGAGTCATATCGACTTCATTTTAAACTACAGTTTTAGGTTTATAAGCTGTTTAATAGTCTAAAGAGTGAAGAACAATTCACTGAATAATATTCTCTGGAATATTGAAATAAGCTATAACAAACAAAACATCGTATTTTATTGAATTTCTTAACTGGCATGTTTTATCAGAATTATTAAAAAGTTTTTTTGTCATTCTAAATTATGAAAACTGCTGACAGCTCGGTTTTACCCCATTTACATTGGTGTTATGCATTTACACAGAACTATACTCAAACTGCGATCGCTTGTGGAGAAAATAAATTATTAATTTCGATAGAGATGTTTATTGGCGAAATAACGGTTCTATAGTAAATGTTAATATAGTTTAGCGTGTTTCAAACAAGTGAATCTTGTATAAAGTTACATGCGGTGGTCGCGCTGGAACATTTCCTGAGTGAACAGTGCCCACTGCTCTAAGTGTGTGTGCACTTGGATGGGTCAAATACAGAGAACACATTTCACTGCTAGTTATACTCTGTATAATTGTGTGTGACAAATGTAAAAAAAAAAAAAAAAACAACACTAATTTTTTTTTTAACCGTTAATGTTAAAATGCTTAAATATCGGGAAAAATATCGGTAAACCGATATATCGGTCGATCTCTAGTAAACAGCTGTGATTATGACCGCTGTAATTTCCCTCGGTAACCATGATCGCTGTAATTTCCCTCTGTAGCCAGAATGGTCGACAAAGAAGCGTATGAAATTCCAGATCAGGGTAGCAGAAGGATTTAATAGTGTAGGTTCCTTTCATCACACCACGAGTTGTTGATAAAGAAACAGACGCCCCCACCTCTGCTTTTTCCTGTGAGCTCTTTCGTTCTGTCCGAGTGATGTACGGAGAACCTCGTAAGCTCAATGGCTAAATCTGGAACCATTGCAGACATCCAGGTTTCTGTGAGACAAATAATGCAGCAGTCCCTTGTTTCTCGTTGGTATGAGATGCGTGCCCGCAGTTCACAGAGTTTGTTGTCCAGTGGCTGAACGTTAGCCAGGAAAATGCTTGGGAGAGGAGGTCAGAGGGGATGGCGTCTGAATCTGAAAAGGACGCCAGCTCTCTTTCCCCTTTTCCGTGGCGTTTCCTCGGTCGCGACCGTGCGGCCTAGACAAAGGGCTCTGATGCAGTGTCTGTAAACAAAACACCGGCGTTCAAGAACTCAAAGTCTGGTTTGCGTTGCGCCACGGATCAACCAATGTTTAAAAGCATGTGTCTATCGTAGACAGTTATACAAACAACATCCAACACATAAAACAACAAAATAACAAATAAAACATGACCAACTGCAGAGTTTCCTCGGAGCTCGCAACAAGACTGCCATGCTCAGTGCCATCTTGGATCCCAAAAATGTACAGATAAGTGCAACGGTAATATAGATTATGTTTATTGTTTTTTAATTCTAACATTATAACATGAATTGTAGTGAAACTGTTATAAAGTTGAATTTATTTATACCATAGTCCCACAGACATACACTATTTGTGGCAGCATATATATATACATGCAAATGAATTATCTGCCAGCAGGAGGCACTCTTGGAGCGGGAGAGATCGAAGTTTCCCCAATAACGCTTTACACAAAACAGAGCTCCACTCACAAATGCTGTTTTTCAGACATTATATGCAATATGAAATGAAAATGTCATCCAACAATTTCTGAATACAGTCGGATTCCTTCAGAAATACAGTGATATAAAAACACCCGCACTGGGGTTTCGACTTAAACATAGCCAGGTTAAATTAGTTGATTTATTTTATCCTGGCCTCTGACCACAATAAAACTGGATTATTGAACTGCATCAATACTCTAGTTTTACCTGGTGAATTTGAGTTCTTTAAACATACAGTATCTCACAGAAGTGAGTAGACCTCACACATTTTTGTAAATATTTTATTATAACGTTTCATGTGACAAAACTGAATAAATTACACTTTGCGACAATGTAAAATAGTGAGTGTACAGCTTGTATAACAGCGCAAATTTGCTGTCCACTCAAAATAACTCAACACACAGCCACACACAAAACCATGTAGTTTTTTACAACCAAGACGCAGTTTTTTTTAGCGTGAGCTATTCCTAAACGGATACAAACAATAACTAACCCTGAAAAAGGAGACGTAAACAAAGGAATATCCTTCCATATAACAACGTTATTGCATCATTGGACTAAAGTACACGATGGGATGTTGTTCCGTGGACTCTTACCTCTCTAACTAAACCGGGATTTACAGCAGTGGATGTGTTTGTGACTCAATATAACACAGCTGGTATGTACTGCTTCTTTATTATGGATGGTTTGATGTTACTGCTTACACAAATGTAGCAAACACATTCCTTATAAGCTTTCCATCGAAAAACTTCGATCTGTCGTCGATGCTTGAAGCTTTTGACCTTCAGAATGATATATAGTTTGTCAAGATTAATTTTGTCCCGTTTCATTTAATCTATTTGAAAACAATGACAAGTGCAAACAAAGAGCATTCAGTGCGATGGCGTCCTCGTGCTTCTTAGCAGGTTAATGTCCAAACCGCTGGCAACAAAAGTGAGTACACCCATAAGTGAAAATGTCCAAATTAGGCCCATTTAGCCATTTTTTCTCTCCGGTGTCATGTGACTAATCAGTGTTACAAGGTCTCAGGCGTGAATGGGGAGCAGGCGTGTTAAATTTGGTGTTATCGATCTCACTCTCTCATACTGGTCACTTGAAGTTCAACATGGCACCTCATGGCAAAGAATTATCTGAGGATCTGAAAAAAAGAATTGGTACTCTACATAAAGATGGCTTAGGCTATAAGAAGATTGCCAAGACCCTGAAACTGAGCTGCAGCACATTGGCCAAGACCATGCAGCAGTTTAACAGGACAGGTTTCACTCAGAACAGGCATCGGCATGGTCGACCAAAGATTTTGAGTGCTCAGACCATACGCCGCACACTGCATGGCTGTCATCCCAGAAGGAAGCCTCTACTAAAGATGATTCTAAAGATCAAATAAATTTAAGTTCTAATACTATATACCAATTGGTGCTTATTATTTATTGTGGTTGTGTTTTAGCAATATCACATGTGTAGCTGTGCTGTTATACTAAATGCCAGGCTTTTATGCAACTGATATGAAAACTGTCTGGATTGTATATTTCTAATTTACTAAATGAAAATAGTTCCAAAAGAAGCCAAAACATGTGAAAAACTGTGATTACCACCAAGCCCAAGCCGAAGGTTTCCTTTGGTTGAGACCTGTTTCTTAGAAGACATAAAAACAACCGTAAAATCTATATAATATTGAGTTATATCATTTTTATATCAATCCGGCTGTTAAAGAAATCAGTCATAGAACCTTGATAATTTAAAATCTTGGTTTTAAGAAAATGCGGAAGCAGTCAATAAAGCGGTTTTGTGAAAGTCTGGTAGAATCAGAAAGTCCTATCTCAATTTTCTTTGACACTATATTATGACTGCAGAAATGCAGTATTCTATTTGATTAATAAAACTTACAAGGACAAAAATAGCGTGATATCTAAAGTTATTTCAGTCTGACTTATCCTGCCAGACGTTAAACTTAAAAAAAAAAAAATTCTCTCTAGGCAGTGGTGGGTTCTCTCATAGGTGACATCCGGGCAGCAATGTCTGAGAGCTGTCACATATTCACTCCATTTCTTCTTCTCTTGTCCAAATTATGTCTGTTTCAGTGATATCACATAAGAAAATACAATCAAATATGCCACCTTTTCTAATTTACATATTCTGTCAAACAAATATAATATACAAATACATATACTGTCATTACAAATGGTAATTTAATTTGTTCCACAATAGTCAAACTTGTGATCTCTTGCACTTAAGGCAATAATTATTCTACTGAGTCACATCAGCAACTCATGTTCAGAGTCCCCCTGTAAAACTAAAATCTTAGAATCACCTCTGACATCTTTTCAGACAAGTAGGACCAGTTTTGCTTTCGAAAATCCAACGTGTTCCCGATGCTAAAGTGACACAGCTTTGACTGGCATCTCAGAGATGAACCCTTCAACAAATGACCCAAGAAGCGAGAGAAAACACTGACTGCAGAACTTTTACCCTGGCGTAAGTGGAGTGATACAAAGAAAGGCAAGCCCCCAGTGCTGTTGAATTGTACAGTATGCACTCTTGGAATGTTGCACAGCCAATCAAATAAGTTGACCAACATGTTATATGGAACAAATTAGTAGTAGGGTCTTCTGTGGTTACATATTTTGACCTTTTGCATGCCCCAGTTAGTCAGGCACTGTTTTTGCATGATGGTGCCTCCATCAAAACCAGTTTCAGACCAGCACCAAAACTCAAACTTTAGTGCATTAACAATGCCTACAGTAAGCAAACACTGACTACACTGTTTATTTCTTGGTAGAAACTGAATTGTGCATGAACAAAAATGGAGGAAAATGGCATAGCCAGATTGTGGGATATCATAGAAAGCTAACGATTTTGGATTTCTAGGGATGTGCTGCCTTCAAAAATCAACCAGATCATCTTGGTATAAAGGATGTGACATAATGGCTGCGTTCGAAATCACATACTCTCCAAGTAGGTTCTAATTTTAAATATTTACTTTACATGCATGAGAAAGATCAATATAGTTTCAATGAGTGCAATATTGAATGTAATCTGACATACTACATCCATCATCTTGTCATTGTCATGTGACCTGTCAGCAGCAGTTGCGTTGCTTCAATGCTACTGTGTTCACAAATCTGCTTCTGTAGCATCATAGAATAGAACAAAATATATCCACTGGATGTACACTTCAGAAGCTCACTGGATGTGATTCTGGTACTTTTTGGTTACTGTTTTGCGAATACTTTTAATTCAGAAATACTACTACTTTCACATACTTTTTTAATGATTTTGGATGAAGCTGATCACTGGATTCAGACAAACTCCTTCCAATAAAGGTAGTAAAATTTACTGAAGTGGTTCAATATGCCATGCTTGGTCATATTATTTCTTTACCATTCTATTTCGAGACAGCCCACCCATTGTCATCTATCTACAGGTAGTCCTGTGAATTCTCACAACGAGAGATCCCAACAGAATATTGAACGTCTCAGTCAGTGCCTGGCATTCTCAAACAGCACTCTGACAGTTAAAGGAGAAATACCACATACCCTTTCCACACAGGTGTTTGCTTTACACTTTGATGCTGTAGCTGCAATCATTGGAAGTATTCAGAGTTGTTCATCTAAGCCGTGTTTTTACCGCTAGACATTTGAAGGGGGTCTTAACTAAGAGCCTGTTGAAAGCAGCTAACATCTGGCAGCGTAACATAAAGGCTTTTCTGGATTAAGTGTGCTGCTGGGTACTACTGGATTTACCCTTTGACATGGTAATTCACATAATATTCACACAAAAGCAGCACTGACACCTGAAATACAGCCCTTATAGCACCACTAGATC
Source organism: Gymnocypris eckloni scoliostomus (assembly GCA_027564155.1). Classification (NCBI taxonomy): domain Eukaryota; kingdom Metazoa; phylum Chordata; class Actinopteri; order Cypriniformes; family Cyprinidae; genus Gymnocypris; species Gymnocypris eckloni. The sequence continues at coordinate 9,132,867 of CM050423.1, read as the reverse complement.
TGATGTGCAGTTAGAACGGTGACGATGCATATGATTTCATTATGTTTAAGCTTCTTGAGAAGCTGAGGATTACAGTTTATAATAGGATTGCCGGTAGACTACATTTCAGATGTGGAAGGTGTTGTGGGTGGTTGCCAGGGTGTTGCTGTGAGGTTGCTGATGCTGATTTTAGCCCTGATTTGCAGTCAGGCTGAGTCTCAGCTGTCGGTACCTGTCTGCAGATTTTTCAACATACTGTAGTCCTTTGGAAATATGTGTCTCAACCTACATGTTTTGCAAAATGGCAAAAACAGGCCTACCCTAGTAAAAAAGCTATGCATACAAAAACATTTATTGAATGTAAGTGTAGTTCTAATCTATTAACATATTTGCTGACACATTGCTTGAGACTTTCCAATATAGCAATTATAATTAAACTTTATTTGGAGTACTACTTGTACACAATGCACATTTATTAATAGTAAGCCTAAAATGTTTTTAATGTCACTATTGATGAGGATTGTATGATCCTTGAATAATATCAGTCTTTAAATGCTATATTTTCAAGGTGTACGTAAACTATACTTAGAATAGTTCCACTTCAGCACAATCAAATATACTTCAGTATATCTTTAGTTGGACTTCAGCACTGCTTCTGCACAATTAAATTGCGTTATGTTCAAAATTATTTGTTCCAATTTAGCAGAATTTCAGTATACCAGTTTAGTATACTAAAATTACAATTGCAGGGTATTTTTATTAAGCACATACATTTGTAAATGTATTTGTAGTATATGCAGCATGAAATAAATGTATTTATTATACGTTTTAGTATATATATTTTTCACTAGGCTATATACGCACATGAAGTTCACTGCAGTTACCAACTTAAATCAATACTAGTGGCAGTATTGATTCTTTTTTCACACGTAATTTGATTATGTGGCATTATTTGACAAAAACATACATTACATTATAAAAAATATATATATATTTCTATATATGTTAGTTCTGTCAATCGATTAGAAAAAAATAATTAATCACGATTAATTGCGATTAATCCCAGCTAACATTAAAGTTTTTAAATATACTTTTATATTGGAATAATTTCACATTAAATCTTAAAATGAATGTACAAACAACATTAAGACAGTATGTATATATATATATATATATATTTTTTTATATATATATTTGTTTAATGGCATCTTTTTTTAATGACTGAAGGCCAGTATCACTAATACCAATCACTGATGTCTCTATAAAATTGCCCACCCTCCCCCTAATATTTAACCATTGTCATTCAATATTACAGTACAATTGAGAGCTTTCAATTTGAACATTTGTTAGACTAAATAACTTCTAATTTAAGTGAACTTAAAACAATCTTCACATAACACCTATAACAAATGTCATATTTACCTGTGCCCTTCAGCAGAAATATACAGAAATGGAAGTTATCATTCAAACACAAAATTCTAAATTAAATATAGATAAATCCTTAAATCTATAAAAAATATTTTTCCTCTTTTTTTCTTTGTCCTTTGATTAACAATTAAGACCGGTTAATTGCATTACTATTATCATTACATAGCAGACATCACAGCAGCTGGTTATTAGGTTATTTTGGCTGTTATTTCTTAGACCTGCTACTGCTGAACGTGACGCAGATCTGACATGCATCTATTTTCTCTCAACACTTTTTACCTTTTCTGACACACTTCGTCTCTACTAATGAACTGACTGATGAGTTGAATTGGGTGTGTTAGATGATGTAGACAGTGCTGCGCTGCTCCAGGGCAGTTTGGAAAACCATTTCTTAGACATGTTCTTAAATGTGACTCATATAAAATATATTACATGTACGCACAGTTTTAAGCCAGCCTTAATCACCTTTTTGGTTACTTCATGACTTAACTGACCACAACATTGCATTCACAATGCACATAAGCATGCACACACTGCACATGCGCGCATCAACATTGCATGCTTTTTTTCACGCTGAACTACACTATTTAATGTATCTGCATTACTGTAAGGGTAGGTTTAGGGTTGTGGTAGGTGTAGACGTTAATAAAAATATCTCCGCGAATATAACACGTAATTACTGTATGTGTATTACTGTAAGGGTAGGTTTAAGGTTGTGGTAGGTGTAAACATTAATAAAACATAATTTAACAGGTAGCGTTTTTCATTGTCAAATTGTACTACTCATTGTTTTAATGGGAGGTAGCAAAATCTGACAGGGTAGGACAAATCGACAGAACACCGGCTACAGCGCGCGCCAGTGTCTTTATGCGTGCAATAGAAGACTGGGCACAGAACCGTTTCCGTGCTCGTTTGACTCGTGCCTGCTGCTGAAGTGAAGTTGAAGTGTGAGTTTGAAACCTCTCCCATTTGATGTGGTCATAAAGACGTTCTGTGACTGAATAAATGCACTTATTGTCAAGAGAAATAGTGACAGAAACCGCAATTTTGAGTGCGGTGGTTTTCACTTGGTTTTTCACCAAGTGAAAGAACGACAAAATAAAAATCTCTAACAAGCCAAATTTGAGGTATCAATCAAGTCTAACACAAATAGTGTGTTTAAAACCTAAAGATAAGCATTTGTTTAAATCCCTAAGAATGAGCCATAATAATAGTGATGTTTGTGTTAGCAAGCGCCATTAATTCGATTGTGTGATGCTATGATGCTACTTTAAGGATTGTCATTACATATGCAGCATATTTGTTTGATGTTCTGAGTCAGATACAATCTGTGCTTTCCTCCATTTCATCCAGGAATTTGTGAGGTTCAGTATAATTATTGTCTTCCATTTTTAATGAAGCCAAAGATTCCCACTAGTATGATTCAGTCACAAGCAGGTTTTGAACTGATTAGCGTGGTGTCAGTGCCATGCACTTGATTGTTAGAGATGTATTTGACTCTTCAGATCTGAAGTGTGCAGTAGATAATATCCTAAGGGAAAGTGTCTGTCCTTGACTAACAAGTGATATCACTGGCCCTGCTGCCATATCTCTGATATCAGAATCTAGACTTGCCAAACTGTGCGGCTGAACCTATGAAGATTGCATCCCTTATCCAGTTCCTGGCAGATTTAGCACAGAACGGAGGGAAATCTAATCTTATTTTGACAGACGTGTGAGCATTAATCTCTTTGATCAGCCTGTGTGAAAGTTAACCTGACATCCAATCTGAAAGCATTTCTGTTCTCGAAAAAATACAAAACTATTTGGTTTCATGCGGCTGCTGTACTGAGTCACTATGCAAAAACTGAACATACAAAGTGATTTTTTTATGTTAATAATAAAAAGACCCTGGACCCTTTTTAGATGGGTTTTAGTCCCCCCCCCCCCACCCCCTATTTGTCGTCTCAAGCCCCTAAAACTATAATCATCTATCTGAACGATCAGGCCAGTGCTGCTTCCTCAAAGTTTTTCATTCTCGCTCGTTTATTGGTCTCAATGTGGTACTCGCATGCCATGATAGATCGCAGCCTGGTCTCATGAAAGTGCATTTCAGTGGCACAATTTTCTATTTCTATTTGGTGTGCTTATGATATGCACCTTCTCAACACCCCTGAACCTAACCATTATGCTTTATATGCATGTTGAAGACAGTTTTTGTGTATAAATAGCACACCAAATATAAACAGAAAATCATGCCATTGAAACAAACTCATGAGATCGGGTTTCAAATTTAGTTCACTTTCGCATCTTCTTGAGCAAATACACAATATCTGTCTTGATGAGTATCCAAGTAAACACAATCATCAACAGTTAAGAAAATATTGGATGGTGTCAGTATAATGGATCCATGCATTTCTTTTATTAGGCTACTAATGTTAATCAAACAACAAAAGAAAAACAGAGAATACCTTGCTGCTCTCAACTATGTAACTCCTGTAACTTGAATAGGTAATTGTGAATGTTTACTTCATACAGTAATACCGTTTTCATAAGCACAGTACACTACTGTTTATTTAGGTAATTTGTATCGTTGTATCTAATGGTCTCTCTGAGAGGCTCAGCCCCCCTGAAGATTACTTGAAGAATATCATGTTACGACTTCAAAACAATATTAAAATGCTGGGAGATTTGAAAACTGATGCTTTTGAACTTTAGCATTGCACATATCCAGCTTCATATCTGTGGGTTTTCATTGACAGTAAGTTTGTTCTGTAGCTCACGGAGTACGGAGATGTACTTGAGAGATGAGGAGCTCCGGTTCAAATCCTGTGTAACTACGGTTTGACAAAACAGTTCAAATCTGCATATAAGGAAGTTCAAATAGCACGGTTGCATCAACAAACACATTTTTATATCAGTTTTGCATTTTTCAACACTATCGGGTAGGTTTAGGGTTGGATTTGGTGTAGGGCATATTTCCATTAACTTTACAATGTTAGCAACAAGCTATTAAATATGTTAAATCACACTAGCAGCATGATATACATTTGTTAAATAATGCCAGCAACATGGTTAAAACAGAAACATGCTAGTAACATGGTAAATCATGCTACCAAGCTGCTTACACATATTTTATTGACTTTCTCTGACTTATGAGAAAAACCTTCAAATGGCAAAGCTCCATCGAGTTAACATCAACCTTTGTCATCAAACTTTACTCTTCTAGTTAATAAAAGTGCACAACATACTTGTAATACTTGTTGTAACTGTAGGGTGTTTAGCAACTTGATGTATTAAAACGGAGTGTGTGCAGTCATGGGTGTGTCATTTTACAATGGCTTTTATAGCCTACTGCATACTTTTATACCGTTGTCAACCAGTATGAGTTTATACATTGTTTGTACGATCTTCAGTTTGAGAAATAAACAAGACAGTTTTTCAAGACAGAGCTCAAGCTGTCGCTCAACTAGTAAAATGCAATGCTAACAATTTACATAAATGTAATGATTTTATTCGTATCCACCATCTCATATACTATGTTTGTCCTGGTAATTGGCATTGTGATTAGCAATTAGCATTGCTGCAGAGGTGGCAGTTTTCAGGTGATTTTACATTGTTTCAAAGCTTTTAAGTAGTCATCCTTCTGCTTTTAATTATTGGCTATGTTTTAATGAATTATGAAGCTGGTCAAGACTGTAGGCTTGCTGTTAAAATAACAGGTTGGTGCACTAATTTATGAGGGCTGATCATGAGACTTTAATGAGGTCTGAGTTTCCATCTATTGCAAAACGTTCCTTGTGTCTGAATGATTTGAAGACCGTACCTTTATTCATATGCAACACAAGTGCTTCCCATAGGAGTATGAAATAATTGATTGAAGTTTCTGTTGAAGGTTTACATGAAATCCATTAAATCAAAAGTTGACTTGTGGCTTTTATTCCATGCCTAAATAAACTTTTAGAAGATATATGCGTCTAACATTGAACAGTATTTTTTCTTCTGTGATAATGGGCTATAAATACAGAACACTTATCATTCACGCAGGACCTAACATTTTGTTTAATTAAATGCTGGCCAGAATGAGAAAATGTATTCAGTATATTTACAGCATTTGACAGACAGACAGTCAAAAAAAAATAAAAAGCCAAAGGAGTCATCTTGGAATTCTGGCAATGCCAAAGGCACAAGTAATTATTTACAGCACTGTATCATGTAATGACTTCCATGATATTTGTGTCCAAGGGTTACAGACAATCATATTTTGTATGTTGCCTCTTTCCAGGATTACTGTAATGGACAGCTCATAGCATTGTGAATTATATAGCTAAATAATATAATCAACCTAAACAGAACTGAAGAAAAAAAAAAGACACAGTGTTTTACGGATGTAACATTGCAACTATATTTATCAATGTAAGCCAGTCATTAATGGGGTAAATGGGCTGTTTGATAAAGTTATTTGTTCAAATTATAGTTGACTCTACAAAATACCAAAATACAAAATATTATGTTTAATTTATAAGCCAAGATTAATCCAGATCACTATTCAGAATCAGCCGTGTTTTGGAAGTCAGGCGATGCATAATGTTGTCTGCTATTAAACTCTTGAAGTCTAAACATAGTTTTGAAAATCAAAACATTGACATAAATTTTCTGCAAATATTTTTCTTTTTTGATCCCGGTTAGTGCATAGTTATTAATTAATTAATTGATAGTAATCAATCAATTAATTCAATCGTTTTTTAATAGTAAATAAAAGTCAGAATATGGACAGGAAGAGACTCAAATTGAGATTATTTTAAAACCCAAGTTTCAGAGTTGGGCAGTGGCTCTCATGATTCCTAATATTTCTGACAACAATGCACTTGAACATGACACATTCATAAATAAACTTCAAAAGTGGGAAGTAGTAAAGTTTTTAATAGCACATGGACATTTTTGTGCCATGGAAATGTCTGTAAATCTGGTGGTCAGCAGGTTGTGTTGTTAGTGCTGGAAAATTAAAACAATCTATTCAATCTATGACGAGAAGTAAAGCAATTCCATGATTATAAAATGGAAGTCCGATCCAAAATCCTTAGCCTCACCTCAGCCCTATTTGTACTAGTTATTTGTGCATTAATGCAATTTCTGTTTTATAATGCTGTGGCAAGAAAATGACAAATGGCTGCCAGTGTCCTTAATCAAGAGACAGTGTGATATGCCACACACCTTGGGGCTTGAGAGCAAATGCATAATGCATACGACAGAGACTTCCTAAACGCAAACTGTGTCAACAGCCTCCCAGGATGCGGGATGACAGCTTGTTGTTAATGGTTATAATGAGCAGGGACTGGACAGCCACACCCGTGCTCCACATAAGTCAAGATGATAAGTTACACGACCACAGCGTACGGTGGCACAGGACAGGTTCCATGTTAATGTGTGATGTGTCTTTGATAAATTTGGAACAGGGCCATAAACAGTGCAAAAAAAACAAAAACAAATGTAATACTCACACATGAGAATACGATTGTGCTCTGTTTAAAGGTACTGTCTGTGCTTAACCTGATTTGTGTGCCGCTCGTTATTGTGTTATCATTATAGTTATAATCATATATAATTTACATTACATTTATGCATTTAGCAGACGCTTTTATCCAAAGCGACTTACATTGCATTCAGGCTATACATTTGTATTGTCAGTATGTGTGTTCCCTGGGAATCGAACCCACAACCTTTGCGTTGCTAACGCAATGCTCTAACCACTGATAACCACAGGAACACTAAGAAATGGGTATTTAACAGCTAATTATATATATCACCATGTCATTATCTGGGACTGGAAGATTCAAACCTAAAATATTTTAAATGTTATAATTTAAATTAAATATTATATTAATACAGGGTCTCCCAAAGTGGGGGTCGTGAACCCCTGGTGGTTTGTGAGAGAATCGCAGGAGGTTCGTTAGTTGGCACAGGGTGTTCCTATGAGAGTATACCATTAGCAAATTAATTATAATAATAATACAAATGTTTTTGCAAATAAATGTTACAGGTTTATATAATTGTCATGTAAATGTAAAATCTTAAATTTATAAAAATAATACAATTTTTGTAAAACCCATTTGAACAATTATTGTGGGAAAAAAATGAAATGCATTGTAAACTAAGGTAATTCGATTTTTTTTGTGTAATAATAACAAAAGCTATACATATTGCTGAAATTTAAAACTGATAAAAAAAGTTTTTTTTTTTAATTAAACATACAAATGTGCCATTAAATTATTGAAATATATACTTAAAATATCGGGGTACTTTAAGTAAATAATTTATGCCAAAGGGGTTCGGCTGACAAAACAGTTTGAAATACCCTGTATTAATATATACATATAAAATATTACTTGTTTACTTTGATTCATTTTTTTCCCCTATTTTATTTGAAACTTGACTTTAAGTAATATATAGTTAACTAACACTAAAGCTACAAGGACAAAATACATTACTTGCATGAAAATAAATGCACACACACACATATATATATATATTTATACTGTATATAAACATACATAAATAAATAAATACAAATTGCAAATGGCATCTACACTGAAAGAAAACAAAGCAATTTGAAATAGTCAAAAACTGTAAGCAACAGCAGGGAATACATTTGGTTCAATGTTTTAATTAAGATACTATCTGAATTGGTCAAATCCTGTTCCCCAGATTCCACCTTAAAGCTCTTATAAAAAGTACACCAGCCTCTCCTGCCACTGTCAAGGGAATCTTATATTTTCTGTTGTCTTCTAATCACTGTGCACTTCTGTTCAACCCTGTGATGAACGCAACAGGTTCTCATTGAATTCGCTCTGTGTTGTTTGATAACGTAATATCATCTTGTATCTCCCAAATCAAGGTGGCAGGCTGTATAGGCCTTCCATTAGCAGGCATCAATGCACGTCATTTATATCCCCACTCTCCAGCACAAGTCCCGAGTGGAGAGCTTACTTTGACTATTAGAAAAATATCAATATTGGCAGCTCAGATAACAGTGGGGCATTCTTGCTTGAGGGGGCTTTAACCAGGGAGGAGATCGAAGATTTGCCTGTACTGTATTCGAGAGTCTTTCTTACAACAGTAAGAGCCTTTTCATTGTGAATACTGCGGGCCGACTGAAATGAAATGAATGAATGCTGCCTAATACGCTCTTTCTGAGTGCTGTACTGAATTGACAGGCAACTTATTGACAATAGATTTTTTGATGTGAGGTACGACAGTCTTTGTTAAACATTAAATAAGTGGAATTTCAGTAATATAAGTTCTGGTCTTTTCTTACAGTGAGTCAATAGCTCTTTTTAAACAGGACCTGTGTTCTCACTCCCAAGATATTAAATATTGACGAATGGACCACCGTCGCCTAAGGGTCTGGAATAACGTTAGTAACGTTGAATCTCTGGCTGAACCGCTCCTGTAAAGCTTCCACAGAAATAAAAGTAGAAGTCAGAGCATGAAAGCAACACAAGCACGTTTTGAATAATGGCACAATTAGTCTCAGAAAGTTCTTATTGCATGTTTTAGCAGATTTTATAGGGAAATGCCATCTAGTTTTGTTACTTTTTGTAATTTGTAGCAAACAAAGTATCTTTCTTTACAGTACCCACTAGGACTGCATGATTTTTATAGAAATTAAACAAATATTGTGATTTAAACTGTGCAAAAATAATACAGAGGAGAAAAAAAAATCCCCTGATGATTTTGTACATTTGCCCACTGACAAAGACATGATCAGTCTATAATTTTAATGGTAGGTTTATTTGAACAGTGTGAGACAGAATAACAACAAAAAATCCAGATGATTTGCATTTTAATGAGTGAAATAAGTATTTGATCTTGTGTCAATCAGCAAGATTTCTGAATCCCAGGTGTCTATTATACAGCTAAGTTTGACTTGAGGAGTGACACTCTTGATCAGTCTATCAATCAGTCAGATTCCAAACTCTCCACCATGGCCAAGACCAAAGAGCTGTCCAAGGGACAGGGACAAGATTGTAGACCTACACAAGACTGGAAATGGCTACAAGACCAACGCAAAGCAGCTTGGTGAAAAGGTAACAACAGTTGGTGCAATTATTTGGAAATTGAAGAAACACAAAATAACTGTCAATCTCCCTCGGGCTCCATGCAAGATCTCACCTCCTGGAGTTTCAATGATCATGAGAACGGTGAGGAATCAGCCCAGTACAACACGGAAGGATCTTGTCAATGATCTCCAGGCAGCTGACGTGAAAGACTGTAATCCTGCAGCAAGGTGCCCCCTGCTCAAGAAAGCACATGTACAAGCCAGTCTGAAGTTTGCCAGTGAACATCTGAATGATTCAGAGGAGAACTGGGTGAAAGTGTTGTGGCCAGATGAGACTAAAATTGAGCTCTTTGGCATCAACTCAACTCGCCATATTTGAAGGAGGAGGAATGCTGCCTATGACCCCAAGAACACCATCCCCACGTCAAACATAGAGGTGGAAACATTATGCTATGGGGGTGTTTTTTTGCTAAGGGGACAGGACAACTGCACCGCATCAAAGGGATGACGGATGGGCACCATTTAAGCCTGCCAGGGCAAATGGGTCGAAATTGAATATTGAAAATGGGTCGTTGATGGGTATTCCAGCATTACAATGACCCAAAACACACGGCCAAGGCAACAAAGGAGTGGCTGAAGCAGAAGCACATTAAGGTTCTGGAGTGAACTAGCCAGTCACCAAACTTTAATCCCATAGAAAATCTCTGGAGTGAGCTGAAGGTTCGAGTTGCCAAACATTAGCCTCAAAACCTTAATGACTTGGAGAGGATCTGCAAAGATAAGTGGGACAAGATCCCTCCTGAGATGTGTGCAAACCTGATGGCCAACTACAAGAAACGCCTGACCTCTGTGATTGCAAACAAGGATTTTGCCACCAAACTACTTATTTCACTCATTAAAATGCAAATCAATTTATAACTTATTTGAAATTTGTTTTTCTGGATTGTTTTGTTGTTATTCTCTCTCACTGTTCAAATAAACCTACCATTAAAATTATAGACTGGTCTTTTCTTTCAGTGGGCATTTGTACAAAATCAGCAGGGGATCTTTTTTTTCTTTTTTACTGTAATAATAATAATAATAATAATAGCATAAGTAGCATCTTATGTGTCTACTGAAGCAAATAAATAAATACACTTATCTACACAGATTGACACAGAACACCACCAAATGATCTCTCTCCATATAGAATTTTAAAGTCTTGCAATATTATCTAGTTAGCATGTCTATTCTTAACATGTTGGCTTTTTTATTAGTACTTATAAAGCCCATATTCTGCATGACTATATTATACATCCCTAATCCTACCCAATACCTACACTTAACAAATCCCTTACTAACTACGAATAAGCAAAAACATTGAAGTTTACTGAGGTAAAATTTGTTTTTTGTTTTTTTTATGGTGAGAGTTGAACCTGGAAATTAAAGTGTGGGCAATGTTTTAATTTCCTAATTTTCAGGTTACATTGTTCAATGTTAAACCCTCAAGGTTTTTTAGTGTGGTGGAAGACAATTTCTTGTCTTTTTTATTTATGATTTTTTTCACTTGTGTGAAGGGCTGTTAATCTCTAGTCATTGAATGACATGGATGTTAAAATAAATTGATCATTTTGCATTCTTCATGCATATTGTACACAAGCTGCACCATTCTACAGATCCCCAACCCCTTGTGAGCTGATTTTTTATATCTTTTGAGAAATATAATTATGCAATCAGCTACCAACAAGACTGTACTACTTTCAGAACTGTTAGACACACTTTACAATTTAAATTCATTCCATTCCAGGGATTATTGAACAGATGAAATGTTCCCTAAATGAAAGATGAGAAATTTGAAGTAAAAAATAAGAAAATGAAGTAAACATTGGATTAATACAGGCAAAGTAAATATGTTGTGTGTGCATTTGTTCTAATGCCATAAACTCCTGCGAGAAAATGCTGCAAAATATATGTTATATATATTGTCAGTAAATATACTTGTAGAAGTATGATACTACATACTATAAAATAAATTAGATAAAATGATGATCTGATGTGACATGTATGTTCATGTTGCATATTCAATAGTGCTATAAACATATCAACATAAAACGATAATGATGCCAATGTTTTACATCAGAAAGGTCACATGTAGAGCTACTTTGTTATATGACACTTCTGGTCTGAACACATCTCTTCTCGCTAATCTGGGAACTGCGTCTCAGTGCTTGTAATCCAGCATCAGTAATTATCAGCGACCCCACAGGGCTCAGAACGAGTCCAATTAATACATCAGACAATTCTCTCCTCCATGCTCATCCCAGTATCCTCTCAGTATCACTGACGTAAATGTTAATGGGCTGGAGATGTGTGAAGTGCTATATTAAGTGAGTGTGTAGCCTGTGATTATAATCAGGGCTCGTCTGTTCCTGATTGACTATCAGCGGGTTCCCATCATCAAGTTACCGGCCCCGTCTGCAGTCACAGGGGTTTCGGTGGGAGATCTCCACACATTGGTCGACTGAACACAAAGACTAACTTCCCTGCAGACAGGAAGTGCTGGTTGTTTGGGTTCTGTTTTTTTTACAGTATATGGATTATTGTTGGACTCCAGTGGACTTGTTAGAGATCTTTGGGACATCAGTTCTTAGAGTCATTTAACTGCTCAACCGAAACAACAGCTGTCTGGATCACTGGTGGGACGAAGATCTGTTATGGGTCTTGGACAGCAAGAAATGGAAATCCTTAAAAGCTACCAAAATGAAGTTAAGTCATGCATAGTTAGGATACCATAATGAAGAGCCAAAATGAGGAGACAACTCTGTCTTTTGTTGTTAAAACCAAACATTGGCTGTGAGTCTGATAAAACTCTCCTGTACTCAAATGCATCTGTCACTTAGTAAAAGCTTTATATATTTAGCCCAGTGCTTGTTTAATGTATTAGGCTGATAAATATAATTTTGCTTGTAATTTGTGGATTTAAAAAAATATATATAATAATTTCTCAATTCAATTTATATTTTGTTAATACATTTTCCTATTATTTGACTTTTACTACAAGTCAAACGTTTGGGGTTATTAAAATTGTCTCTCTTTATAGAGACACAGAGAGACAAAAATGATATGTTTATCCATCCATAATGATTTATTATGCTGCTCAAGTGACAGTAAATACATTTATACAAATGTGTCACGGTTTCAACAAAAAATATTAAGTAGAACAACTGTTTCAATGATGATAATATTAATAAGAGACTAAATCCACATTTTAAAAGGATTTCTGAAGGATCATGTGACACAGAATACTGGAGTAATGGCTTATTAAATTTCAGCTTTGCCATCACAGAAGTAAATTATATTTTAAATAGTGCTGTCAAATGATTAATCACATCCACAATAAAATTTTGTGTTCACGTAGTATATGTGTGTGTACTGCGTATTATTATTAATACACTCCCATGCATGTATATTTTTAAGAAAAATATGTTATGTTTCTATATTAAATATATTTATGTATAGTATAAATTATATGAATAATTGTAAATACATGTAAATATTACAAAATATATACTGTATGTGTGTATTTATATACAGTATATATATATATATATATATATATATATACACATAATAAATATACACAGTACACACAGATATGTTATGTAAATACAAACTTTTATTTTGGATGTGATGAATCGTGATTCATTATTTAACAGCACTAATTTTAAAATATATTAAAATGGAAGTAAATTTAAATTGTAATGATATTCTGCATAGTACTGTTTTTATTTTGTTATTTAATTTATTTATTTAGCTTATTCAATTTTTGTCTCAACTATTTTTTTATTGCATATTACTTTGTTTACTGTATTTTTTGATTAAATAATTGCAGCTTTGGTTAGCCTACACAAAACTTATTGTACAACAAACAAGACATTGACTCCAAACCTTTCAATAATAATAATAATAATAATAATGTTTTATTTTACTTTTGGATAAACAATTTCGGGAAGCAATTTACACCAATGTTTAATTTGTAGTAGTTACCTTGAATTAACAATGAAAATACTTTTACTAGTCAACTTATTGTTAGTTTATGTAAGTTAATGATTTAAGTAATGTTTACAAATGAGACCTTTTTGTAAAGTGCTGCACAATTTTGCTTATTATATTTTTGTACAACTCTATGTCCAATGTAAAATTTGAGTATTGAAGTGAGAACCACTGATCAAAACCCATCTCAAAAACCTATCATCATTCGGTATTCTAGCCGTTTGTGAAAGAAATATCACGTCCTGTGTGAACACAGTGTTACAAGAGGGTCATATAGACCTCAATCAATCAGTCTTCTCATTGTGTCAGCTCCAGGTCAGTTGTTAAAGGAAGACATTGTTGTTAGCGCAGTGGTTTTCACTCCTGGTGCTCGGGACCCTCAGCACTGCACATTCTCATTTTTTTACACACCTGATTCAGATCATCGGCACATTAGGAGAGAACTTCATGAACTGAACTGAGAGGTGCTCTGGGTCCACAGGACAGGAGTGAAAACCACCGTATGAGTGTTTCCTGAAGTCTAGTTCAGCACAAAGTTACCCGAATACATTGCATGTCTATGTTACGAATGATTTGAACATATGGCCCTCGTTCTTCCTGGCTCTGCATCCCGAGTTATGAACGAATGGCTCTAATTCCCCACTGGCAGTGTTAGCTCATGATGTAACAGTGTCCCTGCAGGCAGGAATCCGTTTCAGCTTTCTTTCTTTTTTCCTTTTAGAGATAACTTGCTCCTCTCCCGGAGCTTCACACTAGCAGTTATTTTAACTCAAATAAGCCACCACTTGTTACTTCTTTCCACTCATGACTTCCCGTATGGATAATTTATTTGGCAAAACGAGATAGAGCTGCCCATTTAAGACATACCATTGCAAATACTTTTCTCACCATCCGCCCTCGATTTTTCGATTTCTTCTCCTCCTACAGACCTCAAATAAGAGCTTCCCAGAACATTTAGAACAGTAGAGCAGCATTATTACTGAACAACATCGACAGCTGAGATTAAGAAGATGTAGACGCCTATGCTGCATAGGCATGGAATGAAAACATACTATAGTAATTTATAGTAAATATTATAGTGTTTTTGAATTTTGAATTTATTGTAAAATCTTGCATTTGATTCTTCAATTATTTTTTGTTTGTTTTAGATTTAACTATATTATTATACATTTATTAAAAATCAGTTGTAGGTACGGATGTTTATGGCCAGTTTGAAAGTGTTTTGTTTGTTTATTTATTTAATTTTGGAGTCGCATTAGTCCTCCATATTAAATCTATGAAGACAGTAATGTGGGGGCAATTCAGTCCTTGTAAATGTCCCATATCATACTACATTCGACAATTATAAAAATGAAAATAATCCCTTATTGTATTTTTTTGGGGGTGGGGTATTAGAAGACAGCCTAGTCTACTCCTCATCTGTTCCAACAGTCCTGACAAACAAGACAGCGTTTACCAAGATACCTCCACTCGCAGATGAAGCTCCTAGCATTATAGCTGTTGTTTCTCTGCAGAGCCTCTCTGTCCTGCTGAGGTCACTGTGTTAGATTCATCATGGCCCGGAGCCGCACTAATCCCCGTCCCCTGGGTGACATTACACTTCATCTGCCGCTTTTAATTAATGAGGAATTCAAAGAGAGCCATATGATCCTCCACAGGACAAACAAGTGCTTTTTTTCATCATCGCTGCTCTCTTTTGTTTCTGCTCTCTTAAAGATAGTTTTTTAAAACTAGGACGGGCTTTTAAACAATTAGCAAGAGGTGGACACCATTCCATCTTGCTGTTATTAGGACGGACAGGCACTGTAAGAGAGCATGCACCACATCAGAGACGGTGGCCTTACATTATTATTATTATCAACGTTCACTTCAAAGAGAGGGAGTACAGCTCTCTTCATTTTATCCCTCTCGCTGCTGCTATTTCATCATCCGTGGAATTACACCGTCAAAGACATCTCACCGTGTGATCTGAATACTAGTGCACCTCGTAGTCAGAGACACTTTTAACAAGCTCAGGACTCGTTTGATTTGATCAGTTTTTCAATGTTAAACTAATTTGTTCTACATTTAATTTTAAGAGTCAATTGTATCAAATAGTTTGTTTATTCAACGAAACAGAACAGAAATTTAGCATCATGTTTAGTTTAGTATCATAATAACCCATAAGTAATCCACACGACTTCAGTCCATCAAGCTATGTTTTGTGAAGGGAAGAGCTGCATGTTTGCAATAAACATATCCATCATTCAGACGTTTTAATTTTAATATAGTTATCAAATTGATGGACTGTTTGATTTATTTTTGTATTAATGTGATGTTTTTAATGTCTCTAATTCTGACGGCACCCATTCACTGCAGAGTGATATAAATTTTAAATTTCTCAAAATCTGTTCAGAGAAAGAGATAAAGAGAGGAAAAAGTGCATCTTGTATGGTCTGAGAGGTAATTTTCAACAATTGCATTTGTGGGTTTTATGAGAGATTGCTTTAAGGCTCAGAATAAGAAAAACTAAATGTTTGGTCATTCCTCGCATTATATTGATTCGAAATGTTTTTAACTTAATTGTATTACCAATTTAGCATGAAAATCCATGCATAAAATTACCTTCTAAAGTGAAACACAAGTGAGACCCCAGAGTTCTCATTCAAGCAGAGAACAGACAGAAAAACATCATTATTTCACTCTAAATTAAGACAAAGCTAAATGTGTCATTTATTATAATTGGTTTACTGTGTGTGACAATTGCTGTAAATTTATTTCAATTAAAATTTGTTTTGAGGGGTCATATTTTAGAATTGTTAATAAATTATAACACAACACTGTCAGAAAATAATTAATAATTTTAGCCTCGGGAATAATAAATTATATAATTACTCATATCACCTTGCTGATCTTAATAGTACCTGTAAACATTTATTGTATTCTACATTTGGGGATTAGTTGTGTCAGTATGTTTATGATTACACATGTACAGTTTGTAAACTAAGTAAAATTAATCATGATTTTTCGATTAAGTGAAAATAAATAAATACTTAAGATAAATGTGCTGAATAGTTTAAAGTTGCCACACTATTTAAAAGCCAAAGATGAGAAGCACTGTGTAATAGTTTTAGATGTTGCATCTTTATTAAAAGAGGAAAATATGAGCTGACATAATTGCCATGGACAGGATGTCTTCCTCCTGTCTGTAAACGAGGGATTTATCCTCAGCCTTATGACTGATCTAGGCTGAAATTGGAGTTCTGTTCCTCCTGTTTTTACATTGTTAGTGGGAGGGAGAGAAAGACAGAGAATTTTCGATGAGAGAGCTCATGCACACAGCCTGATGTAGAGCAGCCAAGTGCAATGAACTTTAGACAGGCCTGACGCAAGCCTGCATTACTAAATATACACAGGAGTACCACTCCCGCAGGAGTCTATTACACACACACACACACGCACACGCACGCACACACACACACACACACACACACACACACACACACACACACACACACACACACACACACACACACACACACACACACACACACACACACACACACACACACACACACACACAGCTCCTTTCTACTCAAGGAGTCACTCCAATAAACTACTGAATGGAAGTATTTTGTCAAGCATGCAGTGCTATAAAACTTGGCTTTATGGGATATGGTTTTTAACTTCTGGTATTGCTGAAGTTTATAATGTACTACAATGCCGCCTGCTTATCAAACGAGAGCAGATTTAAATTATAAAAATAATAAATGAGCTGCAATGAAAATTATGTCATCTATTTATGCTCATGTTCATAACCAACTTCACTGTATTCAATGGAGCACAAAAGGAGATGTTTATTATAATGTTCAGGCTGCTCTTTTCCACACAACGAAGTGAAATGTACTATATAAGAGAAAGAAAGAAAGAAAGAAAGAAAGAAAGAAAGAAAGAAAGAAAGAAAGAAAGAAGAAAGAAAGAAAGAAAGAAAGAAAGAAAGAAAGAAAGAAAGAAAGAAAGAAAGAAAGAAAGAAAGATTTCAGAATTGCAGGTTTTCTATCTTGCAAATCCGAAATGTGATATTGAAAAGTCACAATTTCTTTCTTTGTTTCTTTGTTTGTTTCTTTCCTTCGTTCTTTCTTTCTTTCCCACAACTGAATAAATGAATAAGGTAATTACAACTTTTTAATCTCACAATTCTGACTGTCTGAATTTTGGATTTATATCGCTAATTAACATCTCATAATTCTGACTTTCTTTTCAGAATTATCTCATAGTTCGAAGACTATCATTGAGTTTATATTAAAACATTTAGACTTTTGTTTTTCTCAGAATGGCAAGAACAAAAGACAGAATGATGAGATATATATACTGTGAATTGGGACTGTCAGGCTCTAAATATTTTAGCTGGATATCTGCGTGATACAACATTCACTCAAGCATTGATTATGAGTCTGGGGCTGTACTAACTGTAGTGGGGTGTGTTTCCCAAAATCATCGTTAGCCAACTATGGTCGTAAGTTCCGTTGTTACCAAAATTGTTCAACGATTCTGTGCTTCCCAAAACCATACTCCAAATGAACATTTACAAATTGTGTCGCAAACTTACGTGGTACAGCTCTTCACCTGTGGTTAGAAACATAGTTTCTTGTTAGTAAGACATAAGGGCTGAAATAAATTATGCTCTAGGGGACAATTAGCAAGCTAACATTTAGTACAATCTATACATATCCAATTGTATCTAAATATAAATGCATTTTAATCAATGCATTTTAGTGTGTCCTCAATAAGCTCAGTTTTTGAAGAGTGCGCTTGTGCATAAATGCCTAAGAAAACCCTGGAGTATGACGTAAGAGGGAACCCACGATGAATCAAACATCAAATAAAGCAAAATGACTGGGAACAAAACATTGTAAATTAGTCATCAAGTGCCATGTTCCATACATAGCATCTTAGAGATCTCTAATCTGTTAAAAAGCACATGCTTCAGACCCCTCTCAGACACAAACACACACACACAGCACACACACACACACACACACACACACACACACACACACACACACACACACACGCACACACACACACACACACACACACACACACACGTGTGAACAGAAAACACGTTCACGTATTTTCAGTAAACAGAAAATAATTTGTCTGGAAAAAATTGAAAAATGTACTAGAGTGTTGCTCATCTGAATAACTGTACAATTATACTATGTTTGGCTTACATAAATCATTAATTAAAAGTGAAAATCTTAATAGTGGCCAAAAATAAAGACACAGGGAGTCCAGTGTTTGTGTACTTTCTGTCAATATGGTCCACTTACTTTGTTTTAAAGCATTAGAGGCACAAATTCCATGATATGCTGGGATAATTATTAGATGTGTTCAATATAATTTAATATAAAAAAAAGTTATGTTTATCTAACATAAAATAAACCAAAAGAAAAATCTCAAAAAAAATTTAAGACTATTATTAGTATCGACACCATTTGACAATCTCAATCATTCAAGTCGTACACAAGTTATTAGAAAGAAAAAATGTAAACAAGTATTTTTATTTAATTTATGGGAAGTATAAGTTTCCTATTTAATGTTTTATTAATGACATTTACTTATTTATTATATTTATTTTACATATATTTAAAATATGTATTCGATGTGTTACACAAAAAAATGAAAGTTTTAAATTGTATTAAGATACGTTCCACATTTTAGCAAAAACTGAAAACTTCAAACAAAATTAACAGAAAATAAAGTAATTCATATAATATTTAACTTTACCACTGTTGGTTGGTAATCAGCATTTTCTGAAGGACATTTCATTTCATTAATTATATATTGAAAAAGCAGAAACCTTTGGCCCTATTCCATATTATTTTATACGGCGTGTCACATGTGGCTCAGTGGTTAGAGCATTGCATTAGCAGCGCAAAAGGTTGTGGGTTCAATTTCCAGGGAACACACATACTGACAACAAACATATAACCTGAATGCACTGTAAGTCGCTTTGGATAAAAGTGTCTGCTAAATGCATAAGTGTAAATGTAGAAAGCAGAAGTTATTACTCCACCACATGCATGTAACGTCATTAACAATGGCCCTATGATGTTGAACTAATGTGGTTCAAGCGACAGTGATGTGACCGAGTTCAGGAAACAGTTGTATCTAGGTAGTTTGTTTCCACAAAAATGCATCGTACGTGGTTAATCAGCGAGTTACATCGTTGTATGGGAAACACACCCTTGTTAGTACTTCTAGAAGAGGAGAATCTACGAAGAACTTAGAACTTAAACTGCTTGCATCTCTATTTTTTTTGTAGTTCCGTTTTATTTAAACGAACAGAAACATTTGTATTTAATTATTCAATTTGGAATATTCAGTCATCATTTACTGACCATAGTCTTTGTTTCAGACTAGAACATCAATTTGAATGAAGTTGAATGAATCAGGGAACCAGAATAGTCTGATTCATGAATGACTCATTCAGACCAGTTTTATGAAATTAAACTGATTCTTTGGAAAGTCTGACTCAAAAGAACACTACTTCATCAAAAGAGCTATGAGCAGAAGTCGAGATTTTCAGTAATAATGACTTTTGAAGTGAAATGAAATTTCAGTCTAATCATCATACTGTTGTATGACCTCAGAAGACTTGAAATATTACATGTGAGTGTGTTTTTCACTTCCATTATATGGAGATGCGTGACCAGATTAGACTAAAAATACAGAAAAATCTGTCATACAGGTTTGGAAAAACATTAGGGTGAGCAAATGATGAAATCAGTTTTCTTTTCATTGTGAACTGTTCCTGCAAAGTGTAATGTGACCTTGTCAATGAGAAGAAAATAAATAAATACATAAATAAATAAACAAACAAATGAAAACAGTTTCAAGTAGACACGTAGGAGAAAAAAATAAAAGCTCACCATGTGGTGGCCTCCAAAAGGTTGGGCATATGGACCCATTTTTTTACAGCCACTCCTGCAGAACACTCTCATTGATATTGTTTTTGATAGGCAGTCAATGGCACCATGAATATAAATAATGAGAACTGTTGGTTTACGCTACTCAGTCTCGGTCAGTCTGCACAAGTGTGTGTGTGTGTGTGCGCACTGAGGTGAGGCAGAAGCAGGTGTTATTAGTAATGGATGGGTAGAGGACAGGGAGAGAGACTGTGAGACCATGACCAGTCTTTCCTCAGGCTCTCCACAGAACTCCATTAATTGCATCCAGCCTCAAAAATTAATATTTGCTCTATTTTTTTATGCGAAACGGTTATTAAATAAACCAGCTGTAGCGTGTGTGTGTGTGTGTGTGTGTGTGTGTGTGTGTGTGTGTGTGTGTGTGTGTGCTTATATGATCAGCTGCACAACCATTAGTGGTCTAATCATAAGTACGTAGGTGTGTGTGTGTTTTGGTGTGGTTGGAGGACGGTGTGTGTTTTTCAAGCATCTGGCTGCTCTATGATGCCTAAAGCAACATACTCATCTGTGCTTTGATCATGGAGACTAATGCATGCTCACACGCCGGCAAACTCTCGCACCCTGCTCCAATGTGAGGGTTGATTAAAGAGGAGGAGTGAAAACTTCTGGTTTTCACTATATTAAAAAGTACTGCGGCAATGCTACGGTTGAGCTGCTATCAGATTGAAATAGTGTGGCATTTTGATACAGGCATATGACAGTAATGTGTCATATACTGAACCATGGCACTTCAAATAAGTGTTTACATGTATGGATTTTTGCTGTTGATCGTGTTTTTGATCATATATTAAAATTGAATGATTGTAATGAAGTTTATGCACAAAATCGCAGAAATGAAATCACAATATCACAATATTTACTTTAATTCACTCCAAACAGGTGTTCATAATCCCCTCACAAACTTGTCATTACATTTTTAATCTGTCACATGTGCAAAATACAACTGGATGCAATTGGGCATAAAGCACTGACCAATAGTTATGTACAATTTTTATAATTTGGGTAAGTGCCAATATAACAATATAACCTAAAAAATTTCAGATACTTTTATATAATCACAAAAAAATATGAAAACATAAGATGAAAGTAAAAACTGAACTTTAATAGTATTTTATTGATATTAATATAACACTGCATAGATGACAACGATAAGTACTTGAATAATACTGTGGTAATACAGTATTACTAAATTAAAATCACAAATAGACCTAACAAGCTTTAATATCCAACATTAAATAAATTCATAGATCACTATTATCCAAATAAATAAATAAATATTACTTCAGATTTGCGTATGTTACATTACAAAATATTTTATTTATTATCATACTGGTCTGGGTCATATAATCCCAAAATTAAAATAAAAAAAGTAGCTAAAATAACATTAAGACCATTTTTAATTACTCTTAATTGCCGTGACTTAATTTTCTAACTAAATAAATTGTATTTATTAGTATTATTATTTTTAATAATTTCTGACACTATATTTCTGATAGTGATACTGGCATGCTTTTCATGAAATTCAGCTTTACACTGTACCAGGCAGAGCGTTCCATGGTGTATTAACAGTAATACCAAGGGATTTTAGTCAGGGTTCTGTTTGTTATTGCTGTGTTTCAGCTGGATTTGCTCCAGGGCTCCGATACCTGATATTCTTGAACCATCAGGTTGAGCCCTTGAGAATGATTTATAGAATAACAGTTTTTTGTTAAACTAGCCTTCCTCTTTCTTTCACTCTCACTCACACATTCAATTTAAATGCACTCTGTCCCTTACTGTTGCCCTCTTGTTTTTCATAGACACTGCTTTAATGAAGAAACAGACCTACTAACAATCTCACGGAAAGGACCCTCCAGAACAAGTATGGGGTCACCATGGAAACCACTTCTCCTGCTGTCAGTTATCAGCGGCCTAGCAGGTATGAGAGCGGCTGTGCGATTATATCAAGATAAGAAACTGCCTTTCCTGAAACCAGCCTCCTCTTGCCTCTCTCTCTCTCTCTCTCTCTCTCTCTCTCTCTCTCTCTCTCTCTCTCTCTCTCTCTCTCTCTCTCTCTCTCTCTCTCTCTCTCTCTCTCTCTCTCTCTCTCTCTCTCTCTCTCTGAAGAGAAACTCTCTGAAACACTTCCCAATATTTGTGTTATTCAGGGCCTGTTAGTGCTCCACTGCCCTCGCATTCACATTATCTGAAGCTTTCATAACGCTGTTGAGGTATTGTCTTGAACTGTACACAGTTCAGTAAACATCAGAGAACATAATTGACATCTAAAGTGTAGTCTTAAATGTGTAATGTTGTACATCTTTAGTGGATAGAGGAGCCCTGGGTGTGCAATTATCGAACAGATGTTTGCACCATACCAAGCTACTGCAAACAAGCCTGGTCGAGAGATGAACAATTCCTATTAGCATGCTCATGTTTCGCATGCCGTCTTTTGAAGGACCACTTTGTAGAGACGGTTTCTGTTCTGAAATATAGATAAAAGGAATTTCTGAAGAGCAGAAAGTAGAATGATAATATAAAAGCTGTGTGGCTACCCAAGCAATATTGTTATGTCTATTTAGACTTGTAAAATACTGTTATTGAATTACATATTGCTAAACAAATTGAGACTTGATAAAAAGATTGTTCTACTAAGTTGATTAGTCGAACAGCATTCTAGTAGTGCTGATATTTTTTCACTATGTTTGTTATACAGATCAGCATGATGGAGCAAAGATGAACAGAATAGCAAGTTTTTAGTTGTTTCTGAAATTTCTGAAATCGTTTATAATACATTTCTTATTTATAAAAATGCAACTGAATCAGAAATGCATGGCATTATAAAATAGCACTTTTGGCTTATATAAAGTTGCATAGCCATTATATCAGGCCTATATTTTTATATAGTTCATTGTAAGTGTATTTAAGAAAAACTTGTAAAATCTCATTAAAGTATTTAAAATTATAGTTTACCCACAAATTTTAATTTGCGGTAAAACTTTACAATACGGTGTCATTTGTTTACATTAGTTACTGTATTAACTAACATGAACAAACAATGAACAGTAAATTTACTACAGTATTTTCTTCATTTTTGTTAACATTAGTTAATACAAATACAGTTATTCTTTGTTTGTTCATGTTAGTTCACAGTGCATTAACTAATGTTAACAAAACAACTTGTGATTTTAATAATAAAATAGTAAATGCTGAAATTATCATTAACTAAGATGCTGTAGAAGTATTGTTCATTCTTAAGTTCATGTTAACTAATGTTGTTAACTAATGTTAACTAATGAACCGTATTGTAAACTGTTATCAAATTTGCTGTTGATTTACTAACATTCACTCAATCAAAGATGCTTTTTTTCTTCAGTAGAACAGTAAAGATTGCAATGCAGAGGCTATCGGTACTTAAGAGACCAAAAAATACAATGTCATACAGGCAAGACAAAATTCCTGACAAAGTATTGAGGTCTTCTGAAGCGAAACGATTTGTCTCTGCAATAAACATGGATGTTTTACATGTATAAAGCACTAGTTAAATTCAACTTTTTTTACATAAACCTTGATAAACCATAAAACAACTTTCATTTAGCCCCTTCATTCAAGAGCTTGGTTCACGCATGCTCATATCAGCAGCTCATTGG
Source organism: Gymnocypris eckloni scoliostomus (assembly GCA_027564155.1). Lineage (NCBI taxonomy): Eukaryota > Metazoa > Chordata > Actinopteri > Cypriniformes > Cyprinidae > Gymnocypris > Gymnocypris eckloni. The sequence continues at coordinate 9,108,790 of CM050423.1, read as the reverse complement.
TCTTCGAATCAGAACTGTTTCCTCAGTTCAGTGTACTGTTGGAGGAACTGGAGCAATGAACGAGGAGTCAAAAACTGACATCATATACATTTGTATATTGGCTCATTTCAAGTCTGTCGGGCATGTCCGAAAGTGAGTTTTGACTGAGTAACTTACAGATCTGTGCTGCTTGAACTGTGAACTGTTTCAGTCGGTGACATTTGATTTGGTGAACTGTTTCATCCAATTCACTAAAATGAACTGTTTCAAAAGAATGATTTGTTCATGACCCAGACATCACTCTGGACTGTTTGCCTGAGGCTATGGATTAGGTAATAATGTTGTAAATAATGTTGAGGAACATGCGCCGACCGATGATTTAGCTTCGCAAGACCTCAATATTTTTTTCTTGCCTGTAAATGTTTTTTTTTACTTTTAAAGTGTCAGTGGCCACTGACTTTTTTGCCATTTATGAATCACTAAGGACGGATCTAAAATAAAAAAGTTTGTTTTTACTGTTCTACTAAAGAAAAGAAAAAATGTAATCACCTACAACTTTGATGGCCTGAGGGTGAGGGAACTGTGTAAAGTAACAGCACGTTTTAATTTGTTTGCGGATACAATATAAATTAGATAATGTGTTGAATCCTACCTGTTGCAAAATTGTTTATTATGTATGCTAATTTAATATAAAATTAAATGAATATACACATCACTCGTAATCATCACATCACAAATATGACGTAATATATACGCTCATTGTAAAATATAAAATAAAATATTATTTATTCTATTTAATAACATACCAGTATATTTATGCCAACATATGCTCTTTGAAAAATGTGTATCTACCTTAACGGATTAAAAAATGTGTCTATTCATACAATTCATCAGTAAAGACACCAACAACTTCCATTCCATTTCAAACACCAGCGTTTCACATGGCATGCTGCAAACTAATACATTTTGACAGTTGTGTCACATATGTATTAGCTTTTCTAACATTGTAAACTTGCTTGGTAGCTTGCTTGCTAGCTTGATAGCATTGCACTTGTGGAGCACTCAGGTACAAGTCCTGTACAATTCAATAAAAAAGCTCAAAGTCTTGTATAGGCAAGCTAAAATGGCATGGTCCTTTCAGCAAATGTGTTTTTATGTCACATGTGCTTTTGTTAACACTATCAGTTAGGTCTAGGGTATATTTTAGAGACACCAACCTGTCATTTCATTTATAAAATGCCACAATACATACAACAAACCATGCAATCAACCATTGCCATAATCATATTCATCTGTTTTCCAATAGAACTCGTTTCACTTTTACCGCCGCTCTGGGTCCATTTTTCAGTAATGTCGCCACAAGAAGTTGATTGTAACAAATTCATTCTGGGATTTGTGTCTTTGCAAATACTGATAAACCTCTGTGTCGAGACAACTCAACTCAACTCAACTGTGTCAATTCTGTTGAACAGAGCTTATGACACGTGTGACTATAATGTGTTTAACTATTTATCATGAAGTCCTTTTGCTTTATTTGTTTAAATTGCAAAGCGACATAACTTACATTGACGTCTGTGTTGTATGCAGTTTGTATTAGTCTGCTTTGTCAGATCTTTTTAGCCCTACTATCAAACCCCCTTTAGCACTTAATCTCAGTGAAAGGTTCAGCAGGTGACTGTCTTCCCCTGGGCCATGTCTGTCTCTGAATATGCTGGTGGGAACAGAGCGAGCGGGGCACAGGAACACTCTCTACGAAGTGATACCATCTGAGACTCCTGGTGAGCTTCAAAATGAAAATGTCGATTGGGGTTTGGAGAGAGACAGAGATGGGGTGAGGGTTGAATGACAGAGGGAGAAAAAGCCTCACGATGAGAGATGGCAACCTGCGAATGTTGGTGTTAGAGGTGTCTGTCAAATGTGTGAACCACATGATGACTTTACCGAGGCCTTGCTCCTTATATTACAAACTTCTGAAAACGTACTGGAGGTGAAACGTCTCTCCATTTTCACTTTTATATGGTTTTACTAAATTAGCACTATTTTGAGTTATCTCCGGGTGATTCTATGTTTGGGGTGTGATTCCCAATGCAATATTCTTAATGTGTGATATTTAAGACGTGAAAGATTTTTCCCCGCTAGTAAATCAAGCAAGCTCACCCTCTTTGCCCGTCTGGGTCATTTAAAATGACATTTTGGTCTCCCCACAGGTAATTCCAGCATCTACATGTGACCTGCAAATGTAGCTGCTATTTTCTAAGGGGTAAACATGAATTGAGCCTGAGTGTGTAGTAAAATTGGACTGATAATCTTTTGCCGGGCCATTTTTTTTCTCCACTCTGCCTCTAGCAATCTGAGGTATGCGCAGAAAGCATGACAATCCTTCACAATCTGTTTACTGCAAGGCAAAAACGTAATTTGTTCTTCAGGTCTGTTCATGACTTGAATTGTTGTCAGGGACTCTTTGTGGCTATTCTACTTTCTAACAGGTGTTGAGAAACTTTTCACACAATAGTGCCAGGAAGTAACTAGCTAAAGGTAGCAAAGTTACAAGCTTAACTACATTTTTCAGTAGTGTGACAGTAGCTCAGCTTGTCAAAATAGTGTAGCTTTTCCAGTAACAAGCTATTTATTTATGTATTTTTTCCAATAGGTCGTGTTGGGGGAAAATACTTAGAAATTCTAACTTGTCAAGTTAGAAGCTACATACAATGTATAGTAGTTCAACTAGTTAATTAACTATAAATAAAGAATAACTACACTGAAGCTATTTGTAAGAAATGGGTGTTTGTAATTATTTCATTATATTACTGATACTATTACTGAAATATAATTCACAACTTCACACGCTTGTTGCTGCACATCAGTAACTGCTGCTATTTTCATTCAAAACATTTACACTCATTCTCTTTACACACTCACTGTTGCATTGTGTCTAAAATATTGTGCTGTATACTGATTATCTAGTAAGAACAATGAGTGACTTCATCTATTATTCCTTTGAATATGTTAATCATTTTGAAGTCATTGTCCGTGTCCTTACGATTAAGGTATTCAGCTTCAGGGTACATTCCAAATGAATATAAAGTTATCTGAGAGATTAGTTTATTAATGCAGTTCACATGGTTGTATAGCTGAGTGAGCAATACAATAGGACAAAAATTGTGAATTTGCATTTTGTCACGCAACACTGCTAATCGTTGAAAAAAGTACCTCTTTACTGGAAAAGCTACACTATTATTAAAAGAGCTAAGCTTCTTTTACACTTCTGAATAATGTAATAAAATGAGCAGCATTGCTACTTTTACTCCCCAATGCTAACACCGGGTATATTTACATTTGCACCAAACCATTTAGTAGACGTTTTTATTCAAAGTGACAAGTAAATATTTGTGGGAGTAAATCATGCAGTGCATTTGTTTATGGCTATGGATTAATTGTATGCTTTATGAAAGAACAGCTAGAAAGATTGAGGTAGTGTTTGAGACAACAACATGGGACGTGAGAAAATCAGATGCAGATGATCCATAATGAGATGGGGTGACTGATCTTCAGTCAGCTGAAAAGAGGCCCACATCACCCCCTTTGGTCTCACTCCTGTAGTGGCCTGCATTCGATTCAGTGCTTTGGAGTTGCCCTTCAGTACTGCCACTGAATCACTTTCCAGAGGCTTCACCCTCTCTGTTCCTCTGAGTTGAAAAACTTTGTTTCCATTGAAGTTTTGCAATATATTCCTTTTCAAATTGCCTACACAATTTTGATTTGCACAATTTGAAGGGTAATGGGAACACAGCTTCTGAGAAATACACTACCTATAAATAAATTCAGCATGTTTAGTTCTTATATTAAGCTTCTGTACTGCTCATAAAGAAAGATAGGTGGGATCTAAGTTATTTGTAGCTGGTTGAAGGCCAGATGGCTACCATATTCTGGCTGGTTTGCAGGTTATTACATTTCAAGTTGCACCGTAGCATTTCAAATTGCTACATTACACTATTTGGTCACATTAGACACAATTTATCAACATGATCTCATGATAACTCGTATATATATTATGTAAAATGTGGTTCTATAAAACATACATGTGTTTTTACAGGCACTAAAATGCACAATATTCTTGTACATCTAAATGTACAAAACTGACACCAAAAAATGTATCCTTATGAGTAGTGAAAGAATAGCCATAATGTTAAACAAGACTTCACTTTAAATAAATAACATTTCTGCAATCGTTTAACCTTTACTAGTCATGTAATGTTTAATTTGTCTACCATGGGCCACAAAAGGCGTTTTCACCGACATGTTGTGATTAACAATATAACTATAAATACATAAAAAAACTCAACATTAATCTGAAATGAAACAATTTTATTAGTGTGCTGTAATCCAAATCTTCCGAATCCTCATGACTGCAAGGAACAGACCCAAATCCAAGCTTTTATTCTGCGATCTTAAAAGCTTCTTATTCACTGACTGACGTGCTCGTTACAAAATCAAATGTAGGCACTTCAAACGACAGGTTTTACGGCAGGATAATCGAACGCTCATTGGCTCTCGCCTGCATTCATCATAGATTGTGACATGCCGTGTTTCTGGTTAGGTGTATTTGAACGATAAGCGGAGCCTTCACAAGTTCACGGAGTGGATCGGGAAAATAATTATTAATAACGATTAACAACTTAAATTCTGCTCTGCACCTCACACAAACCTACTATATTCTGTCAGAGAGGACTGCGGTAGGGCTGGGCGATATGAACAAAAATGTCATATCCTGGTATTTTTTGGCTGATTTGCGGTATATGTAAAAATCTCTGCATTTTCTACGATTTTGTATTTGGATGAAATAAAAAACAGATAAAGTGAATTTAATTCTACATATGTCACATTTATTGTTTATTAACTACAAATATTTCATCAAAATGTATATTTCAGTCAGAATTATTGCACTCCTATTTCATTGCGCACTGTGTTTTGCATGCATGGGAGCGGCGGCGCTCGTTCTAAATGAAGTCTGTGAAGTTTAGCCGAGAATCTCAAAGCAAAAGCTCATGCACTTCTGACAGCAAAATTGAAATATGTTCATGGCTTTCTAACATTTACAGATGGAGAATATACCTGTAAAATGTAAGTTATAAATTTAGGAAAACAGCACATCTCAAATACATTAAACAGCATATCTCTGTCAGCGGCACACACAGCCTTTCTGTCAGAGCATCTGACGGCTCGAGCCCCTTTAAAGTGAAACTATAAATTACTATATCTTACAGCCCTTCACATAAAGTGTGTCACGTGTTTAGAACAAATTGTATTATGCACTTTCTCCGCAGCGGCTGATTTGGTGTCCTCCGCTATATTTTCAGATGCGCTCGTTTCAAACTACTGTATTTCGATAGAAAAGGTATTGCCTTATATCGTATCGCTTATAAAGAATACATCGATATATCGTACAAACTCGATATACCACCCAGCCCTAGACTGCAGCTGCAACGCATCATTTGGATTACTTTTGGTACAAAATTTTATAAAATGGGTAAGTTTCGGTTTGGGGGTAGGTTAAGGGGTCTAAAAATCTAAATCGCTTATTGATAAAATTATGAAAATGCACTGATATGAATATCGTAAGGATATAAAAGATACGTAAACATTTTACGTTTTTAAGCTAAAGAAACGTAGCCATTTGTATGTTTTAAACATTGAAATACATCTAAATTGTAAGTTTTAGCATCAATAAAAACATACAAAATGTAAGTTTTGTGCTTGTAAATGTTACGTATTAATACCTAGCATGCAGCTCTCATTCCTAGCATGTCTTCTGTCTTAGTTTGTCCCAAAACACCTATTCAAGGATATCCATTCAGCTCCCCGACATTTAGTAATAGCAAACCCTCTTTTGGCATTAAAAAAACTGCTGTCTGGATTTACCAGACGTGTAGTGACACATTAGCGCTGAAAAGACATGGGCAGTTATGTTTGTGGCTGACCTTATTTCAAATGTATTTGTAGGTGTTTTCCTTTCAGACTCAAAAGGTATTAGAGCAGGAGGATATTATTTAAATGAATCGCACAACATGATTGACTAAGCTTTGTGGTAGTCAATTTACTGGTATTTGCAATTATTATTTACAAACCCAAAAAAAGCATGTCTGGACAGAAACTAATTTGCGCTGCTCTTGGTGATTGTGGAAATGAGATGTTCTTTAATGTGTACATTGTCATTGCACATATCCTCTCCCATTGGAACATGTATGGGATTGTTCTCTTGTTCAAATTTGCCTTGTTTAGTAAATCTTGCATTTTGGTTTGGTTGATGAACCCTTGAGCATATTTGTAAGAGATTAACTTTGCGACATAGACACTGAACATTGAACTTAAACACTGAACTTACCTGAGCTGAATATTGAAACAGTTTTCTTCTGTTTAGCTGATTTATAGATTAATTGAATTTGTTTCGTAATTTATTAACTTTGTAACATTGACGCTGTTATTGAACTGAATTGAATCAACCTTGAACTTAATTGAGCTAAACTGTAATAAAGAGCTGAATTACAGTTGAAAATTAAGTAGTTTCATACATTTTGAGATTTAACACTGTCATGTTCCATTTATCATTGTGAAGCTGCTTTGAAGCAAATAATGTGCATTAGGTGTGTGACTGATGATTTATCTGCATATTCAATCATTCTCATCCTGCCAAAGAGAATGATGGTAAATGTAGTTTTGTTATGCAATCCTTTCACCTCATTAGCTAGCTAAATGATTAGTTTTTATCTGGCCAGCTTCATTGTTATTTTTCATCAGCAGTACATAAAACAGGTACAATAAAATTGCACAGTCAACAAACAGAATTAAGACTTAATTATGACCAATTTGTTTCCGCCATGATCCTTCAATCGACCCATCCTCAGCTTGAAAAATCTGAAAGAAAATCCACAATGTAATTACATTGTGGTGGCATTCATGCATGCCCCTCTCTTAAATACGGTCAGGAAGAGAGGATTTTGTTGCTACAGTAAAGTTTCAAAGTAGCTTCCCGACCACTAGAATGCAACATGTCCATGGTGCTCTGGTGAAATCCTGAACATGGACTTCTGCCGGATTGACAAATGCCAACATCGGTCTCAGATGTTTGCTTTAGTTCTGCTCGTGATGGGAACCCTGTTTTAACTCTTCCTGCCCACTATTACTAGTTGACATGCACATTTCGTGATCTGGATGAAATATATTTCTTAAAATAATTCTAACAATGTTATGATATGAAACTTGCTACAAACACCACACAAAGCATATTTATATTTACAAATTTGGTCAATGTTATGTGATTCTGCTTCCTTTTTGGAATACAGTTTGTGTGGGAGTAAGGCTATGTTCGATAACTGAATTGTGAAACAAGCATTTTCACAACCATTCTCGGTTAAGTCACATTGACGTATATGTGATATTTTAACATTACAATGTATTAAAATGCTCTGCTTCCCAGTGATATGGATGATAAAACGGGTGGGTGCACTGCTGTATGTCTGTGATTGTGTGATACTGACGGGCTGCTCACTGAGGAAACGTTCATTCACTCTTTCCATCCCAAATAATATGCACAATAGAAAAGAGTATATCTCAAAGAATGAATGAATGAATTGAATGAATGCATTGAATAATAATACTCTGCCTATGTATTTATTTATTTGTTTGTTAATTCATTTATTATTCAGAAGTATAGATATACCGGATTAGCTTGTTATGTAATGCTTTCAACACTGTCCAGCACTAGCTGAAATACAGCACTGAATATTTAAAATGTTGGTATTGCATTGTCATAATGGACAATGGTTCTGAATATTATATTACAAAATGTTCACCACTTTTGTATGCATAAAAAAAATGATCTGGTTATACAGCTTTAAATTTAAACTTTCCAGTGATGTTGTGCTGAAGTGTCTCAGGATGTGTACGGCTGCATCAGATGAGTCTGCGTGAATTACACATTTAAATGTATGCATTTAGCATATTACACATCCTTTACTTAGTATTAGAATGAACTGTCTCCTGCTGCTGGACCGAAGCTGAGTCAGGGACCGATACATAATGGCTCCATGTGGACACCTGCATTAAGAATAAACCGGCGCTTCATGCTGATGGTCCACCAGAGAGTCACACTTAACAGCCATTACTATAACCTATGTGCTTACACACCGGAAAATAAATGCATGCGCAGGCGGCCTGCAGAACACAGTAAATATTGTGCAAAAAGGTCACACTGCCACGGACTTAAAGCTTATTGAAGTGTTGCCATAAAAGCACATTTTGAATTTTAATGACTTCTCAATTGAATAGATTTTTTTCTTTACGGGCAAACTTTTATTGGTTTTCAAACAGAACTCTTTATACTTGTTATAGATTTCATTGGTACAATATATAGTTATGCTGCCATTTAAATGTTCGGTGTTGTTGAAAGAAGCATCTATATACTGTATACTATATTATATTATATTGTATTATTATGCTGTTGAAGAAAACAGTAGATTTGTGTAATTAGTTAGACTTTAGACATTGAAAATAAAGTCTATTGTAACAGAGTTCCAATTAAATTATCAATGGCACAATCCAGTCTGCAGCATATCATTAAAATTAATAATCAAATACTATAAAGTGCAATACAATACAATAAAATAACAATGTATTTATATAAAAACACATACAATTGTGTGTATATATATATATATATATATATATATATATATATATATATAGTAGTAGTATACATGTTTGCATTTGTTCAGATAAAACATTAGGAATGTACTGTACCTTAAAAAAATTAAGTAAATATTGATTACATTGATATGTTTCTGTTGGTCAACATTATAAATCATGGTGCTAACAAAAGCACAACTTTTAAAAATACATATAAAAAGCTCTAATTGAAATTACATCTTGAGAGGGATCAGTGTATTTGTTTTCCATTAGATGATGATTGCACTGCTAATTTATTCCAAGCTGAAATCAAGTACAAACACTAGCTGACTTTACAAGCTGTAATTAGTAATCAGAATCTTTTTTGCTGATCAGCAAGCAAAGTATGATTGAAACAGAAAAAAAAATCTACCCACACAGTACTCAAGAGTAAACCACTGGTGTTAAAAAGACAACCTGTGTGATGAACATTAAAGATAATTTTCATCCAAAAAAGTGTTACTATTTACACTAGGGCTGTACAATTAATAATAGAAAATACATTTGAAAAATGATTTTCACCTCCAACGATTCTGAAAATACAATAATCGAGATAAAATGATTATTGGGCCCCATTCTGCCCCCTTATTTAAATAATTGAGACTTATAATATATAGACTTATATAAATAATAAATAACAATAATAATATTAAAAACAAAGCACAGTTTGTTTCATTTGTGTCTTTTTTATTCCATTGCATTTGTGCTTTCCTTTTTTATTACTGACAAACGACTTTTATTACGACTTTTTTGTGTTTGAAAAAAATCTTAAATGGATAGTTCACCAAAAATAAATAAATAAAGACATTCTGTCATAATATACTCAACCTAATTTTCTTTCAAACCTGAATGACTTATTTTCTTTTGCTCAACACAAAATAAGCTGTAACTAAGCTGTTTTATTCACTAGTGACTTCCATTGCGTGAACAAAAATACTGAGATGTTTCTTTAATTATATTTTATGTTCCATACTTTATGTTAGGCCATTGTAGCCTAAACATTTAATAATAGGTTTCAATTCTGATAATTGTACCTGTAAAGGTTAATTAGATAAACTAATCACAGCACCCTGTAATTCATTTGATTACAAATCACAATAGGCTGACAGCCCTAATATATATTGTATTAAATATATTTGTTTTATTAATAATGCCATTCCTTTAAGAGCCGTATAGAGGAGAGAGATAAGTCTTTATATACCAAGGCCAAAACAGGATCAATGTAAAGCATTTCGCTCATACCTGTCCTTGCAGCCCTAAAATAACCTTTGTATACATTTATGTCTTTGTGTGTTTGCATCTGTTTCACTGAGAGTGAACACAGTTTGTTGTACTGGAAAGAAGCCACATCTGCAAAAACAAAATGGAAATTGATTTGAAATTGACAGAGAATACCAACTTCACCAGTAGGAACACTAATCACAGAAATAGTGATATCAAATGAAACACCTATGCACTAAACAGAGATAGTACATCTGTTGATTTGACACAACGGTCATTTACATGCTTCCTTCAATCCTTGAGCTTTAAAGAAGCACCCCAGCACTGTACAGTTTGTATGTCTTCCTCATCTAACTCAATACAGTGGGTGTGTCACATAAGGGAGACACACACAATGTGCAGTGCGGGGGTCCTTCAGGACAGGTTTAAAAACAACTGCATTAAATAATACTGTTTAATGAGCAGCACCAGTCAAATCGAGTCGAAATATAGTACTAACATAAAATTAGTAATTCAATAAATTATAATTAAAATCACATTAAATTAGAATTCAATAAATCCGAAGTCTAGGAAAAAGTCTTCTAAAATGTATCCATGTCAGCGGAATATAACTAAATAATACAAACCCAAAATATGTTTTTCTGTTGCTATATATAAACTTTTATACTTAAATATAATTGATTTATTTCAAACAAATGTATCAATTTTAACAATTCAACACATGCACTGAACCCACAAATAATATCCTGGAGTATTTGCTGGCTTAAATAGAACGTATTAACAATTTAGTGAGAGTTAATACAGTAGGATTTCATATTTAATATTAACTGTGCCGGGTTTTAACTTTTAATTTTATGATTGCATCTTGATTATCTATAAATTTAAAATAAAAATGCATACATAAATTGTCCATTTGTCATTTTTAAAGAATGAAAGCCTACCCCACATTCATTTCAATTTTACATATAAAAAGAACCCACAAATAATAGAAACTATTATTTCTAAAGATGCATAAGAGCATCTTAATTATTTAGAAAATGTTACTACTGTAGATTTTAATATTTAATACCACCTAAGTAGGATTGTGTATTAATTGAGTTTCAATTTTATGATGATTACTTGATTATCTACAATGATGTCCACATTCATAGAAACTGTATGAAAACGAACAACTAGTAAAGTCTTAAAACACCTTGTTTTGAGTTCCACCAAAGAAAACAATTGAAATGACTCAAGGCGGATTAAATTATGCACTTTCAAGTATTTTAAGTGACCTTATGTTACCATTACCCTTGGTTGTCGCTCTTTGGCTGGAAGGCAAAAGGCTTAAATACAGTTCTAATACTGTGGAGGAAACTCAGACATACATGTTTTACTGTTCAGAGCCACTGTGTGGGATCATTACTGATGGAGGTTTAAATCCTACAGTGCTCTCAAGCTGAAAATATTGCAATTGCTCTACTGAGGTTTGCGCATTGCCAGCTGAATTTGTTCACCTCGTCGGCACTGTGCGCGCGTGGGTTAATATGTGGAATGATATAAAGATTATCAGGTTGAAAAACACAAAAAACAAAAACAAAATGCGATGCAGAGAGATTGCAGAAGATTATGAAGCTTATTCATGAGGATTAATCTCTAAACGCTCATTAAAATCCGAGTTAAGCCTCACTAATATTTAAAAACCGTGAAGCTGAGCCTCTCAATTCCAGATTCAGACCAGGGTGATGACACAGATCTTCAAGCTCTATTTAGAACGTGTTTAAACACACATTTTGTTTTAACTCTTCAGCTAAAGCCATTACAAGATTCTCCGATTCTCACCGATTCTCACACCGGTAGACAGCATCTTTAAAATTATTCATTATATGTGTTTGAAGAAACATATTTTGCAACGCTTCTCTCATTCTGTTGAAGTAGGTTTGATTTCAATCAGTCATAGAAATCTGATAAACTACTTTTTAAAATACCATGTAACACATTTTGACGCACATTTTATTCCTTGCACTGTCAAGACAGGCAAGTAGCATCACAGCAAATAAAAAATATGCTCTTTTGCTATAATATTCCTATGGAATTATAACAACACTCTTTCTGAAAGTTCTCTAAATGTTAAAAATTTCAAGTTTTTAGATGTTTTAAAAACATTTTTCTTGTTTTTTTAAATGTTAAGGGAAAACATTTCATTTTATCGTTTTGCAAACATTTTGGGAATGTAAGTAAATTAAAAAGAGTGAAAAACATTTCAAGAAAAGCATTCCATCAACAATTTATAAAAACATTTTTTTTTGCTGTTTGAGAACATTATTAAAGGCCAGGTCAATTTGAACAAATGTTCTAGTGACATTATTGGAAGATTGAATGAATTAATGAATAATTGATGCATTTATATATGAGCTTTATTGTGTATTGCTGTACACCCAAAGCACTTTACAATCATGTGGGGGTCTCTTAACCACCACCAGTGTGCAGCATCCACTTGGATGATGGGACGGCTGCCACAGGACAACGGCGCCAGTGCGCTCACCACACACCAGATACAGGTGGAGAGGAGAGAGAGTCATAGAGCCAATCAAGTGTATGCACTCACCACACACCAGATACAGGTGGAGAGGAGAGAGAGTCATAGAGACAATCAAGTGTATGCGCTCACCACACACCAGATACAGGTGGAGAGGAGAGAGAGTCATAGAGACAATCAAGTGTATGTGCTCACCACACACCAGCTACAGGCGGAGAGGAGAGAGAGTCATAGAGACAATCAAGTGTATGCGCTCACCACATACCAGCTACAGGCGGAGAGGAGAGAGAGTCATAGAGCCAATCAAGTGTATGCTCTCACCACACACCAACTACAGGTGGAGAGGAGAGAGAGAGTCATAGAGACAATCAAGTGTATGCACTCACCACACACCAGATACAGGTGGAGAGGAGAGAGAGAGTCATAGAGACAATCAAGTGTATGCGCACACCACACACCAGCTACAGGTGGAGAGGAGAGAGAGTCATAGAGCCAATCAAGTGCATGCGCTCACCACACACCAGCTACAGGTGGAGAGGAGAGAGAGTCATAGAGCCAATCAAGTGTATGCGCTCACCACACACCAGCTACAGGTGGAGAGGAGAGAGACAATCAAGTGTATGCGCTCACCACACACCAGCTACAGGTGGAGAGGAGAGAGAGTCATAGAGACAATCAAGCACTCACCACACACCAACTACAGGTGGAGAGGAGAGAGAGTCATAGAGACAATCAAGTGTATGCACTCACCACACACCAGATACAGGTGGAGAGGAGAGAGAGAGTCATAGAGACAATCAAGTGTCGCACACCACACACCAGCTACAGGTGGAGAGAGAGAGAGTCATAGAGCCAATCAAGTGCATGCGCTCACCACACACCAGCTACAGGTGGAGAGGAGAGAGAGTCATAGAGCCAATCAAGTGTGTCGCTCACCACACACCAGCTACAGGTGGAGAGGAGAGAGACAATCAAGTGTATGCGCTCACCACACACCAGCTACAGGTGGAGAGGAGAGAGAGTCATAGAGACAATCAAGTGTATGCACTCACCACACACCAGCTACAGGTGGAGAGGAGAGAGTCATAGAGACAATCAAGTGTATGCGCTCACCACACACCAGCTACAGGTGGAGAGGAGAGAGACAATCAAGTGTGCGCTCACCACACACCAGCTACAGGTGGAGAGGAGAGAGAGTCATAGAGACAATCAAGTGTATGCACTCACCACACACCAGCTACAGGTGGAGAGAGAGAGAGAGTCATAGAGACAATCAAGTGTATGCACTCACCACACACCAGCTACAGGTGGAGAGGAGAGAGAGTCATAGAGACAATCAAGTGTATGCGCTCACCACACACCAGCTACAGGTGGAGAGGAGAGAGAGTCATAGAGACAATCAAGTGTATGTGCTCACCACACACCAGCTACAGGTGGAGAGGAGAGAGAGTCATAGAGACAATCAAGTGTATGTGCTCACCACACACCAGCTACAGGTGGAGAGGAGAGAGAGTCATAGAGACAATCAAGTGTATGTGCTCACCACACACCAGCTACAGGCGGAGAGGAGAGAGAGTCATAGAGACAATCAAGTGTATGCGCTCACCACACACCAGATACAGGTGGAGAGGAGAGAGAGTCATAGAGACAATCAAGTGTATGTGCTCACCACACACCAGCTACAGGCGGAGAGGAGAGTCATAGAGACAATCAAGTGTATGCGCTCACCACACACCAGCTACAGGCGGAGGAGAGAGAGTCATAGAGAGCCAATCAAGTGTATGCTCTCACCACACACCAACTACAGGCGGAGAGGAGAGAGAGAGTCATAGAGCCAATCAAGTGTATGCACTCACCACACACCAGATACAGGTGGAGAGGAGAGAGAGTCATAGAGACAATCAAGTGTATGCGCACACCACACACAGCTACAGGTGGAGAGGAGAGAGTCATAGAGCCAATCAAGTGCATGCGCTCACCACACACCAGCTACAGGTGGAGAGGAGAGAGTCATAGAGCCAATCAAGTATGCGCTCACCACACACCAGCTACAGGTGGAGAGAGAGAGAGACAATCAAGTGTATGCGCTCACCACACACCAGCTACAGGTGGAGAGGAGAGAGAGTCATAGAGACAATCAAGTGTATGCACTCACCACACACCAGCTACAGGTGGAGAGGAGAGAGAGTCATAGAGACAATCAAGTGTATGCGCTCACCACACACCAGCTACAGGTGGAGAGGAGAGAGACAATCAAGTGTATGCGCTCACCACACACCAGCTACAGGTGGAGAGGAGAGAGTCATAGAGACAATCAAGTGTATGCACTCACCACACACCAGCTACAGGTGGAGAGGAGAGAGAGTCATAGAGACAATCAAGTGTATGCACTCACCACACACCAGCTACAGGTGGAGAGAGAGAGAGTCATAGAGACAATCAAGTGTATGCGCTCACCACACACCAGCTACAGGTGGAGTGGAGGAGAGAGACAATCAAGTGTATGCGCTCACCACACACCAGCTACAGGTGGAGAGAGAGAGAGTCATAGAGACAATCAAGTGTATGCACTCACCACACACCAGCTACAGGTGGAGAGGAGAGAGTCATAGAGACAATCAAGTGTATGCACTCACCACACACCAGCTACAGGTGGAGAGGAGAGAGAGTCATAGAGACAATCAAGTGTTGCGCTCACCACACACCAGCTACAGGTGGAGGAGAGAGAGTCAAGAGCCAATCAAGTGCATGCGCTCACCACACACCAGCTACAGGTGGAGAGGAGAGAGAGTCATAGAGTCAATCAAGTGTATGCGCTCACCACACACCAGCTACAGGTGGAGAAGAGAGAGAGTCATAGAGACAATCAAGTGTATGCACTCACCACACACCAGCTACAGGTGGAGAGGAGAGAGAGTCATAGAGACAATCAAGTGTATGCGCTCACCACACACCAGCTACAGGTGGAGAGAGAGAGACATAGAGCCAATCAAGTGTATGCGCTCACCACACACCAGCTACAGGTGGAGAGGAGAGAGAGTCATAGAGCCAATCAAGTGCATGCGCTCACCACACACCAGCTACAGGTGGAGAGGAGAGAGAGTCATAGAGACGCTCACCACACACCAGATACAGGTGGAGAGAGAGAGAGAGTCATAGAGCCAATCAAGTGTATGCTCTCACCACACACCAGATACAGGTGGAGAGGAGAGAGAATCATAGAGACAATCAAGTGTATGCGCTCACCACACACCAGCTACAGGTGGAGAGGAGAGAGACCATCAAGTGTATGCGCTCACCACACACCAGCTACAGGTGGAGAGGAGAGAGAGTCATAGAGCCAATCAAGTGTATGCGCTCACCACACACCAGCTACAGGTGGAGAGGAGAGAGAGTCATAGAGCCAATCAAGTGTATGCGCTCACCACACACCAGCTACAGGTGGAGAGGAGAGAGAGTCATAGAGCCAATCAAGTGCATGCGCTCACCACACACCAGCTACAGGTGGAGAGGAGAGAGAGTCATAGAGCCAATCAAGTGCATGCGCTCACCACACACCAGCTACAGGTGGAGAGGAGAGAGAGTCATAGAGCCAATCAAGTGTATGCTCTCACCACACACCAGCTACAGGTGGAGAGGAGAGAGAGACATAGAGCCAATCAAGTGTATGCTCTCACCACACACCAGCTACAGGTGGAGAGGAGAGAGAGACATAGAGCCAATCAAGTGTATGCTCTCACCACACACCAGATACAGGTGGAGAGGAGAGAGAGTCATAGAGACAATCAAGTGGATGGGGATTATTAGGAGGCCATGATTGACAAGGGCCAGTGGTGGGAATTTGGCCAGGACAACGGGGTTGACAAACAATATCATATCACGATTTGTTTGTTGTCTGAGCAGTACAGGCAAACAAATTTTCATATTTTAAAAAAACAAAGCTATACAAGGTAATAAAATCAAAAAGAATGGCAGATATTTAGGCCAAATTGGGCGAAGGTAACAAAAATCTTACTTAATCAGACTAGCTTGTACTTATTTGAACAATGCTAATAATGCAAATAAAACTTGGTATTACGAGCACTTCCTGTGTCTCTTTGCCTCTTTAAGATGAATCACTTGATGTATTCAAGTCGCTTTGGATAAAAGTGTCTGCTAAATGACTAAATGTAAAATATAAGAGCAAAGATACAAATGCACACAATAATACAGTGCTTTATTTTTTAAGTACAGCAGGTGTATTTAGCAGTACCATTCAAGAAATTGAATGAAAAAACAAAAAAACACGACGCTTCACTGTATAAATTATACATTAATTATAATTCATTCATTAATTCAAGTTGTTTTAAATATGAATGTGTTTCTTTCTTCTGCTGAACATAAACGTTATTTTGAAGAATGTGGGTAACCAAACAGTTGCTGCTCCCCAGTGACTTCCATAGTTATCTTTTTTCTTTATACTATCCCTTTCTTTGTGTTTAGCACAAAAAAAATAATACAGGTTTTGAACAACATGAGAATGAGAAAATAATGACAGACTTAATTTTAAGGTGAACTATTCCTTAAGTGACAAGTGGCAGCTTTTTAGTGCAATTAGCTTGCTGTCACATTAAGCCCTGCACACATCTAATATACAGGGATGCATCCGTTTTTCTCTCAACTGTGTACTTTCACTTTAGACATAACCAGCTGTGTTTGGTAACACTTTAGTATAGAGAACAATTCTTACTATCAACCAGTTGCTTATTAGCATGCCTATTATTAACATTATGGCTGTTTATTAGTACTTATAAAGCACATATTCTGCACGACCATATTCTACATCCCTAATCTATACAATACCTAAACTGGTATTTTTTTCTAATGAACTGTAAACTGGAGACATCATATTTTTTCCTTTTGTACATCAGCAACTACAAGTTTGTGTGTGTGTGTGTGTGTGTGTGTGTGTGTGTGTGTGTGTGTGTGTGTGTGTGTGTGTGTGTGTGTGTGTGTGTACACAGGTTTATATACAGTATCCTAGTGGGGACGTGAACCTGAATACACACAGACTCGTGGGGACTCGTGTCATGGTGAGCACCTAAATTGAGGTCCCTATGGGTACAAAAGTTTAGAAAGAGTTTTTTTTAAGTAAAAATGCAGAAAGTTTCCTGTGAGGGGTATGTTTAAGAAAATACGGTTTATACAGTATAAAAAACAATTATGCCTATGGAGAGTCCCTACAAGGATTGATGACCAGACGTGTGTGTGTGCATGTGTGCGTGTATACATATGTGACCTGGAACACAAAACTAGTATTAAGTGTCAATTTCTCGAAATTGAGATGTATACATCATCTGAAAGAATAAATAACCTTTCCATTGATGTATGGTTTGTTAGGATCAGACAATATTTGGCTGAAATACAACTATTTGAATATCTGGAATCTGAGGGTGCAAAAAAATCTAAATATTGAGAAAATCGCCTTTAAAGTTGTGTAAATAACTTTAGCAATGCATATTACTAATGAAAAATGAAGTTTTGATATATTTACGGTAAGATGTGTACAAAATATATTCATGGAACATGATCTTTACTTAATATCCTAATAATTTTTGTCATAAAATATATTTTTTAATTTTGACCCATACAATGTATTGCTACAAATATACCCCAGCGACTTAAGACTGCTTTTGTGGTCCAGGGTCACATATATGTCTATTTTGTGGCACTAAAGGAGGATACCTGAGACATCTCTGTTTGTCTTAGGGTTTCCAGTGACAATCACATTTCTAATGTCTTCCAGACAAATGCACCTGGCAGCTCTACTGAAGCAAATAGAGAGTTAAGATCGCATAAATAGCTCTGTGAATTTGTCATTTCAAATGCTAATGTTGAAGCCTCTCACGAAGTGCTTTCTGTTACCTTCAAATTTATCTTCACTTGTATGCTGTAATTGGTCACCTTTACTAGCTTGTTAGAATCTGTCACTTCACAGACTAGACATCGAGGCCACGTCCATTTTTATAGACTTTAAAATCTGTGTAGAAATTAAAAGTGAGTGTTAGAAATTATATATTGGGGGCTGACAAACATAAACCAATGGTGACAAAAGTGTGCATATATTAATTGTATTATATGCATTCAATGTATTAATAATGGCATTCCTTTAAGAGCACATATACAGGGAGAGAGATGTGTCTTTATATACCAAGGACAAAACCAGATTAAAGTAAAACATTTCTCTCAAACCTGTCCTTGCAGCACTGAAATAACCTTAGAAAAAAGATCTGCCCTTTACATAAAATTAAGTCTTTCAACAATCAACAGACTGCTTCTCTGACACCCCAAAAGTGAGGAGACTTATGTTCTTATTTTCAGTTTGCATTTTAATTTAAATTTAAGTGCTTTTGCTATTTTTTTGTGTATTTCTTAATTATTTATTTTCTTACAGTATTTCATTTTAGTTTTAGTACTTTTAATACTTCAACTCATTTCCCAATGAAACATTTCTCATTTTAATTTAGTGTAAATCACAATAGTGTTTTACTAGTATTTAATTAAGATTAGCAAGTTACAGGCGTGTGTTTATAATGATCTAGCTATTATTATCACATAATAAACAGTAACGACCATCATCATTTCACGTGCAATATTTTACAGATTTTAATTAAATATTCTCGTCTTTCTCTATTTTTACACTCTCTCTCCCTCTCTTGCTCTTTTGGGACATATATAAAAGTACTACTTTGATAAAGATACTTGAGCAAAGTTATAGTTTTTTTTATCATCAGTAATGAATGTTCTCAGCACTTATCACAGTTCTCTGTTCTCTCACCAAAGTTTGTGACAAAAATACATGAGGCCTCCAGCAAACCCTCTAAAGCAAAGAACAACCCCGCTGAGCAGTGGGATGTGTCAGTCAGGGTGTGCGCTATTCAGAATTGATTTAAGAAAGCCATTTCAATTCCAGTTTAGTTCCAGAATTTGAATTAAATGTGAACTGAGGTTGCAAAAGGAAAGCAAGAGCTATTTGGATTTCAGGGACTAGGTTTAAAATGGAATGAAATCCAAAGAAATTCATTTGATGCTTCAGTGTAAATTAGCCATACATTACATACATAATATGGGCCATTTCCAGAAATATTAGATTATATTATGTATTAATTAATTTTAATTGATAATCAATATTATATTGCATTATATTATAATATATTATATTAGGTTAAAATGTCGGACTAACAAAGAAGTATCTAAGGCTACATTTATTTAATTGAAAATATACAGTACAAATTCATATTTTGGAATATTATTACATTTTAGGCTGTCTATTTGAATATCTCTTAAAATGCTATTTATTCTTGTGATTGTAAAGCTGAATTCTCAGCATTACTCCAGTCTTCAGTGTCACATGATCCTTCAGAAATCATTATATTCAAATAAATGCTGTTCTTTTAAAAAGGAAACACACTATTATCAGAATGATATCAGAACCCGCCCGATATGAAAAATGATGCCGATATGTCTTGCCGATAAAATTGCACACTCACATATGCTCAGGGTGTCCTAGTGATTAGATCGCGTCAGCAGTGTGGTCATTCTTGAAGCAAACTTTTGCCTTAATGATGATTATTCACTGTTTTGGATCGCTGCATTTAACTTGAGAATATTTGTACAAAATTGTGCGTTCGTTGTGATAGAGTCGAAAGTGATTTGTGTGTGCGCCCCTGGGTCCTAATGCCCATCCAGTAAGGCGTTGTATTAACATAGGGGGCAATATTGGCCGACTTGTAACAAAATGAAAGTAAAATGCACAAATATCACTAAGAAACTTGTGTTCTGAATAAATAAAGCAGTATCAATGTCATAAAATCATGACTATGTTTTAATGCACAGGTCAGAAGCTATAGCTTACATGATAAAAAAAAATCACAAACATGACGCTTGTAAATTAAATTCTTTTATATATACATAATTGTTCATTAATGTGTATTGTGTTTTAACAAATCATGAGTTTTAAAATATTTTCAAAATGTGTACAACTCTTGCATTAGACTATCTACAAATGTAAATCTTAAAATAATATGTTAATGTTACCACTGCATTTTTATGAGAAAAAAATATAGCGATTGATATATAGCTGATTCATATCATAATTATTTCAAGCTTTCAATGTACTCATTATAAAATAACTTATAATTAAAAATTCTAACAAAATGAAAATAATTATATTTAAAATTCCTGCACAGGAGAGACTTGGTGTTGTTTCCCAAAAAAAATATATATCGGTATCGGCTATCGGATATCGGCAAAAATACAATATCGTGCATCCCTACTTTTAAACGTTCTGTTCATGGAAAAACATATATTTTCAAAATTGATAACAGGAATTATCATTTATATTTCAGCACCAATCATAAATGAGAACCAAATCATATTAGAATGATTAGAATGAAGGATCATATGACTGAAGTAATGTCTGCTGGAAATTCATTCATTTTCATATTTTATTTTACATGTAATATCTCTCTTAAAATAATATGTTAAATGAAATATGTCAGAAACAAACACATTAAATATATAAGGAAATAAATAAGTGCAATTAGAATAGGCTACTGTAAATTAATATTGTGGTTATTAAAGTTTAAAATGTGTTATGTGAAAGGACATCCCAACTGTCAAATTTGCTGAATCTTGGTGCCAGTCCTTTTGTACTCTGTATTATTATCTCTCCAAGCTTTGAAAATGATGCTCTGAAACATTTTGTGGCTTTCTCCACATGTTGTAGCACCCCACTGGAATTTCATAAACATAGCATTATAATGAGAACTTTATAGGATGTGAAATTAAATCTATAGTCAATCCTCTCCTAGCCCGTGTCTCAGTGCGTTGTTGAAAGCGCATCACGGCGGGAGCTGTCTCTCTCTCTCTCTCTCTCTCTCTCTCTCTCTCTCTCTCTCTGTCTCTCTCTCTCTCTCTCTCTCTCTCTCTCTCTCTCTCTCGCGCGCGCATGCGCATTTCTCTCTCTCACTATAGCGCATAACTTAAAGTTCACTGGCATATGCATCATTTTGTGCAGTTGTAATGTTATGTTTATGTTATGCATCAAAGTTATATGATTAATATCATAGGAAGAGTCAGAACGGGTTTCAGTTTATTGGCATAAAGTCAGCTTCACCTCTGGCAGCTTCTTTTTAGATGCTTCTTTTTTAAACATTGCCGCATCAAAATCTAATATCTAATCATGTGTTCATATTTTCAAAGACATTTTTTCATGTCACATTTTAAATTGTAACATTCTCTTTCATAACAGTCTTCAGATATTTTCATTATCACCATTCCCCCACCCAAGTACTCGATTAATCGTTTTCGAAACCTATCGATGATCAAAATAAGAAATTGCCAAAAATGCCCATCCCTAGTCTTAACTTGTCCTGTGAGAAATATCTTTAAAGCAGTTTGCAACAGTCTATCTGATATAATATCACGCAGGCTTGATTTTATCAGGGATTGGGTTTACTCAACCTGAGCTAGACTACACTTTTCTGCTCCCTGCATGTGAACAAACAAACACGCTCCGCTCTGGCTGTAAAAATGTGAACAAACAACACAGCGCGAGATCTGCTAAGGCAGAGATAATGTTGTGTAAAATGCCTTGATGTTGATTATTCAGAATCATCGGGGCATAACCGCCTTTTGCACAAGGAGCACAATGAAACAAATATCAAGCTGAGGGTTTAAACTGCCTCTAAAAATGTGTTTGGAATGAAAAATCTTTTGGGACTTTTAGGCCTGTATTTTTTTCTGATAGTAACAATGCCCTGGACTGTCTAGCTTTTAGAACTTGGTAGTTTATTTTTTGTTTACTTAAAAATTCCCAACCTCCTGATTTTCTGGGCAGAATCTGGTGGCATGAGTGATTAAAAGAGAAGAAAGCATACCAATTAAACATTGTATTCAGCATATGTCAAAACAACTGCTCACAGACAAAGAGCAGTGCTAAGTATTCTGCTCATTGCAGTCGAGGTGGCGTCAAACTTTAATTGGCCATATAAAACTGCCTAAAACTTAAAGATACTCTTGTTCACCCTTAAATGAGAATAATGTCATCATTACTGTTAAAAATATGTGTTAATATTTCTTTAGTGGAATTAAAAAATATATGTTTTGCAGCATATCCATGCTGTTCTTTTTTTCACAACAAAGGAATATTGACATTTATTTATTTTTTGTTTCAAAATTATATATATATATATACACCACGTCACTGCCAGTAGTAAATCTTCCACCGTCACAGCCCTCATGTTGACTCAATGCAGTTATTAACCAAATGAACACAGAGACCTCAATACTTGGCACATGATACACAATGATTGGTAACAATCAGTGAATAGTTTTTGAGTATGAATGGGTTTGAGTAGAAAATTAATTCTAGATTACGAAACAGCAAGTTACTTAACCTAACAACAAAAGCAACCATACAAGTGTAAATACATCTCAAAAACAGTAAAAAAATAAACGTATTAATTATTCATGCCCAAGTGCTTGATGGTAAGAAAACAATTCCAAGTAAAATATACTTAGAAGTTAAAACTTTAAAGTCTACAAGCTTAAATTGAGTAGTAATATTGAATGTACTCTTTTTATTATTATAATTGCCTGAACTAAATTATTTCATGTAGAAATTGCATTTGATTTTCTGTATTATTTACTTCACCACAAAATAATTTTTATCAGTGCATGGCTTCTCTGATACTTTAGTAAACTTGCTCGATAACTGACCTGGTGCAGCAGTGCACTTGTGATTGAAGGAGCTCGGATACGAGTTCCATAAAACATGAGTCATAGTAAAAGCAAAAGTTCTGTAGTAAGCTTAAGCTATGAGGTCACCGAGGTCCAGACTTCAGTAAATGTATCATGCTCAAAAATACATGTTGTTCTCTGAATGACTAATTTGCTGTTTAAGATTCCCCATATGAGTGTCTGCATGTCTAATTCAGTTTAGACAGTTTGTCTATGGTATGCAAATGATCGCTGCGAGTCGCTGGTGGACTGAACAAGGCTTCAGAGACCGTGTTGCTAGATCCAGCTATTATAAGCATCTTTTGACTTTCCACTTCCACTTAATTTGACACATTAGAAAGTTAATAAAGTGGGTTAATAAAGTGACAGTTTAGGGTTAGAAATATCTTATATTATTTACAAAAGATTTGAACTAATTTCTGTTTGTTTTGTATTTATTTCTCGGTTTCTATTTGTTTTAATAGCAATATCTGTCAAATGTAAAACATATCATGATATTATCTGTCAGAAAAAAACATTATCACCTTTATCAAAAACACTAGCATTTAATGCTAGTACACAGATGTGTAGAACAATTCGTTTTCATAATTAAAGGAAATAGGCTGTGCAAACACTAGCCATGAATAAGTCTATTCTATTTCATTAAGTATACTAGTTAATTTTTCACAAAGGCGTGATACAAAAGTCAGCAAATACAAAGTTATCATCTATATAGCAATGGTTATTTATTTATTTATTTGTTAAAGTTACTTTTATGGTCTTTTATGCTTTATTGGACAGGACAGTGGAGAAATGACAGAAGCACAATTGCGCTATATTTCGGCACACTAACCGCGAGGCTATTGGCGCTGCCATAGCAATGGTTATTGAGGAAAACTGTCATAGTAATATGTATTGTTGCATGAATAATACATAACTGATAAAATTATCCACCCCTAACCTATAGTAAAGTATTAATAATTGTTAATGCAATAAATATGGTATAATTCAACAATGTTCATACCTCCAAAACAGAGAAAACATATTTCACATACCTTTCTCTTTTAAAGTGTTTAGTGTATATAGAGTTTTATTTGTAGGGGTGATTATAACACACACATCACTAATTTGTAAACACAGGCTATGTCCATGGCTTCAGCAAATGCATTTTTTTTATTTAAATTTTTTTCGGTTTAGGGTAGAGTTTAGTGCAGGTGTGTTATTTTCGAACACGTTAGAGCATTAACCTTTTAGTGCTAAACACCAGACTTTTTTTGTTCAAACTGCCACAATGCTTACGACAACTACCATAAAATGTTGCCAGATTCAGGTTCATGGTCTAGCTAAAACTGAACCTGCTTTTTGCAACACTCATTAGATAACTGATTTTGAAAGTATTGTGAAGTATGCAACAAGCAACATAACATAATTGTGCACGAATGTCGCACCAGGCACATTTTTCCATTGAGTGAATGTATGAATGTTTATCAGTTCATATTGTTAGCCATGAGGTGCTGACTTAATCTCTATGTGTGTGCATTTGCTGTTTTCTCAAAGGATTTGAGTTGTTTTATCAAGTTTACGAAGAGTGGCTGAATGGCTAGTACAGTTAATTTGTTTTTGCTGAGTCCATTTTTTCTTCATTGATTTTTGATCTGGCCAGGCCATTGCATGGAGGGATAGTTGTTTAAAGCTGACAGCACTGATTGTTTGTTGCACTGGACTTGGCCTGCTGCCTTTCTTTATTTTATAAATAAAATGTATACATTCCCTCTTTCTCACATGCATTCTCTTCTGTTTCCCTATCTCTTTCATTTATACTATTAGTACCAAATACACACACAACACACACCCTGCCTCCCATTTTAACAATTGTAATATTATTACGGTACACAAGGACAATCAAGTGTGTTGGTATTGTATGCTTTGAAGAGTCCGCTACTATATCATAACCTTTCAATGCAGTATAACATTACTTTTGTAATATGTTATTGCATGCAGAAAATTAAGCTTTTTTTCCAAGACATTACGATTAATTGTAAATTGAGATTTTGATTTGTATGTGATGATTAAGCACATGTATTCATACAAATCTTACTGTAATAACAAAAAAAAAACATTTAACATTTTAAAACAATAATTACGTTGTAAACTATTTAAAACATTTTCTATTTACTAATACTTACTTGCTAACTTTTTCAACATTTAATATTAATTACTTATAATACTAAACAAAATTAACCCCGGGTAAACACATGTTTTGAAACCCTGCTCTGGAGAAGGGTTAGCACCGCATTTCTGGTGTTAACCCGCATTGCGGTGCTAAGTTTGTTCAGTGTGAAATGGAGTGGTGTTTGCTTGTTGCTGCTGGACGCTTGGCAACAGACAGCCAATCAGAAATTGAGCAGCGAGGCTCATGCCAGCAGCCATATCACACTGTAGCCTAAGACCGGTTGCCCACTGAAGTTAAGCAGAGTTGAGCTGGTCAGTACCTGGATGGGAGACCTCCTGGGAAAACTAGGTTTCTGCTGGAAGAGGTGTTGTTGAGATCAGCAGGGGGTGCTCACCCTGTGGTTTGTGTGGATCCTAATGTCACAGTATAGACATTAATACACAAATTCCCTCCACTGGCCCTGGTCAATCATGGCCTCCTAATAATCCCCATACACTTGATTGGCTCAATGACTCTCTCTCCTCTCCACCTGTAGCTGGTGTGTGGTGAGTGCATACACTTGATTGTCTCTATGACTCTCTCTCCTCTCCACCTGTAGCTGGTGTGTGGTGAGTGCATACACTTGATTGTCTCTATGACTCTCTCTCCTCTCCACCTGTAGCTGGTGTGTGGTGGCGCATACACTGATTGTCTCTATGACTCTCTCTCCTCTCCACCTGTAGCTGGTGTGTGGTGAGTGCATACACTTGATTGTCTCTATGACTCTCTCTCCTCTCCACCTGTATCTGGTGTGTGGTGAGTGCATACACTTGATTGGCTCTATGACTCTCTCTCCTCTCCACCTGTAGCTGGTGTGTGGTGAGTGCATACACTTGATTGTCTCTATGACTCTCTCCTCTCCACCTGTAGCTGGTGTGTGGTGAGTGCATACACTTGATTGTCTCTATGACTCTCTCCTCTCCACCTGTATCTGGTGTGTGGTGAGTGCATACATGATTGGCTCTATGACTCTCTCTCCTCTCCACCTGTAGCTGGTGTGTGGTGAGAGCATACACTTGATTGTCTCTATGACTCTCTCTCCTCTCCACCTGTAGCTGGTGTGTGGTGAGCGCATACACTTGATTGTCTCTATGACTCTCTCTCCTCTCCACCTGTAGCTGGTGTGTGGTGAGCGCTCTGGCGCCGTTGTCCTGTGGCAGCCATCGCATCATCCAAGTGGATGCTGCACATTGGTGGTGGTTGAGGAGAGACCCCCCCACATGATTGTAAAGTGCTTTGGGTGTACAACAATACACAATAAAGCTATATATAAATGCATCACTCATTCATTCATTCATATCACGTCAGTAACAGGAAACGTGCGTCGTGTAAACTGCAGGCGGTGAGAAGAATATATCAAAAGATGGAAAGAAATTCAAAGAAATGTTCACATACTTTGTTCCTTGTTTTCTTTCGTTTGTGTTTTTGTCTTTGTGTTCTTGCCTTTGTGCATCTCATGAGGCCGTTCACATGACGCTCCTAAAAACGCATGAGCAGTGTAGAAGAAACACATGTTGTAAGCGTTTAAAGGATTTTGTAAGTCATGCTATGCTGAATATAATCTATATTTATTCAACTGTGAAGCAGGTCCCACTCCAGCAAGCTTGGCTAACCTTTCTTGAAATGTACCAACCCCAGCCACTCGGCCAGACTCTGGCCACTGACTCAAATGGTGTACATCTGCACAACAGGTCTGTGTGCCTCCCCTTTCCTGCTGCAGTGTGCCCTCCAGCTCTGATAGCATCAGTCAGTAACCTCCGCTCTTATAAAAGGCACACTTAAGAGCCAGATAGAGAGGTCTCCGCAGAGGAGCCAGACCTGTGTCAGCATTTTGCTGTAATAGCACAGCTGTCTACAAACGTCAAACACTCGCTATCTGTTAAGATCCTCTTTTGTTCCGACTCTCTGCTTTATAAACTTTGACCTAGCTCATTACATACTGTGCTGATCGTACAAGGAATCAGTGTTGCTTCAGTAACCCACTGCTGTCCTGCAGTATGATACATTACAATGTTAATGAGTCATATTCAGTACAACACATGTAGAAATGATGTTATGTGGGCTGACATGGAGCCTTTGCACTCCCATGAGGTGGTTTTTCAGGCAATTCGAAAAAGGAATAATTAGCAAAAGTGCAATGGAAACGTTTTTCGCATTTACAGGTCACGTGGCGTATGTAAAATGTCACATAATCATTATTCAATGTACTATAACATCCAAGAAACACTTCATAAGTGGTCGCTCTCGAATATAAGGGGCTTTCCCTGCCATTAATGCTTAAATATTTTGCACTGCACACGTCTGCGGCGCAGAGTGGCTCTGTACGGCCACTGAAGCTGACTGTGGCCAGTACAGTCGATGCTTGTGTTTATTCCAGCCACACCATGCATGTTATGAAGCGTCTCTCCTCGCTGCTTCTGGAAAGATTCACGTTTATGCCTCCTTTGAATAAATATAGCCAGAATCCGTAAAATCTAACCAAAATCCATTGTCATGACTTATCGCGAGTGGCATTTATAACATTTAGCCAAAGTTTTGTGCATATCTGTAATGTAAACGAGCCTATTGATCTTGTGATATTCAAATGATATGGATTTAAAAACAGATGGATTATAAGGTTATAATCATTTATTTCTTAGCCGGGAAGTATTCAGTGAAGTGCTTGATGCCAAAGAGTGTATTATGTCGATGTTTTTAGTTGTAATATTCCAAAAATATTAGCTGTGATAATGTGCAAGAGGTGTTAGTTATGATTAATTTAATAATAAATAGAAGCATGCAGGAGACATCTGAAATGTAATAAATTAGACTAATCATTCATTGTTTCTTGTGTCATAAGGATAATGTGTCATACGTTTTGCAAGAATCACATACATCTTGGTTTGTTTTACAACTACGTAAATTCATATTGATCTAGCTTGATGCTTTAAATTATGAGGTCATTAAATTATGAAATTTTTCCATCTTAAGTAAAAAAATATATATATTAGTCTTATTGAAGAGGACTGCTTGCCGTTTAGTTGCATGGGAAATTACAATTCATTGAAGCCTGTTATGCATAAAATAATATCCTAATACGACTTTATTAGATCATAATTAAAATTTCACCCTGGTCTTTCCTGAGCTTAGGACATGCGAGGAGAGTATGAATGACTTGCCAGATACAGCACGCACATTCATCAGTTTCTGGCACTTAACTGAGTGTGGTAATTGGAGGCTAATTTCTACACGGCCATGCTACTGCTGAAATGAATTAGATTGTCAATCACACATTTTGGATTAGCTTATTATGGACCCCTAAAGTCACACAGAGTCTTTTAACATGTGCATGTAAAATGACACTTGTAATCAGTATGGAAGTGGATTTCTGCTGCGGTCATTTAAATGGTTTGGTCCTGTACTATGAACCGATGACATTGTTCTAGTTGCCACTTAGCTATTTTTTAAGTATTTAGAAGTAGCATCCAGTTGGAAGTATGGAACGTGTCATTTTATGTTTTTAGACATTTCTAGTGAATCTGTTTTCATGTGTCTGCTCTCAACTTTTTAAATAGTTCTAACACAATATGTCCAAATTAGTAACGGAGGTTTAGACCCAGCAGATCTTGAACATGTGGCATCAAAATTCAGTTCTTTATACAAATTGGCATATATATCTATATGTACAGTATATACTACTATATGACTGCTTCGGAGATGCCATCTTGGAATGGGCAACTTCTCTTCAGACACAGACATTTTTTAAATGCCACACAATTCTGCAGCCTATGATAGCAAGAACATCTAAGACATAGAGTCAAGATGAAATAGGATAACCTTTGAAATAAACAGATTTGTGAAATAAACAGTGTCTACTATAATAAACTATGTAGTTATTGAAATCACATAGTTTATGACAAAATTTGCATGCACACACACAGAGAGAAAACACATGATTTGAATTATATATCGCATAAACATTATTTCAATATTTTTTAATTAATCAATTTCCTTTCATGGCTGACTGATTTGGTCTATGCTTTATGATTCAAATCACATGTAATCATTTCACTGCTTGCATTAGAAGCTTAGAGCAATATTGGCTATAAGGTTATCTGATGATCAGTAAAATTCATAAAAAAGCTCCGACAAATATCAAATATTCACGGACCAGATATAACCATTCCAATATTGCATATAGAATTACATATACAGTAGCGGCCCATAGGAGCAGCTGTTAATGTGTTATATATGTATAGATACGCAGTAGATTATTTGCATCTTCATTCATTTATCATCAAAATGAGACGTTGTGTATCTGTCAAGCCTTCCCTGCCGAAGTCTCTTAACGCAGGCCATTGAGACAACAAGACTGACTGTCAGTTCCTCTCTACGCGTGGCTTCATCATCGTTGCGGTTTGGGATAATCGCACGGTACCCCTGGGTCCTTGTGGGTAATTTTAGAAAGGAAGCTTCGGCCAGCTGGCTTTATTAGATCACTGAATTGGTTTCGATTTCCCCGTCATCAGTCAAACATCAACAATTTCATGCTACATTATTAATATGGAAAGGTCCAAATTAAATGTCAAATCCTACTTGGATGCGTGTTTGCATTAGATTTTAATGAGTGTGTGTCCATAGGAAATGATTTCACACATACACACTCGACCCATTCAGCCCCTGGAGATGGAGAATCTATGAATCTGTGCTATCGTGGAGAGTCTGTCCTGCGGCTTCAGACAGATATCGAGTAGCTTTTCAAGCTATTGATTGATGCTTGAGGATTGTATCTAAATAAAGTGGTCATACGTTAACAGTAATTATAGATTGTACAACCATATTCTCACTTCCTGTTCACACTCGTTTGGCAGTTTTTCAGCTAAGGCCTATGTCCTAATATCTGTAATGTAAGCGTGAGATCTGAATGTAAGTGTTTGGAAGATTGTTAGGGAAATGTGTTGATCAATTTCTTGTATAATTAAGCATTGTGATGTCTGCCACCTTTAATGCATTACTGCCATGTGATATTATAGTTCAAATTGTACAAACTTGAGGAAAATCACTATGATGAATGAAATAGGTCTTAAAAACACTTCCCCATATTAAAATAAATAAATAAATGATGGCAAGGATGCCAAGGATTTCTCAGTCTGTAAAATCAGTCCGTACTAGATATGTATATCACACAACATTAGACAGAATTTATGTATTATTTTATTAATAATTAATAATTATGTGAACCTAGAACATTGAGGGTTCACAGCGTACATTATAAATTAACTACACTGCATTTGCAGATCATCTGAAAAGAGTCAGAGACAGAACTCTAGCAAACCATTCTAAAACGAATCAAGGGCCATCCAGCAGCTGATGAAAGTTACAAGAAAGTGTTCTTTGCACCATTCATGTCTATGCAATCCACAAAAATCTGTCAATGGAGATACATGGGCTTTCATTTCTCACCTGCGCAGATGCTCTCCACTCACACACACTCCATCAATGTAGTACTTGAATTGCCATAATCAGAAAACACTGCTGAAGCTGCAGCTTTTTCCGCATGACTAAAATATTCCACTTAGTAGGCTACAGTAATTTGACTTGTATAGTACTGCTACTGCTCTGGGGTGCATTTCCCATGCAACGCTGTAACTTGCTGATTAACTACTGAACCATGGTATGACACATTGTTGGAGAAACTAATCAACTAGTCACGACTGTTTCCTGAAACCACAAAAACATATTCGTACTGTCGAACCACTTTGTATAAGCCATAACCAGCTTTTTCCTAATGACTGCTTATTATTGCGTTCATAGAGCGAAACTTTTGCTGATTGTTTACAGTGTAAATGTAAGTCATTCCTATAATTTGGCGTCGGTATGTAGAAAAAAAGGTGGATAAGATATTGTTAGTGACAATTGATTTGAGATATCTGAGATGAACATGACATCTAATGACTACACTGTTTTTGTTTTTTTGTTGTTCTTCATCATTTTGTTTATTAGATTTTTTATTCAAAGCTATTCAGAGTTTTGTAATGCTATGTGTGAATGTTAATTTAAACAATGGTTTCGGATAACACTGAATTGCTGAACTACTGTATGCTGGTACAGATGGAATTTACCACAGTTGGCTTGTGATGCTTTTGGAAAAGGCACTCCTGGTTGTTTAGATGTTTAAAAATTGTGTAATGTTAAAATAGCTTAGAGTCTTGATCTTGTAATATTGAGACAAGCATGGTTTAGGTCAGAATCTGAGTGCCATTTTTTAGGAGTTGACACCATTTTCAACTAATAACGGAACATTTTCTATCCATTTTGGCCATTCATTTACTCAACAACAATGTTTTGGGTGCCCTGGAAACACAAACTTTTGGAAACGAGTTTCAAAGTAAGTAGTGTTGTCAAAAGTACCGACCGCAATACCATTCGGTATACAGAAATGTTAAAAACGACCATATTTGAGCGCTGTTGAGCAGATTCTTAGACACCGCTGATTGGTCATTGTGTTCACGCGCTCAACTGATATGTCTGTGATTGGCTACAATGATCATCGCTTCACCCTCTTCACAGAGCGCTTACATAGAAGCACACAGGAGTGTTTGAAAGCTGCCTCTACCGAATGGTATCACAGTTGGTACTTTTGACAACACTAAAAGTATGTTTTGGAAACAAAACCATAATCGTCTCTATAAAATTGTGAAAACGGTAATGTCATGGGCATGTGTATAATGTATTCAAGCTATAGGAATGTGCCAGTTTCTTTACAAAGTGACCCAACATCTGGCCTGGCAGGCATAACACAGCATTTTGGATAGTTCTCTTGAAATCATGTGAGCAAAAATTATTGTGACAATGTTGTCGTCAATTCTCTAAACTTTTCAAAAACACAAAAGAAAACATTTCTGTTTTGTAGATTGATGTCAGGTAAAAAGTATCTTAGTGCCTCTGTCTGGGTCTCTAAAATGTAGTTAAATGTAGAAAATAATGATACTTGATGTAAAACAGTGCATACTACCTTTTCAGTATGCTGGGCTAGACTTAACAATATAAATTGCCATTGAAATGCAAATGCAATCAAGGATAGATGGTGAAGGTTTCTCTGGGCCTGCTTATGATACTCCGCGTCATAGTAGCTTTCATTCAGATTGCGCCATCCTCTGGGAACACTGACGTTTATTTTGCTGTGCTTTTGAAGAAACAATAAAGATAATCACAAAAAATAAAGAGCCACAAGAAGAGTTCTAGGTTCAATGCAAGTTAAGCTCAACAGACAGGTGGTGAAAATATGGTGAAAAAAATGGTAAGGCCCTTATAATGGAAGTGAATGGAAGCTCAAGTGAGGCTCATCACTTTATAAAAGTGCTTGCAGACTCAAGTGCTTTTAAAAAAGACATTAAAAAGGTGTTATTTGAGGTGTAAAGCTGTTTAAAAGCTATTTTAGGGATTTTGGCATCCCGTTGACATGGTATATTTGTCATTGTATAATTGAATATGTTGTAACTTTATACAAAAAAAAGGTTAGTAAGTGATTTTTCACTCTAAAATCATCTTAATGCTCATATTGTTTATGGATTAACCCAGTTTACTTCATTTTAAGTCTCTCGATGTAATCCAGATTTATTTTTGTTGCTTTTGTTTTTATCCCCATATTTTTAAAGTAGTTTATTAAATGAATTAGTCAATTTATTATTATAATTATCATTATTAACAACATGTATATTTACTTACACGTATATTTTTGTGTATTTGGTTACACACTGAAACATAAAATATCAACATATTCATGTTTTGTTTGGATTTGTAAAGTATTTATGTTAAATATAATTACATGTATTGATTTTATATATTATTATGTTGTCAGTACATCAATATTGTACGTATCAGTTTCCAAATGTACAAAAATGATATGTGCTTGCAATATGCAAACAAATATTGCTATATGCAAATACCTATGAACACAAACGATTTCATTCAACAGTTTGCTGATGCATGCAAGTGCATTTTCATACACATTATTCACCTGAAGAGAGATGTGTTTATGTTTGCTTTCGGTCTTTTACTTGCGTGGGCGATTACGAGTGTGGAAGTTTCTAAAGATAATAACTTGTTTTTGCGATCAAAGCTTAAATTGCGATGAGAAATCGGTGTAAAAGAAGAGAAGCTGCTGTGCGCTCAACATCAGGGCAAAGATGGAGGCAGCCATCTGTTTCTGCACATTCAAACTGATTTTCCTTCTCATTTGCGGTTTTAGCAATTACATTGATTTGCATATCTTTTTATCCTTGCATGTGAAATTGAGGCAGCAAACCATGGTTGAAAGGCACATTGTTTCCTGGTGTCCACATCTTACTGGGAGTAATACAATTTGCTTCTTTTGCTTTTTTTCTCATTCAATCACATCGTTTTACTGTCAGTTTGTCAATGGGGCTCAAAGTACTCATAATTTCAAACCCATGCACAGTAAATATCAGAGCGACATTATATTGTGGTTTAAATATTAAATGCATGCTAGATGGAATATAGATGTGTGGAGTGGTTTAAGTGATGTATGCAATCATTTTCACCAAGGGCAAACGAGTCACGGGCCCAGAAACAGATTTTATTGTGCATCCATTGTATAGTCAAGACGAGAACAAAATATTAGCATGCTAAGCACACCAGGCCTGGCTGTGAATGAGCGGCGTACAGAAAGCCAAAGATTCGAGATGACATTTGGCCACATTATAGAGCTGCATAAACCTCCAAAAGCTGCATTGTCAAAACATGGAGTGCCAGCATGGATCTTTCGTTTAGGGACTGATTTAGTTATGTTGATAAAGAGTGAAACATCCTGGAATCATTCTGAGCACTTTCATTTCTAGTTTCATAGCAAATGATTCACAAAACACTGAATTGTTTATAGATTTTGATCAATCAATATCGCGACATGAATGTTTACAATTCAGTTTTTTTTTTTTTTTACAAACAGCTTCTTGTTTCAAAAGACAATTGATGAACTGAAGTCATGTGGGTTGTGATGTTTTTGTCAGCTATCTGTACACTAATTCTGATGGCACCCATTCACTTTAATCCTAAAATGCTCCACATCTGCTTAGATGAAGAAACTCGTATATCTTTGAAGGCACGAGGGTGACTAAATTTTCATCTAATTTTCATTTTTGTGAACTATTGCTTGAATTTAAAACATTTTAATTATGTTCTGTGTGACTTCTGTGTCAACTTGTTTCAATGATTACAGAACGTTGAACACAAGTACACTCAAAACCTTGAAATTAATAAGCTTTCTGGGCAGTTTAGGTACAAATTATCACTATTAACTAACTATTAATGACAAATTGTGCCTTAATAAACTTAATTTGCTGTTTATTAATGTTAGTTAGTAATGTAGTAGTTACGTTTAGGTATTGAGTAGGATTAAGCAATGAAGAATTTGTGTTTTATACGTATTAATAACCAGCCAACATGCTAGTAATATGCATGCTAATAAGCAACTAGTTAATAGTGAGAATTGGTCCCTATACTAAAGTGTTGCTCATGTAATGAGCAACATGTAATTGTTTAAACATTACTTATCATGTTGGATCTATTTTGTTTGGCGTGGGAAAAAAAATGTCTGAACACTCCTTTGGACAGACAGACCACATATGATACATTTTCATTCAAATTTTCATCTATGAAAATGAATTAATCTGCATGCTTGGAGGCTAAGGACAAAGGCTGGGTTTAGTGAGATATCAGCCCTGTGAGGAGGGTTTGCATATGATCTATGGATTCCTCTATTCATAATGATTCACCACTGAATAAACGGTCTCCAGTATAATCAGGCTCAGTCAATATAATCTCTCTCAGAAGGTCTTCATTAATCTCGTCTACTATGGCTAATCATGTCCCTGTACTTGAGCCCCCACCAATGTCTCACCTGCTTATGTTATTTTAATTAATTTGGCACACTGCGGCGCATGGGCGGCTGGCTGAGCTGAAACAGGATGAAGTCCACCAGCTCTATGTAAGCATGAGTACAGGACATGAACTGAAATGTTTGTTAATTATTTTAGTTTTTTCATTGTAACATTAATTTAATGACAATTAAGTTAATTTGCCCTCAAATTCCCAGCACAATAATGCATTGCTTGTTTATTTTTTTTTTCCTCATTATTCTCAATAATACTCATAATTATAATGCAGTATTTTTACTGTATCAGAAAAACTACTATAATAACATTGTTTTTTAAATGAAATCAGTATAAAAATAGTACAACAAATAAGATTTTGTATACATTATTCAAAAATTATATCATAATGCATTAAGACCAACCAAGCCAGGGACGGATAAACAAACCAGGCTTTGGGGATCAAACGCTCTCGGGCACAGTTAAGGTTGCCTAGTGTGAGTACACCTTTATTCTCCTGCATCCCGCACACATGAGTCTCTACCCACCCACACCCGCATTCATCCATCAAGTGTTGTCCCGTGTCCACTGCTTGAATTGGGCCGGTACTCACTGGTAGGCAGTACCTGCACTTATATATATATATATATATATATATACACACACACACACACACACACACACACGCACGCACACACACACACACACACACACACACACACACACACACACACAATATTTTATTTATTTATACATTTTTGGGGTGATCAAGATGAAAATAGAATGCAGTAGCTAGAAGAGAGGTTGCCAATTGCCGTTTGAGTCCAAGGTCAGTCACTATGAATCATGTTCATTATATTCCTGCTCTAACACACCATCTCTGATCAAAAGATTTGTTTTGATCAAAACACAGTTAACATGACTCATCTGAGCCGGTTGATTTAATTACCTGCCAAATCGTATGTTCCCAATCATGGGCACAGGTTACAAAAAAATTGTAAAAGAGAAATTTAGTGGTTATTATTTTTAATTAGCTGGTTCTTTTTTTCATGGCACACCCCTGCCCCCATTCATTTAATTTTGTAGAATAGGTGTGCAAAAGTAAATAATCATATAATTTGAATGGCATGCTGCAATCAAATGCAAATATATCTGCAGCCAGCTTGAAACCCAACAGCAGTGCGGCCTCAATTTCTGTTTGTTTTAGCCCTAAAATGTCAGGTGCTGGTTGGGATTGTCAGGGGTTATTGGCTATCGGATAAAGCCGAGTCTTAACAAGTGTTTGCACTTATCAGCTGCAGCAGCAGAACCAACAAAAATGGTCTTACTAACAATATACTGTGTTCATCATGAAAAAGCCCCACTGTAAACCCTCAGTTACCCCTTCAACAGCTGAGACTCCTTCTCTTCCAGAAATAAGACAGAAAAGTCATAATTAAATCGTAGAGCTTTTTCAACATTGTGACGTTGACTAATGCGTCTTGTCTGTTCAAGCCCTATAAACACATTTGAATTATTAAATTCAACGTGGCAGGCATACATTAAAGTCACTGCATTTTGTGTCTGAAATGTATATCTCTGAGGACGTGATATAAAAAGAGGAAGCCGTAGAGAGCAGTCAGGTTTGTCAAAGCCAACGCACGGTGGTTACTGAAGAGCAGTTTATAGCCTCTGAAAAGAACAATGGCGGAACGTTTGAGAGCATAGAGGAAAACCTTATGGAAATTGGAAGTTAACGGCTTAAATGGAAAACATTAATAACACAACTATTGTCATTGAGTGGCCATCATTTCATTCTTAAATAAACCAGTTTCTGCATCAGTTGTATGAGTGATGCTGAAACCACTTTTATGGTTTTATGACTGTTTTTGTGATTGTAAATCTTAAAAGCACTAGACCCCATTCTTCATAATTGAACATAAAAAACCCTACAATTCTCTAATAGCCAAACTAAATTATTATCAAAGTATTACTTAAGCACGATACATGACCTTATCTAAACTGTTCACTTTTGGCTGAATATACACACTAGGAACAGAGAACATTGTTTTACAATGTAATTTAGCAAGAATTAGAGGTAAACAAAAATGACTATTTGGTACATACCAAGGAAGGAAGGAAGGAAGGAAGGAAGGAAGGAAGGAAGGAAGGAAGGAAGGAAGGAATTATGAAAAAACATGCATTATTTATTTAAATGTATACTTTTAAATCTCACAATTCAGATTGTATTCTCACTGTCTTTTCTAAAAAAGGTACAAAGTCATAATTTTGAGATAATTTTTTTTTTGTAAGAATTATCTTGTGAAAGATAAAAAGTTGTGATTTGTATATATTTTTTATTATAATTGTTTTTTGTATTCTGTGGGGAAAATAACAATAATTAAAGTAATGTAAAAATGTAAACCAAGAATTCTCAGGGGGAAGATTCTAAATTGTAAGATGTGAAAGGAAAATTGTGAGGGAGGGCGGCAGAGTTCTGTGATCACATCTCGTAATTCTGTCTTTTTTTCCATCAGAATTTTAAAAATAAACATTGCATTTGTTCGGTACACAAGCGTACTGAACTGAAATACCCAAAACAAACATTTTCACCATAATTATGTGCACCAGTACACCCCTAGTCTCAGCCTCAGACATCACGCCCACGGAACGTTGGCTAAACGTCTGATGCATATGGCACACTTATCTGCAAACACTTCAGGAGTTTTGAAGTCACCATCAGATTGGTTGAATTATACAGGATTTCCGGGAGACGTCAGTCTGAATGTCTGGTTCCACGAGACTAGTACACCCCTTGCTAAAAGCTTTTAGCATTTTTTTTTATTCATACATTTGTAGCCTCCCCACATCACCTTTGAAGGCTTAACAGTCTGTGTGGTTGCATCATACTCATACTAGTTTTTTTTATATATATATATATATACATTTTTTATGTGGTCTGTTACCGGTGGACATTGTGTATGCAGACAGACAGAAGAGCCAGCCATCTCTCCCTCTCCATGTCATACAATTTTGCATTTTTACATGCATCTTAATCAAGTTTGCAGTCACCTTTAGCTGGTGTACACATGCATGTAATTTTAAACTGTTATATAATAATAATAAAAAAATATATATATATATTTAATTGGCTGTGGGTGTAAATTAACAGCTAATTAAGCATGGATCAGTGCAAGGCTTAAGCTTCAATGATGTTGTATCTTACAAGTGACATTTAATTTAAGTAAAGCATCATCACAAATCATTCACAATCAATGCAATTAAATACGAGGCAGCTAGTAAAGTTTGAAGATTTTTCCAAAGGCAAATTATTATTTAGAGTTGCATTATGCATGTTTTTTACACTTGCTGTTAACACAGCTGCACTGTTAGAAGCTGATTTGAATGTTGTTGTTTTAGACTTAAGGTACTTAGACCCGATGAAACACGTCATTGTGGACCCACCTGATTTAATATTTGTCTTGTGTGGTGGTATTTTTTGCTGTAATATCTTTGTTTTGCAGATGGCATTGATTTATGTCTGGAAATATAAAAACAAAACAATTATATAAATATACATAAAATAAAAATTCAATTAAAATATATTGATTAAAGTATAAACAAGTATAAAAAAATACATACCAATAAAAAATATATTGAAAGGCGGAGTGTTTTTTTCTTTTTATTTTCTTAAGTGCAGAAAGTAGCTATGGTTGTTTAGTACTTTGGCAGTCATCTACTTGTAGGTGTCATTATTAATTATCACTCAACAATTAGGAGAAAAGCTAAAAAAAAGAATAGCAGAATTATCCTCAAATTGAACTTTAATCATCCACATTCATATTCATATTATCATTGATTTCAACTATGGAGGCACAGCATCTGTCTGTAAAACCCCAAGAACATTAATATTTAATGCAGCTGCAAGTACATGATCCATAGGAAAATTATCAAAAGAAACAAAAGTATTTTGAGAGAAACCAAGAGAGGGAGAGAGATAATTTACAAGTCTAAAAAAGCATATACTTGTACTTACATAAGCAGACAAATAATTCTAGCGAGACTAGACTAAAGACTGAAATTAAGCTCCTTATCAGAATTACAAAGAGCAATCAATGAGAATTCTAGCTTAAAGAGAAAAATCCACTTCTAACTAGTTAATCAAATTAAATTCATTCAAAAATAATGCTCACACAGGATCTAAGCTGCATTTCAATGAAATAATCGTTATATTTCTTCAATCACGAATGCATCACAAATGTGTTCAAATGCATGATGTATAAAGTATGTTATATAAATCATTAAACATTTATTCTAAATATATGTCACAAATATAAATTGCAACTTTTTTGAGATTGTTGTATCTTTTCTTTTGAGCAATTGTCTTGTCAATGCATTTTGTATTCTTAAGTTACTAGCACTTGATTTGTTCCTTACCAGTAGGCATTCAGTTAAAGTATAGAGCCAACACCATAAATACTTCAAAAAAAACTTAAACGTTAAAGCTGAAACTGTTGATTGGACTTTTTTTTGCTATGTGGATGAGCTTGTGTTTATGCTATTTATCAATTTGTTGCCTGAAATAATATCAAATTGACATAATGTCAAAATGTCAAGTTTACTGTAAACATTGATAATACAGTGTGAGGTCTGAGTTGACTGTCAGTCGGATGTAATCTTTGAGAAGAGTTTGTGTAACTGACTGAATGTACTCTTAGCAGAAACAGCTTCCACCCATCTAGAAAAGCTGTCAACAATCATCAGGACTGTTATGTTCCCTTGGCACCATGGAAGTGAAATGTAATTCACCAGTAGTTGTTGAAAAAGAAGTGCAAGTGTCTGAGAAAGTGGCAGTAATTCTAGATTTCCCACATTCACCCTTCAAAAGGCCAGATGTTTTACAGTTTGTAAAGCAGCACTGCATTGGTGTTACTGAGATACTCTGGCTATAAAATGACCTAAACCTCTAAGCCAAATGTAACCCAAATAGTTTGAATGTGTGTTTTATGTTGAGTATCATATTTGATGCAACAGGCAGATGATATAGTATGATATAGGAGAATCTATAGTTTATATCCAAGAAGCAGAAAGGCCCAAAAGTGAGCAAATATATGCAATTCGGTACAGTTGCTGATGTGGTCAAAAAGGAAGATAGAATTCTGATAGCTTGTAATATAAAGCAATGATATATGTAAAACAGTATAAAACGACTTACTGTAAATAAAATGCATATAGATATCGATTGTTACTCTGTATCTCCCAATAATATGTCTTAGTAAGACAATATTCAAATGCTTAGAGAGCATAGAAAGCAGTGCAATACAATGATGATTGAGAGATGTACAAATAAACATTATTCAAAAGCCGGGTATATGATAATTTATACTTAATATTTACTTATATTTATACACAGAGAGGCTCAAATAGCTTTCCAGAACATTCTCGTTCACCACTCCTGACTGGTGGAATGATCTTCCTATGGTTATTCTTACATTTACTTTATTAAAATCAGTAAGTCAGTAAATAAATAGTATATAAAAATATATCAAATATTATAAAAAGTATAAAACATCAATCAGAAGGCAAACACTTAATTAATTCAGCACAAACATTTCTATTATAATTTAATGATCAACTAATTAAGTCAACTGAATAATTATAACTAAAAATTAAACGCAGGTTAATAATTACTGTTATTCTCTCTTCTTGGTCTTTTTAGTTTCATAATTAGTTAGAGTTTATTGGAGTGGCTTGGATATGTGTAACACATCTGACCCTATTTGGTAAGGAAATTGACTTTTTGCCATGATATTATGATTATTTCCAAGTTTTCTTGAAATATCATGTCATGTCACAAAATGTTCAATCCAGGTCGCCTATTCCTCAGGTGAACACTTGATGTACGTCTCTTTGATGTATGTGCCAATGAACATCTGTCTGTGTCAACACAGTTATGTCAGTAACAACTTGACTGGTTTTCATCCTTGCAGCTTTTTGCATTGATTTGTCAGCCAGTGTGTTTCTGCAGCTCTTGGTAGTGTTAACTCAGGGGTGAGTTTTGAATTAAACTTACTTATTTTTTAGATGTTAAAATTAGGGCTGTAAGTTTACTGTGTTAATTTGGTTAATTAAATATATAAATGTATAATGTGTTTTAAAAAAGCACAATTAATAATTCCCCCTTACCAGTAAACAAGAAGTTTCTCAACCAGCATTTCAATCTTAAAATATCACCTTATTGAAAGCATATTTTGTGTGGATCCTCAGGGGCCGTTGCATGTGTGTTTTCAAAGACAGCTGGATGAAGCTCAGTGGAATGCACAATTGTAGGGGTCTTGAGGGTTGATGTTTTTTATATATCTTGATACTACATGCTAAAAACACAGTGCTCATGGTGTAAGATGCAGTGAGAAACAGTGAGATTTAATGTAACATCCGGATGTCATTTTATACATAGTACATGTTGAAATAAATACTTTATTCAGCATAGGTGCATTA
Source organism: Gymnocypris eckloni scoliostomus (assembly GCA_027564155.1). Lineage (NCBI taxonomy): Eukaryota > Metazoa > Chordata > Actinopteri > Cypriniformes > Cyprinidae > Gymnocypris > Gymnocypris eckloni. The sequence goes on along the minus strand of CM050423.1, from coordinate 9,067,032 downwards.
AACTGATTAAAAGCAAAAAGTTAAAGACTTTCATTTGACATTGAAGACTAAAATAATGGCTGTTATAATTGACATTGAAGACTGGATTAATGGCTGTTAAAATTGTATCTTTACCTTCACAGATAACCTTTACATTCACTGAATAAAATTCAGTTTATTTTCTAGACACTATGGCTACATTCACAATGCCAGTGTTTTTGCTTGTGATGTTCTTCTTTCGAAAGTCATTTTGGATAAAAGTGTCTACTAAATGTAATATGTGACTGGTGCTATAAAAATGAGTCTGAATGTACACAGTCTAATTTTGAGCTACAGGCAAAATAAATTAAAAATGTCAGTTTTGTTCAAATTTGACAATTTGTATGACAATTGGCAGAACATTATTTAGTAAAAGAGTTACTAAATTGAGGTGCAAACTGATCTGTTATCTTAAATAAATGATAGTGGCTTTGAAATAAATGAAAATAAGTTTATCTGGAGTCAGTTATCATATGTATTGCTTCAATCAGACAGCTCATCTGCTTCAGTGAGACCTTTTAGCTCAGTTTGTTGTGCTATTTTATTTTCTGTGGAGGCGTAAAGGGCAGTTTTCAATGACGGAAAAGGTTTCAGTTGGTCATCATTTAGGTGAACTGTCTATCTTGATTTCTTAACCTTTTACCAAGTTATTGATTGATTTAGACGTCTTTCTGTCTGCTGAACTCCTACTCTGTGTGTTTTTAAAATGATATTTTCTTTAATGCAAGTCTATTCTGAAACTGCTATTCAGCTGTTTGGTTTTAAAGGGGTCATGTCATGAATATAAATAAATGAATACATGTATTTGATCTTGTGAAATACAAAAAAGTAATAATACTAAAACATAATATGAAAGTTACCATCTGGAAGTCCGGTGGCTCTGCTATGCTGTGGCGGGCATTTTGCTGGCATGGTTTGGGTCCACTTGTCCCAGGGTCACTTTAAATCAGTGCAAAGCTGTTCTAAATTATCATCTTTATCCTATGATGATGCATTTCTGTCCTGATGGGAGTGAACAAAGACCTCATCCATAGGGCATGAGGGGTCACTGAACAGTTTGATGAGTATGGCAATTAAGTGAATCATTGGCTATGGCATTTACAGTAGTCACCAGTTAAACACATATGAGAGATTTTGGACCAACATGTTAAACTGCATCCTCAACCACTATCAAAACACCAATGTTCTAGAGATTTCAGATCAAAAGCACCTGAACAATCTAACGAAAGTCTTCAGGAACACTTGAAAATGACAGGCAGGTGTGTGTGATTAAGTACAGAGTTAAACTCTGTAGGACCGTGTCTCTCCAGTACTGAAGTTGCCAATCCCTTCAAAACAACCAATGATTTCTTGGAACTCGGGTGCCATTCCAGTTCTGGGTGAACTACTGTATCTTCCTGCAGAGTTCAGTTTCAACTTCTCTCCAACGCACCTATCTGCAGTTATCTAGTGTTTCTGAAAATCTTATTTAGGTTTGTTCGATTAGGGTTGGAACTGAGCTTACCAGGAAGGTGGACCTTAAGGAACAGGATTGGCCACCTCCATCTTAAACACTATTTGGTCAGGACACGATTTCTAAAAGACGTTTTAGTTATACTACTTATCACCCGATGTCTGTGTTTTCAAGTACTGATTTGGACAGGACTAACATCTCTGTGTTTACTACGGATGTAGGAGAGTTTCTTGTGTGGGCATTACACAAGGTCATGAGACGTGGTTCCATGCATCATATATAATGTATTAAAAGATTTAAAACTTACATTTCCCTCCCAGCTCATTTAATTTAGCCTTACCATCTACCCCTAGAGCCTCTGTAATATTGAACGGTTGAGAATGTGGAAGTTTTACAACAACCTTATACCCACTTCTGTAGGTGAAGCTGAATCACGAATGATTTGCGTGAACATAAGCACATTTAGGTAGATAGAGGGTGCCTTCCCTTCAAAAACAAAGGTAATCCACTGCGTCTTCAGTGGCTCAGATGTCGGCAGTAAATGAACTGCTATGTTCATTATTACATCCAATAACTAACACATCCATCGCTTAGGAGCCATTCTTGTCTACTCCTGCTCCGGCATCGAAACAATGGCAGACTGATGACAGCTCACTCAGGGCAGAGCTGTGATAAAAACCAAAGACTGACGCCACTGTCAATCAACAATGGTGGGAGGGGCCTGTGCAGAACTATGTCATTCTGACAAGAATCTGAGATAAGCTTGATATGAGAAATGGGTTTGGATTTATCGAGTTAAAAAAATAAGCACTGTGCATTTTTTTCATTATAGGGTGATTGTGTACACACACTGCTAACACACATTTCAGTTCAAACAACATGTAAAGGGAATTTTGCATCCGATGACCCCTTTAAAAAGTTCAAAATCCACAACAAATCACCTCAGAAACAGTCAACTGGAATGTCGTACACAATCCTACATGCTTCTGTTGAAGTTTTTAAAGGTATTCCATGAATGTTTAATCAAGTATATTTCATATGCTAAGATGTAAAGCTCCCAACATAGTAACACGCCCATGAGATTTTTCACATGGATGTAAAGCACTGGATCTGTCTATCTGGATTTGTCTACTCCTCCCTCTCCTGCCTGTCTCTTTCACACAATTATCACCGCGTGCCTGTCCATCAAGCATTCAGCCAACCATCCATCTATCCATCAAATTCTGTAACTGTCTATATTTATTTCTGTATGGACGCTTTTCTGTTGATTTCTGTGTAGGCAGCTGTCTAGGCACCTGTCTGCCATTTTTGGATCAGTTTCCTCTCTTCTTTAAGCATCTGAAAGCTGGGAGCAACATTTCTTTGTGAGATTTTTTTCTGCCTGAATAGGGATGCATGCGCATTTGAGACTGATTGTTTTTTTTTCTATGTGAGAAAAGGAGCCCTCAGTGTAGTTTTTCAGTCTCCAGTTTTGAAGCTATATTCTAAAGGTTCAGGACAGCAAAGGTCATATTTTGCAAGTATTGAAAGGCCTGTCTTTAATTAGGACCTCATAAATGTCAGCTCACTTTTTTCGTCAAGTGCCTCTCTGCACAAACACAGATCCATGAGTTGGGCGGCTTTAATTTCTAGAGGTTACTTCCCCTCTCTCCGGGCGAGACAGTCTATAAACGATTCCGTGCCATGCGAAGAATGAAGCATTTAAGTTGTCATTTGTGGGGTTGTCCTCATTACTGAGCATCGCATCTGTGAATTTAGTCAGATGGCTTGGTGTGTTGGAGCTTAGTCACTTTGCTAAAGTTCTAATTAGCAAACAGCAGAATGAGGAGATTTCAGCAGGTGTATAATGACTCTTTAATTAAGATATTCAATAAGTCCTTCCTCTTTTGGCACCTTTTTTAACACAAATGGGCAATTTAGAATCATTTGTAGCAATTGTAAATCCGCAGCATTGATTGACGTGATATAATAGAGATATAATTAGCTCTGTGTTTTCTCTACGTACACACTAAGTGTTTGCTATCTAAATTGGATTCACTCTGTGTGAGTGGCATTTTTCAATAGAGCATGGTAATGTTCATGACACGTATAACTTTTTGCAACTCTAATTTTGCCGTGATGAGAAAAAAGCAGCAACATAAGAGCTGTCAAACTGTCAACCTTTCTTTTACTTTGTTTCTCAATTGCGCATTTGTGTTTCAGATGAAAAAAGACTTGCTTACTGCATAAATTAACTCTATCTGACAGATCAGTTGATCCAGTGAATAAATAAAGAAAATTGGTAATTACTTCATATATAAATATAAACATGTAATACACTACAGAAGTTTGGGGTCATTCGATTTATTTATTTTAAAAAAAATGGTAGCACTTTATTTTTTGCAGTGTCCTTGAATTACATTTATAATTACAAAGAATAATTGCATGTAAGCAACCCTACGCCAAACCCTAACCATACAGTAAGTATATTTATTTGATCAATATTACTCAGTACTTAAATGCATAATTACACTGTAACAAGAACACCTTAAAATAAAGTGTAACCAAAAAACATCAGCAAGAACGTATTAAACTGATCACTTGGAAAAGCAATAGAACAATGTCAATCTTCTAAAATGAATGAGTTTTTTTATTGCAGTAATTGAATATTTATATTTTCAGAATAAATTATTTGCTAAGATGTTCTGAGATGTTTCTAGAGCAATGCCAGATGTGAAGATGAGTCAACGCTCAAATCTCTGGATATTCTGATATTCTGTTCCCTCCTTCGGCGTCTGTGAGATTTTTATATCTCTGTCTTGGCCGCCGAATACAAATTGCAAGTCTGACTGCTTTCACACAGGAAAGCAGCTCACCGCATGGTTTGAGGAAGCATTCATGTATGTAGCACATGTGTGGAATGAGTTAAGCCACTGTTCAGTTTTCGTCCGATTTTGAGCTGATTTCTGTGTTGCACGACTCTTATTTTTAGTTGGGCCATATTTCAACTTTGTTGTGTGACATTTGTTGTGTTGTTTTAAGGAGAGACAATTAACTTCCCACGACTACCAATCAGATTAATTTCTAACATGTAAGTCATCTTGGTCACCCTCATGAGGGTATAACACAGTTGAAGCAGAGCAACAAACTGATTGCTCTAAACTCAAGGTATTTTCTTTTTTTTCTCATTGCGCCTACGCAAAAGCAGAAATTAAACCATGGTGACACAATGTGTGGTATGTATGGCAGTGATGGAGGCTCCACATTTCCGGGTTTCCACATGTTTATTTCACACGTATAATTTGAGCAGTCAAGTTGAAGCTTGACGATCGGACTGTATAGTGTGGGCACCTAAATCGTGAGCTTTGGCTTTAAATCACATGCAATTGTACAGTGAGAGTTATTTAACAGAAACATTGCTGAAATCAGTGAAGTGCCGAAGTTTAATAGTTCAAATCCTTAACCCTAAACATGAGCAATAGCAATCCATGCAAGTATATCCTAGAGCCTGGCATTATGAGTCTGAATTGTTAGATGTAACAGCCCTCTCTGTCTTATTTTCAGATTTTGCTAGCGCCGTTGCCGGGAGACCTGTATCATACGCTGCAGTGCTGCGGATGAAGGCAGACAGTTCCTCATCCTCTTCGCTCAACTCCAGGATGAGGTTAAGGAACAACCATGGAGTAGGATCGTCTAGCCAGGACTGGCCTTCATTTTCTAGACACAGATACTTGGCCCTCAGCTCACAGGAGGACTACAGGAGCGAAGGTGAGAATGAGGCTGAATCATACAATCCCATGCCAATTCACAGATGCATGGTGAGCACTTACAAACTCACTCTCACAGATCTGTATTCTCATCATACTGGAGCGAATTTGTTCTTGTTTTACTTCTAACTAACTTCAGAAGTTTGACCTCACAGTGAGTGGCTCAAATAATGAGTTGAGTATTTTCTTATGTGCTTTACACCACAGTTCAATTATAAGGCCAGACTTAACTTGACTAGCTCTGTTTGCTCACACTCATCAACAGAATAAAGTGTGTTTTGGACTCTGCAAGGTCAACACTTTCAAGACTACCTTGGTCCAACCGCTTTTCCAGATGGGTTTTAATGGTCTACAAGCTAGACCTGCCCCAAACCAGCACTAACCAGCATTTAGGACCTGGGTCCTAGGTTTCTGGGGCCTAACAAGCAAGGACTTGTGTGTGTTGGAGTCTTGTGTAACATTGAAAGTGACCTAGAAATCTCAGCAATGAATCATGTCTCTATTTAGTTAGAGTTGATGGGGACCCTGGCCAAACGGAAATTGAACAGGGATCATTGAAACATCGCAGCACTTCCCAAATTCCCAGCTATCCATCAGCCTGACAACTGATGGATGCTGTTGTCACTGGGATAAATATATATTTCACAAGAAATCTACATTTTATAAGAGACCTTTACAAATAAAAAAAGTTAAGTCCGGTTCCTGTTGGTTCATCGTGTATGAAACTATTTGTTGTAACTTCAGAAAAAAAAATATTCTGCAGCTGTAGACTGTTTAGGTTATTTGAAGGACATTTGTTCATGCTGTGGATCAAGTGTTTTTGACACAGGATCTGTTAACCAAACAGTACAGGTGAAGCCAGATTAAGGTGGTTGCTTGTCTAGATTTACAAACCATGTAAAATTTGCCAAGCAACCACCTTAATCTGGCTTTACCTGTACTGTTTGGTTAACGGATCCTGTGTCAAAAAACACTTGATCCACAGCGAAATCAGCTGGATATTTTTCACAATGCCAATGTCAATTTTATTTATATAGCACTATTAAACACAACCATGTGTTGACCAATGTGCTGCACAATAAAAACAATTAAATAGGATAATACAAAATAAAACTAAAAAAACTAAAAGTAACACTACAGTAGAAAGTTCTCATTGAAAAAACGCCAAATCAAAAAGGTAAGTTTTCAACATGGATTTAAAAGCAGATACTGAAGGTGCAGATCTAATACAGAGGGGCAGAGCATTCCACAAACTAGGGGCAGCAACTGAGAAAGCACGGTCACCCCTGCATTTCAGCCTCGACTTTGGGATGCTTAATAATCTCTGGTTTGATGACCGGAGAGACAAAAATGGCCAATGTTCAGTCAATAAATCTGATAAATAAGCAGGGGCCAAACACAAATCACAAAGACAGAGTTCTGATTTGCAAGTCCTTTCAGCCCCTTTTTTCTGCCCACTTAGAGATGAAAGAGATGTCTGACAAACATATACAATAATTATGTCTGTGTTATTATGTTGTTTGGAAGTGGGTAAATCTAAAATGGTCAATAGATTGGAAGATAAAATTATATATTCAAAATACAGTGCAATATTATCCATGAATAGTTGTATAGAAAACATCAAAAATGAATGGAAATATGGGTAAACTATACAAACCTGGACTCCAAAAGCATGTCAAAGTCAAACTAGTTGGAGCTGGTAGATCACCTTGGCTTAGGTAGTGGAGAACAAATTTGAGCTAAGTAACCTTGAATTTATGTAAGTATGTATTTATTTATTTATTTATTTATTTGTATTATTATCTTTTTTTTATTTAGTATTTTTGATTTTAGCCAATAGATTCACCAAAGTCACCAATTGAAGAGGTTATCAAGATTATGTAGTTCTTGGTTATCAGGAAATGTTTAACGATGCGTTCGTGGTTCAGTGGGAACAGATGAATAAGTCTGATTGGGTCAGAATGGGGTCACAGGAACTGTCTAATTCGAAATGATGCAGTCAGTACCGCCAACTTCTCCGGATCACCACACTCCATCGGTTTAGGGGTCATTCAGGAGATGACAGGGGAGCCAGAACGGAGCCAGAACGTAAATGAGGTGTGTGCCACTTCTTACACTAAACCGCGAGTATTTGTCAGTGAGATTTGTCCTCTCCGTGTAACCTGCGCTCTTCAGGTTGTTGTGGAATTGTAATGCAGTAGAGCTCATGGGGAGTACGCAGGGCTGCTGTTCTCCCGGTGAGGCTGACAGATCACAGAGCACCATGGAGATGACTGATTTCAGTAACATTATCAAGCTGCTAAATCATAAAACACTCAACGTTGCCCCATACTGAGACTACAAGCTGCCTCTGACAAGCTGCACAGTACCACAGACAGATAGATTCAACTTCCTCTGCACATGCACTACAATACTTATCAGCTGGCACTATTTAAAACTAAGTAGTTTTACTTAGTTACTTAGTAACGCGTTACACCCGACACTGTGTCTAACTTTAAAAAGTGTTTTTAAATTTGCTGCCGTTTTCAGAGTTTGAAAAATAAGTTCTCATTTATCTGAAAATATGATCTGTCATTTATCGTAAAGAATATCTAAACGAAGTGTGCTGCAAACTTACCTTAAAAATGAAGCCAAAACATTTTGATCGCCACCTGGTGGTTGGCTGCAGTATAGGTCTAAGGCCTTTCCGTGTAAACAAATGCAACATGAGCCAAGCTAAATACTAACTTCAAATACATTTTTCCCAAAGTTGTTTTTCATTTTTTAGGTAGTTTTGTCATGCTAATGTTTGTTCAGTTGTTAATTTGTCTAATACATTTACTTTTAGTTAGTTATTTAATGCTATAAAAACAAGGTGTGGTGTAATGATTGTGAGCTTGTGATTGGGTCTTCGGGAATTTGTGCAGGACTTTAGCCTCATTCAGACTGTCAGCCTGTCAGTGTAAATCTGATTGAAATCCGATCATATTTAGATTTCGTTGTTGCAGAAAACATGCTGAACATCTTTGCAGAAACAAGCCTATGTCGTTGCGAAGTGCAAGTCAAGAGGAAAAACACAATATACTGCTAATATACATACCTCTTTGAGGTTTGAAAGTAGCGGAGACGGCATAAAGCCGCACATTCCAGCTTCATGCGTTTCTGCTGCTGCCTGGCAAGACTAAATATAATAACATGTATTGCAAACTGTATTGCTGTTACTGTTGTTTTTAGCATACAGGATATAGCATATAGGAACTGATTCGATTACATTTCACTTTTAATTATACCCTGTATAACTTATTATGTGACAAATAAAGAAACCTTGAACCTTGAACCTTGAGCATAGTTATTCAAATCAGATTTCATCTGGATATTTGCAAAATCGGATTTGGTGTGACAGTCTGAACGAGGCTTTTGAAACTGTAGGTCCACCTTAAGATCAGTACTGCGCAGACTCTGGTTCTGGCTCTGGCAAACTTGGGCTCCAAATGACGTCGTTTTCACAAGATGACGGTGGCCATACTGAGATGTTTTGGCTTCACTTTTCTAAGGTGGAAGGAAGTGGAGACATGTTGTCCATTTTTTACAGTCTATAGTCTCATTTATAGCAGAACACAAAAGGCCTATTCTGTTTCAGTTAGCGATCAAACTATACCAAGGTTTGGTATAGTTTGAAAAAATAACAGTAGTTCTTATGTTCAGTAAATCACTTGATCTTTTTTGGACTTTGATGGCTACCACAATTCCAATGGCCATAACTTTTGATTGGTTTGAGCAATGAACACAATTTTGACTCAGATACAGTTGACATGATTGTGTACATGACTAATCAATTTTGTCAGAAGTGTTGAAAAATGAGAGTCTGCCAACATTATTCAAATGTATCTTCTTCAAATTTTGAAAGGTATTCTATCAAATGATACCATGTAGCCTAATTTATCTTGTCTTGTTGTTGTTTTTTGTAGAGTTAAAAGCACATACTTTTAAAAATAACACTTAGGCATGAAGTCACTCTCTTTAACTGTATCTGACTTTAACTCTTAGGCACTTTGGTACATCATTTCTCATCAGCCAGGCACTGGTATTTAGCTCAGTATGAAGAGAATGGCCTTCACCGTAGAGCACTCTTTTGCCAAACCCCTGTCACTGTCTCCACACAAACTGCCAAGATCTGGTTTCCTTCCAGTTCTCAGATACCTCACCACAGTACACTCATTATAAATATAGCTTGGGCCAGTGGAGAGACCTTGTTTAAGATGATACCTGAACAGGCTGTACCTGCTCAAACCGAGCTGAACAATAGAAAATAGTGAACCACGGCACTCTACTATAATTGCTTTTCAACTTTTAGACATATACAAAGGCTCCATGATGTGCACTCAAACATGTCACAGCCTATCTGTGAAATTGTGTACTGCCATGAGCACTCCCTGTTTAATAGTGAGGGAACGAACGGTTGATTAAACTCTCAAAGGCATTCACTAGGCAGGAAATCTGACGCCTCGGGCGAGATTTTTCTCGCTTGAAGAATTGGCCCTTGTTATTTGAGGCTTTTGTTTAATTTGAAAGAAGGGTGCTTTTGATGGTAGGTCATCTGTGTGTCACACGGCCAACAAACCATAAGAGAAAGAATAAGAAAGTCAAACTGAAACAGTTTCCTGAATCCTACTGGCTTGTACATTCCCAGACCTAAAAGTGTGATGTCTTCCATGCCTGTTTGTTTTAAAGAAATAGTTAATTCCGAAATGTAATAATCAAATTGGAACTAGAGGATTTTAGAGAGCAAAATACACAGTTTTTTTTTTTTTTTGGGGTAAGTTAAATAAACTGGTAATACTTTATTTTAGGGTCTCTTAACTAGTTGCTCATTAGCATGTATATTACTAGAATATTAGCCATTTATTAGAACTAATAAAGCACATACGAATGCCTTATTCTACATCCCTAAATCTACCCAATACCTAAACTTAACAACTACCTTACTAACTATTAATAAGCAGCAAATTAGGAATTTTTTGAAGGAAAAGTCGTAGTTAATGGTGAATAAGCGTTCCTTATTCTAAAATGTTACCAAAAACTCTGTTAACTTTGAGGAGTAAAAGTACAGTCGGAAGTGTTGGATACTTTTGCCCAACAACAAATTACTTCATTCTTTTTCCAAAACATTTAAGGAGAGGGATCACCAGTCCTGTCCTCCAGCTATGCTGTATTTCTGATTAATGTATAATTCCAAAGAGTGATTTGTTTCCCACTGGAGACCCAGTCTGCAGACAGGAGACTGCACAGATTACTGTTTCCTCTCTTCCTGAGGAAGAAAGGCCACTTTTTCCAGCCGCTTGATCATTTCTAAATGGTAAGAAATGTCATGCTGTCTCAGCTACCAAAACTAGGTTAAAGGCCTATGTATCTGTTAGATGGTGGAGTTGTGTTAGTAACAAACATGTTTTATTTGAAGCACATTCGACTATGAATGGATTTCTGTATCATTGCATATATCAGTGTATAACAATTGTATTATAATCTGATGCACTGTAAAAATATTATCAGAAAAAAACACTTTCATTTTTCACCATTACTTTAACTAATCAAAACATTTCACCAATTTCAGCTTAAAATTGTAAGTTAACTAGACAAGAAAAAAAGCATAAATGACAGCAAATGAAATAATATATTTAAAAAATATATAAAATCAATCACTATACAATGGTAAAAGGGATTTTAGAGAGGTAAAATAAAATTAATCACTATTCAATGGTAAAAGGGATTTTAGGGAGGTTGTAATGCTGATATTGTTAATTCTGCAGTACCTGTAAATGTATATATGTGTTTATAATAATTATTCAATGTCACTGGTATGCATGCATCGGCTAATAAAAGATGTAGTTAATTTAAGTGGAGTTGCTTTACACTTCACAGACACCTCATCTGAGTACACAGAAGTATGTTTACACAGACGCACAGGTGAGGCATAAATGTATTGACATGGATTCACAACAGCAAGAATCCGTGGATCAGACATGAATGTTGAATCGCATACACTCGCATGCTGATTGTCATGACAGAGCTGCTGTAGCCTGACAAAGTAGATTTTGCAAGGTCAACTGCTTTCTATGATCTGAAGGAAATATTGCTTTCCATCCTTTGACATCACTGCATGTGGGCGGGGCCCTGTCTTATCGTTCATGCAAAAGGGTTGTAATTTTGTTACAGCATGTTAGTGATCTAATCTCATAATTGTATCACCAAGTGTCTGCTTTTCAAATTTTCAGTGATTGGTAAACCCTGACACATTTCTGAAGTAGTTATGAAATGTGGTTTGTCACCATGAATACACACTTTTAAATGTAATCAGAAATTGTGTAGCAGTAATAATTAATTGTGCCTGAAGGCTGGCATGCACACAGAGAAACTGCATTAATTGTGCTTAGTGATGGCTCGTATCGTCAGAGAAAGGGCAAGATATATATATATATATATATATATATATATATATATATATATATATATATATATATATATATATAAACAAAGATTGTGAGAAGGTAATGCAGCAGTTCAAGGTTCTTTATTATTTGTCACATACACAATCATACAGGGTATAATCAGTAGTGAAATGTTCAATATCTGTTTAGCGGAATAGCAAATACTACTAACAAGGGTGTATTTAACCACATAACATCTTAAAACATGAGGCTTTTGTGTGTCACTATGTGTATGTTAACTACCAATTATCCAGTTATTCTATCATCATAATGTCTTAATTGACTTATTTTTAAAGATATACAGTTGAAGTCAAAAGTTGACATACACCTTGCAATATCTGCAAAATGTTGATTATTTTACCAAGTAAGAGGGATCATACAAAATGCATGCTGTCGTTTATTACTGACCTGAATAAGATATGTAGTCCACAAGAGAAAATAATAGTTGAATTTATAAAAATGACCCTTTTCAAAAGTGTACATACATTAAATCTTAATACCGTGTTGTTACCTGATGATCCACAGCTGTTTTTGTTTTGTTTATTGATAGTTGTTCATGAGTCCCTTGTTTGTCCTGAACAGTTAAACTTCCTGTTGTTTTTCAGAAAAATCCTTCAGCTCCCACAAATTCTTTGGTTTTCCAGCTTTTTTGTGTACTTGAACCCTTTCCAGAAATGACTGTAGGATTTTGAGATTCAAATGTTCAAACCGAGGACAACTGAGGGACTCATTTGCATTCATTATAGAAGATTCAAACGCTCACTGATGCTCACAGAGCCATTTAGGCTCATCAACCATAGCTCCATCAAATACAGCCAGAAACCTTGGAGTTGTAATTGATGATAAGCTGAATTTCTCAGACCACATTACTAAAACTGTCTGTAGATAAACCTGTAGATTTGCTTTATACAACATTAGAAAGATCAGGCCCTTTCTCTCAGAGCATGCAACACAATGCCTTGTTCAGGCTCTTGTTCTGTCCAGACTTGACTATTACAATGCTCTCTTGGCAGGTCTTCCAGCCAGTTCCATCAAACCTCTACAATTAATCCAAAATGCCTCTCCAAGATTAATCTTTAATGAGCCAAAGTGAATGGACGTCACACCTTTGTTCCTCAATTTGCACTGGCTACCAATAGCTGCTCGCATTAAATTCAAGGCATTAATGTTTGCCTACAGTACCACCTCTGCACCCCTTTACCTAAATTCATTACTTCAGACCTGTGCTCTCTAGAAGCTTGCATTCTGCAAGTGAATGATGTATTATTGTACCATCCCAAAGAGGCACAAAATCACTTTCACATAGTTTTTAATTAACTGTTCTCACTTGGTGGAATGACCTGCCCAACTCAATCAGAACAGCCATCTTAAAAAAAATGCTAAAACACATCTCTTCTATCTTTATTTGACCCTCTAACTCGCTCTATTATCATTTTATTTGTCTTTTTTGTATCTATTAGTATTTTGTGTCTATCTGACCATCTAACACTATCATTCTTTCTTTTTTTCTATTCTATCTACTTGTTTTATTAAAAATAATTAGCATCTTTTTTATATTCTACATGTTTTCTTTCATAAAAACTGCAATAGGCAGTGTACTGCAATAGGCTAACTGAGACTTGTCATAGCGCTCGCATATTGTTGCTCTTTTGTTGGTTTTGATTGCTTATATTGTCCTCATTTGTAAGTCGCTTTGGATTAAAGCATCTGCTAAATAACTAAATGTAAATGTAAATATATGATTTCTTCATTCAGTTACGAAAAAATCGTCACACCATACACATGTAAAATGCTTTATAACTGTATTGTCAGAGACATTTGTGTTCTTCTCTCAAAGAATGATCCCCAATTACACAAAGCTTGTCCAAGCTACACAGATCTGTAAATAATTCACAGAGACAGAGGGTGATTGGTGAGTAGAGGGAAACGAGCCAGGGAGCATAAGGGCCGAGTGGGAGTGTTTGTGCGGGGGAGAGCTCTTTAGTCTCAAAGGCCCACAGTCAGTCGAGAGGCAGCCGGAGGACAGTGTTAGAGTAAATCGAGGGCTGCTTTACAAAAAGATTCTTCTGTTGTCAGTACAGATGCTCTCTACCAAATTGATCAAATTCATTTCTGGACTTAGCTGAATTAACTGCATAGTCTCTTCTCCCACAATGTTGGAGGTTGATTGAAGGTAGATGATAAGTTCTATTCTTTTGTTTAATGTCATTCACATGTTGGGTGTTACTTTTTCAACTTAACACAAAACCAAGAAAAAACAACGTTCAGTGTATTTTTAATCCTAAATAAGATTTAAGATTTTAAATGTAGATTTTTACATTCTTTTAAACATACATTTTAGCGTATTGTTATTACTCATACTTACATTTTGAGAGACAGTATGTTTGTAACTTAACTGACACATCATTGTGTTGCAGACAATATCTCAAATCATGTGGCTGAAATCAAAGGTGTGCTATTACTTTTCAAAGTGAAGAGACTTACTATTTTATTTATATTTGTACAATTGTGAAATAAAAAGTTGCTATTCTAATATATTCCATTCCGTTTGTTCTGTTCTATTATATGCTATTCCATTGAAGAAACAGACTTCCATAATTAAATTTTCTCCTGGTGAGAAAATAGGTTGAAAAGTCTAAGAGGCTTAAACTAAAAGACCAGAGTCATATCTATAGTATTAAAGATAAAGTTTCTAGGGTTTTGCATTGATGTCAGAACACCCTAGCAGCCACTCCAATAGGGTCTGACTGCAGACAGCACTTGCACTCTCAGCACTTGCACGCTCAGACACTTCCGCTTCCGCTAGTGATGTCACTTGCATTCGACACGAATCGTGTGCGTTACCAACGGAGACAAGACGCTGTGGTGGTTAAACGATTAAAACTAATTTAATATCATAACATACACGGTTCTGCTGTTCTGTAGCCACAGATTTGCGGGTCTTGTATTTTCCTCCTACAGATGACTTGCAGGACCTTGTATGTTACGATATTAAATTAGTTTTAATCGTTTAACCACCACAGCGTCTTGTCTCCGTTGGTAACGCACACGATTCGTGTCGAATTCAAGTGACATCACAGGTAGAAAGTGCAAGCAGCGATTGCAAGTGACATTGTATTTTAGTTAATTTTTTCTTGTCTTCACCACCTGCTACTGTTGTAAAATGTTGAGAGATTCAAACAAAAAATAATCAATAATTAGAACAAAATAATTTTAAAAAAGACTGTAAGTGACATCACTAGCGGAAGCGGAAGTGTCTGAGCGTGCAAGTGCTGTCTGCAGCCAGACCCTTCTCAACCACACAGCAATGCCATGGCAAACACGCACAACACCCATTGTCTTTTAGTGTAGTGTTTATTTACAAATTATATCATAGCATGTAACTTTCTTAGATTTTTACCTCTATTATACTGTATGTTGGTAATGCTGAATTCATTGCTATCCCTTTTGGATCTGATATTGTCTCTGCTTGTCAGGATGGGAATTTTGTGTCATTTTTTTTCTGGGAAATTTTGCAACAGACTGTGATGTATAAGAAATTAGCTTTTTGTCCTGGCAGTGATGCAGGTTGTTACGGAGACCCAGGTTCTTTAAAGTGTCTGGCTACACAGACCGTAGATTTGAGACTGGTGTGCTGACACCTGGGCAGAGAGCAGCTCGAGACAGTGACGATGTTGCACCCTGTACACACTGAGATTTATTATGGATGCAGCACAGAGCATAAATAATAGAGCCAGAGCTTAGATAGCTGACTCCCAAGCCACTGAAAATCACTAGGTTATGCGTGAACTCTGCGCCCACAGGTCCTTCATCTCTTCTTTCCCTCTGTTGTCTAATTTTGTTCCTGCACAAAAAAATGTTTGCCAGATTTAGCCATCGCATAGCGTATGTCGAATAGAGGGTGGAAAGCCATCCATGCAGCCCTGATGATTTCATGAACAGCATTATTCATACAAAAAAGTACTGTGATGATACCCTAGTACACTTCTGGCATATTCATTTACATTTTGATACATACCAAGATGCTTAATGATATTCGTATGTATGCACCATAGGGTATTAACTTGGTATGTGTCCAGAAACCATTAACCCTTATTTTGATAATCAGTGTATGAAAAAAATATGGTGAAGGTACAGTATGTTCACATGTCCTGTAGCTATTGTGATACAGCCAGTGTATGTGAAAACCAAAGTATTGGTACGTATTCAAAAATAAATGTATTAGCATAAGCATATTCATGCTATTAGCATTGTGCATACAAAAATGGTATTGGCAAAGTACATGTACAAAACAAATGGTATTATGGTACATTTAAAAAAAGGTGGTACTAGTAATACAGTTCATATTTTTAGTGAAATACTCGTGTCCATAGGGTTCAGTTTTCTTTCTAACTATTAAGCATAGGTCCCTGAAGTATTTTTTTTTTTTTTAAGTAAATGTTACGTTTCATGTTAAATTGTTTAGAAGCTGTTTCATTGACAAACTTTATGGTTGAAACAGTGATTTAGTGATTACATGAGGCATGATTACACATTTTGGTAAGTTGTGCTGAATTTTTCAACATACCTTCTGATGTTCATTCATATTTATTTTGTGCTATAGCTAGTAGTAAAGAGAAAGAGATATACGTTTCACATGTGTTCTGTACTATCATGTGGCTTGAACTGAACCAGGCTTCTGCTAGGCTGGTACAGCGATCAGTCACACGAACGTGGATATGTATGCATAGATGACTTATTAGTGGCTGTTCCACTATATGTAAACCATCCATCAGATTGGAGCGGTCAGAGCGGAAAAAAACGGTGTCGCACAGAAATTGCACAGAGGTATGTATTTTTATGAGACCAGGTTAACCACAACAGTATGATGGGGTGTCCTCCACTCAGGATTCACATAGTCGAATTAGAATTTTTGAATCTTGCCGACTAGTCGACTGATGGTCAAATCATATGTTTGGGGGTGGGAGCTAAATACATGACAGCGAGGCATTAGACAGTCATAAATACTGACATTAATTCACATGGAAAATGTGTAGCAGACACCTCGTAGATACAAAAATATTTATTTATGTTTTGATTAAAAGATCAATATGACCAATAGAAAGAAGCATTTGATAGCAGGTTTTTAATCAATGGGATTTAACTCGTGATTTATCTTATATAGATACGATTTGTTATTTATACAACATAATGTTAATATTACGACGTATAGGCTATTTGCACAAAATGCCTCGGATGGACAAGTGAACGTGTCTGCGCGGCTCTGAATGTCTAACTCCTGTTGATGCATTCACGTAACAACGTGCAGAAACACAGAAACTAAACTCTAAAAATCCACAGTGTTTTATTAAATTAGTGTTCTCATTATAATGTTACGTATATGACAGTCTCACTCATAGTCTCACTCTGCATTGTTGTTTGTACTGCTCGCGCTGCGTGCTGATGAGATAATCACCGTAGTACTACAATGAAATACTGTACTGCAGCGCAACTCAACCAAATGCATCTTATACAAGATAAATAATATGTACATGATATATCGTATATACGATAATCATATATACCTGATCAAAACAATCCAGTCTTTCAACTGTGTTAATTTTAGTTGTTAAAGATTTAAATCCTGCTGCCAAGATGCTCATCTGTCGGTCATGGATTATGGAGAGTGAAACTTAAATCTATAGAGGTGTTGGATTTATTCATGCACGTTAAAAAATAAGATAATTTAAAGCTTCTTATTTACACCATTATCTAATTGGCAGTATATTCACTTATTGGGAGAAAATTGTCTATGTGAAATCAGACATTTGAGGAGCCCCATATAGTCAAAATGGCGCGATCACAACACCTCTTCGAATATTCAACTGTGAGATTGGTAGTCGGATCAGGCTCCTCCTATCAAAGCATCGAATTGTTGACTCTTCGGGGTCACTCCTAGTATTTAGTGGTTGAATTTAGTAAGAAAATTGACAGATTTTGAAAGTTGGGACTCCCTCTAAAGATGAGATATGGTATGACTGAGAATCGTGTCCAGAAAATGGTGTTAGTATAGTACATATCCAAAAAAAATATAATAACAAATGTGGCATTAGCATGGTACATGTCCAAAAAATGGTATTAACATGGTACTATATGTTCGAAAATATACTTGGTCTGGTACTCTGTATATTGTCCAAAAAAGCATAGTGTTAGCATGGAAAAATATAAAAAATATAGCAAAAATAGTATTGGTCTTGATATGGTACATGTCCCAAAAATTACATTAGCATTAGTTTCTATATATATATAAAAACCACAGTATTACCATATTACATGTCCTCCCCAAAAATGTTAATATGGTTGTGAAACAACCTGAGATTTCGGATTGGTTCCATTGTTCAGCATGAACTCACTGAGCACTGAAGGAGCAGATCTCCTGAGTGTTTCTAATTGGAAGGACTCTCGGTTAATCTACTGAGATATGTTATCGAGTTCACCCTGGGAGCTGAATATATGAGACAGTTAACAGGATTCCTAATGTGGACCGTCTGCCGTGTAGATC
This sequence comes from Gymnocypris eckloni scoliostomus, assembly GCA_027564155.1. Classification (NCBI taxonomy): domain Eukaryota; kingdom Metazoa; phylum Chordata; class Actinopteri; order Cypriniformes; family Cyprinidae; genus Gymnocypris; species Gymnocypris eckloni. Next base: position 9,048,810 of record CM050423.1, on the reverse strand, counting down.
CAGCTGGACTGGTAGAATGAGTTTAAACTGCTTTGAATTGTAAAAACACAATTTTGTGTCTGACATAGATAGCTTATATTTGGACCACACATCCAAATTGATTTCTTTAAATGGGTAAGTAGTACAACATTACATTATGGCATTATTTCCAGTGGGAGGCAAGGGTTTACGTTGAGCCTAGATTTTCAGAGTTGTGCGTATGTCAATTAAAATGTGTGGTGAAAGCAAATTGATCTATTGATTTAATTTACATTGTTGATGGCACAGTTTAGTTTGTGTGTGCTTTTTATTTGTTTAATTTAGGAATAACAAGGTTTGCAGAATATATAACTCATTTGGCTTTCTTAATGAGGCAGCAAGCTTGTGCGAAAATACTGCTTTCCCATATTTTTTTTGCAGCACAACAATGATAAAATACACAGATTAAAGCATCAGTTACACCCTTAATTACTCACTTTTTTCCCCTCTTCGTGTTGCACTAGCGCTAAAAAAGCCCACTTTCTTTGTCGAGGAAATAGAGAGAAAGATATATGAAGTTGCCCAGAAAGATGTTATGATTATATGGCTGCAATTTTATATTGAGTTAATAAGATTTCTGAACTCATAAGTTGGAACATCCCAGGAGGACTTAAAGGCAGCGTAAGTGTCTTTCTCAAGGGTACAGTAGTGATAGCTCATGCATCACCCCTTGCAGTGTTTGAACCCGCAACCTTCAGTTACTACTACACACACACGTATATTGTCCTTGCATTACATACAATGTCAAATCAAATGTTTGTTATCATTTTTTACAATGACACTACAATACAGAATATTATCACAAAAAAGGTTTTATCTCAAACAGATCTAGGGCAGTGGTTTCCAAAGTGGGGTGCCGTGACAACTGGCTAAGAATCTCAGCTTTTTTCCAATTTAAACAGCATAAAGAAATATCGTACCTAATTATGGTGATGCATTGCTGCTGCACACATATTATTTTTGCCACTCGATTATGTCGTAATAACGAGATGTTATGTCATTTTAACGACATCTTTTCTCGTTTTAACGACATCTTTTCTTGTAATAACGAGATATTTTCTCGTTAAAACGACATCTTTTCTTGTAAAAACTAGATGTTATGTCGTAAAAACTATGTTTTCTAGACAAAAACGTCATTATTTCTCATAAATAACGGCATATGTCATAAAAACAATATGTTTTCCGTTATAATAGGTATATGGTAGGCTTCATTATGTGAGCGAGCTGAGCGATTGTCCACGCTGCTGTCGCCACAGTCTGACATAAACTAGGATCTGCACGCTGCTGAATTGAAATACACTGGTTTAAATTCATTTAAATGTATGAGTTTTAATTGTAGCAGCATGTTTATTAGGAATAATCTCCAATCTGTCTCACGCTGCTATCCAATAACTGCACCCAGACCCATGACTTGTTTAGCTATATATGATCAGATCAAAAAAGTTATTTTTGAATAATCGACTGGAATATTTTTGATTTGAATGACTGAAGTTTGATTTAACAACAAATTGAAATATTAATAAATATAAATAAATATATTTTTGAATAGGTCAATAATAATTATAATAATTATTATTATTTTGTTCTGTTTGGAAACGGGCATAAGAAAATTAATCTAGATTTTCCGTAGGCCTATTTTTGTTCGTGCACAAATGAGTTGCTTTAATATTTGTTTCACATGGGTGGGCGGCCTTGATAGCTACTTTAGTCTGATTATATATGAATTATGTATTAATTCATTATTAAATTATCTTTAGCTGAATCAAGCGTGCACATCGCATAACGTTCTTCTTATGGGTTAAATTCCAGGCTTTGCTTTACTGAAGGAATGGGCTGCGCGTCAGCTGAGTGTGAGCACAATCGTACAGATGAGCTCACGGGAAAGACTGTACAGTACCTCTTACTGGATTTAGGCTAAACAAATTAAATAAACACAAATTTGTTTCCGATTGTTTTATTTAAATAGACCTTTAGACATAATAAGCTGTGCCAGAAAGCGCACCCTGTTATTTTACAAAAGCAATTCGAAACATATTGTTCTTATTGTGGAAGTAAATAAAATAAAAGCAGACATTTATATTGCTTTCCTCGGTTATCACAATGTAAGGGATCGCGTCAGTGTCGCCGAACTGAGAAGAGCAGTGTTGTGCTTTATATGAGATATAGGCTAAAGCAACATCCAGACTGTATGAAACGTTATTGTGACTAATTTGCAGAGCGGTACATCAGATGAACTCTTATTATGTGTGATGGGATAGACAGTAAAGACAAGCTGAGTTAAAACATTGATTTGTTTTAGGGCTGCCCACACACAAATATACGGTGCCCGGGAGGGGCCGTCTTCGGCCACGACATATTAAGTCCTGTGAACGTGAAACTATGTCGTAGCCATGATATGTTAATTCGTGGGAACGTCATATTAACTTGTGGGAATGTGATATTATGTTGTGGCCTAATGTATGTACACATGTCTGTTTAGTTTAATTGGGTCGGGGTGACGTGGAGAAAAAAAAAACACTACAAAGGGGTGCCATGCTTTCAAAAAGTTTGGGAACCACTGCCCTAGGGTATAAGAATGATCCATAGGCTTTAGGGTTATATCATAACAAGTTTCAGCTTTGTAAACCCTGTTTTTGCTTTTCTTTTTACATTTAACCCCAGAGAGCGAGGAGTTCGGTCCAGTGTTCATTCAAGAGCCAGATGATGCAATCTTCTCCCTGGATTCGGGTGATAAGAAAGTTATATTGAATTGTGATGCCAAAGGAAACCCTGCTCCGACCTACAGGTACGGTTTACTCATTTCATTAACATGGATAAGATTTAATTAAATGGATAATAAATGACATTTAATTTCTCTGGAGCTTTACTGTGAATCCTTATTATCCTGCCTGAGTGGCATTTCTGTTAGACTAATGCTAATGATGCAAATGTTGGACTTCTCTCTGTGGATTCCTAATCAGTATTTATATAATGTTCTAGAATCTTCATGTTACTCACTAAATTGTACTCACATAAGTTGTATCCAGTGTATCTGTTTCCGCCTGGAGAATCCACTGAACATCTATGAGCATCAATAATTATGAGTGTTAGCAAGGTTGAATTATCACTGATTGGGTTTTGAGTTCTGGGTCGTAATTTAGATCGATGTTCCGGATATAAAGACGCATACGGTTGTATGCCAACCAGCTCTTCAGCAGTTATAATGTGATGACTATATTCTATCAAAACCTAAAAAAATACACATCTGAGACCAAACTGGGGACACACCAAAACTGAGACATTTTGAAATAAATTGTATTATTTTAATTTAACATAATGACCAATAATTACAATATAATTTGTAAAGGTAAATGTTACCTACATTAGGAAATGAGAAGAAGCATTTTCACTAGTGACCTTTGATTATTTTCCTCAGTGTAGGGAACTGTATATAATTGTTTATACATCAGAATCGAACAATGGCATCTTATTTATGTAATTTTTTTTCTATATTTTCTAATGGATTCATTGATTTTGCAGTTGGCTGATCAACGGAACCGTTGTGGATGCAGAAGCAGATTTCCGCTACAGTTTGATTGATGGAAGCTTAATAATACACAATGCAAGCGAGGCCATTGATTATGGGAGATACCAGTGTAGAGCTGAAAACAGCATCGGCACTGTCCTGAGTCGAGACGCCCTCCTGCAGTTTGCCTGTGAGTAATTTGACAAATTGTGGATGCTGAAATTCAGATTTTAGTACCATTGAGTAACAATCTTTTTTCAGTTTCGTTTTACTAAGTTTGTTGTGTGTTTTTGTCATGTTTATTAGTTTTAGTTATTAAAAAATGTATATTACCGTTTTACTTATTTTAGTACATAAAGTTGATTAAAGTAAAATTATTTTTAAATTAGTCAATAAAATAGCATAAAATAAAATGAAATTATTTTATTTTATTTTACTGCTACAATTTTGGGTTCATATATTTTATTAACTTTTCACTATTGGTCAGTTTTAGAGTGAATTTTTTATTTTTATTTTTCTATTTCATACTGATATTATTCCCGCACGGCATACCCAAATGCTCACCATAAAACTGCCTCCTTCTAATGCTACTAATTAAAAGTAAATGCAATTAAAGTTATTCCCATGATGCTTTGATCCTTTCCCCTTTGAGCCCCAAAGTTTTCTTCATCAGATGAAAAGTGCCCTTAATGCTTTGCTTCACGAAACAAGAGCAAAAAGGGCATTTATTTCCCTAGTAATCCCTTGGCTTCCCTCCAAAATATCATCACAAGCCACGGAAGCATGCAGCATGGAGCTAGAGGCGCAATTGCCTGCTGGAAAACACATTGTTAGTTTTACTTACAATTTCCCCAGGAGCGATGGCCATAATAGCCTTATTGGTGTACCCAACGGGATTGTGTACTTCACTATTCACTGCCCATGGTGTTTTCTGTTGAAAAACGAACATTTAGTGTATGTGTAATGTAGCATTCTTACGAGCAGCAAATGCATTATAGCTGTGGTTAGGAAGCGTGTATTTCGCTTCCCAAACTGTAATATCGAAGAGGTGTTCGCTTGTGTTCTCTCGTCTACATGAAGAATGGTATCAGCCTTGCATTTTCTGCTCTCTCTCTGCAAAACACTGTGAACGAGATCGTAAAGTCATCCGGTCTTTTCTTTTTGTCTCCATATGAGCTGCCAGCCCTCATGAACACACTGTTCTTGTTTTTTTGTTTCTGTCGTCCTTGTCCGTCGCCTGGCTATAACCTTGCTCCGATCATTGTTGCCCATTCTGAAGGCCTGTCGGAGAGACAAAGGAAAGCTCCTGGCAGCAGACATTGAGATGCAGAGCTTTTCCCAGGCCTCCACATAACAAATGGCCACCATTCATCACCCTGTTGGACACCCAAGGATCTTTCACTCTTATTGGCACGGGACAATCTCATGAGCCTAACATGCACAACCAGGTTGCGATAAAATGAATTAACCATTATTTCAACACCTTGGCACCAAAGCCAACATGAAACACTGTTTGCAACCTGTTTTACATCCACATTGTATTTGTGAGTCAAACAGGACAATCAGTGAGGAAAATATAAGGTTTGACTTGATTATCCACAGTTGAGTGGATCAGATTTGGCATTTATTGAGGCTTGATGATATCACCGGAAAAAACAAAACAATTGCATATATGAATAGCTGACAAATCGTGCAAATTATCACTGATAACACTTTTATTTGTGTTCGACTGTTTTTAATCAGATTGCATCAGTACCTTCCAATAGTAATACTGAACTGATCAGGATTCACTCTGAACCTTCAGACTTTCACAAATCTAGCTGGTCATTCAAGAACAGAGCAATCTAAAGTGCACTTATAAGCGGCAAGAGCTGATTTCTGCTGGCAGCTACTGCTGTGCAATTTTAAAATGATTAAAGGCAATGATTCCCTGTGTGGAGTGCATTGGTCGAGGTTTCAGTTCATGAAATGCAAACAGCTCTTCTGGCTGTCCAGCGGTAGGGGAACATTTAGTTCAGATCTCTTTGTTTGCTGTCTTTGATTGAGGAAGCTGTTTGGAGAAGGGCCTAGCCTTTCAGGCCGGCCACGGATGTGTCACAGCCCTCCCCTGGTAAGAGACCTCTCACTATTCTTGCCAGGCAAACCGGTTGGTTTGCACATAGTATCCACAGCTCCCCTGGAGATTCAGAAATGTATTTTTGTATGAAAAAGTCGGAGAGAAAGAAAAAAGCTAGTTTGTATTCCTTTCACAGTTTGTGTGTTGTGCCCCCAAAGCATTCACTGTTGGGCTTTTTTCAGTCCCTTTGTTTTGAGAAGAAGAACTCCCTGGTTCAAGCTAGTTACCAGGCCATGCTTTGAAGACTGCAGGCAGAGGGAATGTCTCTGATCTCACTCCCTTCTGAGATCCAGTCCTCTCTCAGCAGACCCCTCCAAAGTGGGAGGATGTGACTCAGGTATTGTGGCTTGAAAGAACAAGCCTGTGGATGTGTACATAGGGTGGTTCTGTTCAGAACTCTACTCTGTTTGACCACAGAAAACAGGGCAATTAGGGACTAGATTCTCTGAACTAGAAAATGGCTAAAAGTGGCTTCCAATTTAAAGGCCCTTATATATTAAGGGTGCATAGCGGCTGGGTGCATGTGAGTAACCTTCTGAAACAGTGTAAAAATAAAATTGGAACACACTATTGTCTTATGGATTTCTCAGACGTGATGTTATGGTGCCATCGCAGATCCACGAGATTGCAAGCCATTTGGGACATAGATTTAGTTGATATGGCACAACTACATAAATGTATGTATATATGTATGTATTTATTTTACAGAAGAGGGTACATACACTATTAGTTACTGGAATCAGAATCAGCTTTATTGGCAGGTTTGTTTATACATACAAGGATTTTTTTTCATGACAGAAGCTACTGCAGTGCAACAGAATGACCGTGACAGAATAAAAAAACAGATAATAAAAGGAAGAATAAAAAGAACAAGTAAATAAGAAATAACAATACACAAATTGACAATTGTAGGTATATAACAATGGACAGTTTTGTATGTACAGGTATATTATGTGCAATTTAAATGTAGACTAAGTATGTGTGTTGGATAAATAAGTGTATAAATACTGTGTGTACCATAATTATTGTCAAGTGTTCATGAAATGGATTGCCTGAGAGAAGAAACTGTTTCTGTGTCTGGCCGTTCTGGTGCTCAGAGATCTGTAGTGTCGACCAGACGACAACAGTTCAAAGAGGGAGTGTGCTGGATGTGAGGGGTCCAGAGTGATTTCGCCAGCCCTTTTGCTCACTCTGGATAAGTACAGTTCTTGGAGAGTGGGGAGGGGTGTACCAATGATTCGCTCAGCAGTCCAGACTACCCGCTGTAGTCTTCTGAGGTCAGATTTGGTAGCTGAGCTGAACCAGACAGTTATTGATGTGCAGAGGACGTATTCAATGATGGCAGAGTATAACTTTTTCAGCAGCTCCTGTGGCAGGTTGAACTTTATTAGCTGCCGAAGGAAGTACAACCTTTTTTACAATGGAGCCTTTATGATTGTCCCACTTCAAGTCCTGTGAGATGGTGCTGCCATGGAATCTGAATGACTCCACTGCAGTCACAGTGCTGTTCATGATGGTGAGTGGGTGGAGAGCAGGGGGTGGGGGGGGTTCTCCTGAAGTCCACGATCATCTCCACAGTTTTGAGCATGTTAAGCTCCAGGTTGTTAAGACTGCACCAGACAGCCAGCTCCTTAACCTCTTTTTTTTCTTAACCTCAACCATCCTGGATGAGGCTGATCAGTGTGGTATCATCTGCAAACTTCAGGAGCTTGACGGGGGGTCTTTAGATTTGCAGTCGTTGGTGTACAGGGAGAAGAGCAGGGGAGAGAACATAGCCCTGAGGAGCTCCAGTGCTGATCGCACGGGTGCTGGATGAGAATTTTGCCTCACTAGCTGCTGCCTGTCTGTCAGGAAGCTATTGATCCACTGACAGACAATTTTTATTAATTATTTTATTATTTTAATTATTTTATTATTTTAATTATTTTATTTTTTTAATTAACAGGAATAGGATGATTAACATGAACATTGATTGATTAACATGAAAAATTGTGTATTGGTGGATCTCATTGTGGGTTGGTTAATTGGATAAAGGGGGTACATTTACATTAGGACAATAAATGAAAACCTTTTGTGTGTGTGTCCATGTGTAAATTGTATGAGAACATCAATCAGATATCTGTTTGCTTAATCAGAATGTATGAAGTTGAAATACCCCTTAAAAATGTCATTGTCTTGACTGACACAAGTATTGAAATGAGAGCATCGGTTCTTGCAGATTCTTATCTTATCTCCCATCCGCCCTTATAGTTGAGAACAGATGAATATCGATTTACCTTACAAAGGTCTCATTTTACCATCCAAGATGAGGGGTCAGGAAAATACGAGATGAGCTCTTGGAAAATAAGAAAGAAAACCAGTCAACAGATTTTTATCTTTTCTATCCTAACCTGGATCCATTATTTTTACATGGGTCTTTTTATGATGCTCATCGTGAGAATCCATTGCTTAGTTTTTGACAGTCCTGTAAATTATGCCAATTTTAGCAGGACCGGCTGCCCTCATAATTTACCACTGCTGTTGCATTAGCAAGAGAAGAAAGAAATAAAACGAGAAAGGAAACTCATTACATGTCGCCCAGCACTCATGTTTCATGACCCTAGCTGTCTAAAGATATGTCATTTATCAAACAACAAAAGAAAATCTATTTTCCCATTTAGACTACAGCGGAGAGCATTGATTAGTTATAATTCATATGTCTAGAGTGAATTGACGAGGGCCAGGGATAACGCGCTGATATGGAGAACAAGAAGGCGGCAGTGACAGCGCCTGATAAATCAATAATCTGCACTGTTACAATGGGATTCCCAGCCTCTCCATCCTGGCTCTCTCGTGACAGTTTGTTGGAGGAGATCACCTTCCTAAGGCCATACATTACACCGCTCATACCAATCCTTCTTTCCTGCCTGGAGCCGGGGAGAAGCAACAGACATTTGCTGCATTCCAACGGCCTTGCCTGAAAGACGCCCGCTTCACATAAATAAGATATAAACTATTGAATTGTTCTCTCTTAAACCGTATTTCTTCATTTTCTGCAGTCCCAGAGAGGTGGCTTGTCTTTTCTCAGCAGATGCTTTCGTTTTTCATGGAAAAAAAAGAAACTTTGATCTCATTCTCTTTCATTGTGTGCAGCCCCCTGTAGGATTGAGCGTTAAACACAGGTGTTGTGCCTGTTGACGGCTCTTTTTGCTTTTGCTGCTGTGGAGCAGTGCAAGAAAACCTTGCTGATCACAAATGGACTGAAATGGCAGTTGACCGATATTGGATTTGTTGGATGATGTTACTAAGGTAGAGAATAGCCAATAACTGATTAATTGGCTGAACGTTTCTAAAAACACTAATAGGAATTAAAACATCTAATTCAATGAAAAATGTGCTGAACTTAAAGGGATAGTTTACCCAAAAAAGGAAATACTGCCATCATGTAAAAATACTGTTGAGATCAATAGGTTTGGTTGCCCACATTCTTCAAAACCTTATTTTTTCAAAAATATTAACATAAAAATCCCTTTAACAACTTAAAATACTTATTTAACTAAATTACATAAAATAAAAAGGTATGGTTTTGTTTGTGTTTATTTAAAAAAAACATTGTATTCATTATATGAAATTTAAAAATGACATACAAGTAAGGGAGAGGAGAAAAGAGGTTTTAGTTTCTTAATTCAACATTTCACATTAAATTGAATGTTACTTTCTGTTTCTTTGTAATTATTTGCTAACAGTTCATTACTAGCAATTTGGAGTGAAAATTGTTACAAAGGGAATCATACAGTATCATACATCATCAGTAAAAGAAAATAAAAAAACATAGATATCATACTTTCCCCAGCTGATTAATCACAGTAAATACAAATTACAGCAATATTAAAAACAGTAAATATCACGATTTGTATGCAAATAAGGGAGTAACGTTTAGATTAAGCCAGGTTCTGTATATACACACATATTTGAATGTAATTCCATGCTCATATATTAGATGTGTTAATATTTTGCCTTGCTCTTATATTTATTTTGCAAGTTTATTTTCTAAGAACAGAGAAAAGTTAATTTATTTAGTTCAGATATTTTTGTGCTTGAACACATTTTATCAGTGGATTGTGCTGCAGTGAGACTTTGAAGGCAAGAAAAAAGTAATCGCAGCAGTCAAGCAAGATGAAGGACACAATGAAGGACTTCAATTAACAAAAACTAGCAGTCTCTGCACAGAAGTGAATAAGAAGAATTCATTCTTTTAAAAGATTGGTTCGAAAACACAGAAGCACCACAAACACACAGCCCACTTGCTTTTCAGAGCTCTCTCAAACCCATGCAGCGCATGAAATGCGACAGATTAACAGCTTCTCTGTAGTGGGGAGTGTTAACCAGTACGATTGAACGGTTGGCAAGCTTATCTTCTGCAGGATGACTGAATTCATGCTGGAGCATCTGACTGTGCACAACTGAAGAGAGAAATCTAAATTGCTTTGGGGAATCAGAAGAATGGCAGACTACGAGTTAATGTCCAAAAATGCTGTGTGACCAAGTGATGGAACATGGTGGCCAAACACAAGCTGTTCGACTCGAATGGCAAAATCACAATGAAAGGGAAATCTAGACTGCGTTCAAAAAAGTATGCTGCACTTCCTAGTGATGCTGGCCGCAGTGTTGAATGTCTGGGATTATGCATGTCTCTGCATATCCATTGATGTCAATTTGCATGGTTACACATTGTAATGATGGATAAAAATGCATGCAAAAGCTTCAATTTCAGAGCCAGCTTATGTGTTAGCAGCCTTGTTAAATCATTTACATTTGTTGTTTTCAGATTTGAGACAAGACAGTTCAGTCTAGAAATGAATAAATGACATGAAATAACATGCAATGATGAATCACACAGAAAAAACAGAATCTAGGCCTATAGGTAAAAGTTTGTTTTTGTTTTAGGGCAGGAAGCCAGATGGCCAAGCAAGCCATTAGATCTTGGCATTAGGTAGTAGACTACATGAAAAGTTCTTTCTAAATTATTTATGAATATCTGTTGGAGGACTATCAAAATATATTGATATTAAGCAGACAGTCTATTAATACTCTAATGACTAGTACTTGACATGTAGTTGTAACCAATGACTGGTCAGAGACGAGAGTAGATCCACTTGCAGCTTTATTGATACAAAGAGGTGGTCAGACAGGCAAATATCAAATAGTGGTATCCAGGGCAACGTAGATAAGACAGATACATAAACAGAGGCAGCAATGGGTCAGTCAGACAGTCTATTAATACTCTAATGACTAGTAATTGACATGTAGTTGCAAAGTTACCCATAGTCAGTAGAATGTCTAAAGCGGACTATCAAAATAACTGTAATTACATTAATCATTTTTTTAATACATGTACAATATGATAACATCTATGTACAAAATATGTACATTATATTAAATTATTAATTAAATGTTATAATACACAATATAAAGTGCCTTCATTTTTTCTTTGTTTTTATTTAAACAATTAGGAATTGTTGGTGTTTTACCATAATATGAAATTATTAATATGTGACATGTGCTGGTAAAATGAGTCGGAATATGCACAGGTTAATTTTGAGCTACCGGCAAAAAAACTGAAAAATTGGCATTTTGGTCAAATTTGAGGTTTTCACAAAAATGAGTTAATTAAGAACCTCGTCTAGTGATCCCAATGCTCCAAATATTAATTAAACAACTAAAATGATCTTTATTTGTACGTTTTCTGAGAGGAGTACATTTTCTCCGTTCACTTCTCATGCTGACTCTCTTCCGAAGCGCCTGCATAAATACAACACTGATGGCACGTGATCCCAATAAATACACACACATACACACAGGATTACAGTTTTTAAGGATGGAACGTTGGTGGAAAACTTTGGATGTGTAACATTATGTTAGATCCGTGTATTACAGTAAGTCATAATATAGGCCATCTGTTGCGCTAATGTTAATCAAACAAAAAAATAGTGAATCACTCGGTGCACTTGATTGAACTGCTTTTGTATTTTTAATAATCAATTTATTTGTAATGAGCACACTAAAGTGATTTTTGCAGTTTATTATTCGTTTTCTTACTTAGTGTTTGTTCACATGTAAAATAAGTATTATTTCTTATATTTGTTCTTTTTTGCATCTGTTCTTATTTAGAACAAAAAAGATCTAGCGTTTCAGGATAGAACTAGGCATTATAACAAGAGACTTCTCATTTTTTGACCAAGAACACAAAAAGAAAAAAATACACAATTTACAATCAATCAATCAATCAAATAAATAAATAAATAAAGTGAGATGTTATACCCTGTGTAAGCAAATTCAGTAAATTTTAGCACAATGCAATAACTAGCATTTTCAAGAAAGAGGAAAAGAGGAACTAATCTCTGGGTCAAAATGACCAGAACACAACATGAGGTCACTGTGATTTTGTATGTTTGCAGTGCCCCTTGGTTTGGCTTCTTTTAATTGAAGAGCACTGGGCTTCCAACAGTTTCATGATTTATTTTCACTATTTATTATATGAGGTATTTAAGGTATTATTGAGTTAGCTCAGTTATTTGTCCATTTTATCTGCCCACACAGAGCAGGTTTTAAAAGCAGTTTAAATTGGACTTTGCCATGTAAAGCACACGCAGCATGTAATATGTTACTGCAATATTCCTGAAATGTTTCCTCGCTTTTTGAAATATATTTCTTTCACTCTGTTTCTTGTTGACCCGTGAGCTTTATTCTGCCATGCTGTACACACATAGATGTCTATATATTATGTCAAGGTTGTGCTTTTCAAATCATATGTTCCACCAGAGAATATAGCGCTCTGTGAGATGTTATAATAGACAGGGGCAAAGATCAGCTATTGTTCAGTAGAAGTGATTTACCGCATTGTTGTGTCAAAACTAGTCATGTTAGCCTAGATATTTTAAAACCTTTAGTTAGGACAGACCAGATGCCTGCTGTGTTTGGCACTTCCCTGTCTGCCTTTTACTCATACGTTCATTTTAAACCCAATATGACTTTTGTTTTCAGAATAGATGTATTGTAGTCACAGTATGGGTGTGGATTGCGAATGCTGTTTCACGTTTATTTGGATTGTGTTGATTGATATGCAGAAATTAACCACGCTTGGTAATTTTTTCCCAGGCCCCCGACATCGCTGCTGCTGTGTGAAATTAAAACTGCCTCACTTCAGTCTGAAAGGGGCTAATCAACACCACCCACGACCGGGGCAGATGAAACAGCTCGCCTCCTGTCCCATAAGCTCTGTCTTCTGTTCTGTCTCAACCCACAATGAGGAAAGAAAGAAAGAAAGATTAATTACCCACATGTCTAAGCCTGCTGGAACTCTTTCACATAGTGCATACAATTACATGGAAAAATAAATAATGATATGAACAGCCATACATGATGGAAAGTTGCTGAATTTGCCACTGTTCTTAGAAAGGAAGAACAAGCGATCTCTTTATTATATTCTCTTTATTGAGATCTCAATTGTACTTATTTGTATTGAATGTGCAATTGCTGTGTACTTCAAATCTTAAAAGTATTTTAAAACTGTAATTGAAATAATATAATTATATATAATATAAATATAATTAGTATAAAGATAATATTAACACAATTAAATTATATTTTTCTTAATACACTTATGTACACTTTCAAATCAAGTCAAGTGAATAGTTTTACATTAAAGTATATTGTCAAGTATTTTAATGATCTTTTGATGTGAATGAAGTACATTAATGTATTTAATGTACTGACTAACATTCTAAAGTAACTGATTATCATTTTAACTGTTTAGATTTTTGTCCTGGAAATGAAACAAAAATACAAAAATAAAAGCTGTTTTCCGCAGTGTACTACTTTATTTTCAGAAAGCATAAAATATTGTAAAAAAAAAAAAATACTGCTTAAAACAAACATAACTGAGAAGTTGTCTTGTTTACTTCCTCTAGATCTGGAAGCTAGTTTTAATTAGGAGAAGCTGTTTATCAAAAGTTGTTATTGTTTAGTTCCTTGCATGAATGTGGCCGCTGAGCCAAATAAAGAGTCATTCCATTATATTTGTTGATATGTCAGCACAGCGATGCTTAACTGGGACACTTATTGATTTGCTGACCTCCATAAATGCTGCTAACATTTCATTTCCATTTGCACCTTGTTACCAAGAGCTTAGAGAAGTGTGATTTCTAAGTGCAGACTCAGACTGAGCCAACATGACTGTGTAATTTAAAATATAATAAAACAATTAGGAGTTGAACAAGTGTCATTGAATTAGCATGTGTTGTATGTCAATCTGAAGGAAGTCCCCCCCCTCCTTTTTTCTCATTTGAAATTGTTTCAGTGTGGTATTTGCATATACATTAATATTATTTATTGTTTCCACTGAAGCTTACATATGGTAGTTGACACTCTTACTGTACCCTAAAAGGCAGAATGTATCATTATGGTCTTTATGATTTTGTGGTGTTTCAACCTTTTTCAGATAGTAGTGCGATATCTTTAATATCTCAATATTTTCTCCTAGAAGGCTTTGAGATTAAATGTAGACTTTATCTCCCTGCCTTTGAGATGTTTTTTAGTTATCTGGGCCCATATTTATCAAGCCTCTAAGAATTACTCTCAAGAACACTGCTAAGAATTGACTTGAATTGAATTGAAGTGAAATTAATTCTTGGCTCAAAGCTGCACTTAAAAGTTAGTTATCAATCATCTCAGTCGTAATTTAAGCAAAGTGTATAGGACTAAATCTTAAGTGTCAGTCTTAGAGATGCTTTACGACACTTTTCGATCCCCCCAAAAATGTAATGACTACTTTTATGTCTGCAGTTAGACCATTGAATTGTTGAGTGGAAGAGGTTATTCAATTCCTTACTTTGTCAGTTATTAAACAAACTAACAAAAAGAGACTTTTTGATCTTGACAATCAAGTTTGTATCGTTGTATCAACATATAACTCCAATCATATCATCATATAACTCCAATATGTCATATCTTCGCTGGAAAGTGTTTGTCTCCTCATCTTTGCTGCCATCTTGTTACTCATAACTAGGTTAGGAGACCTCTTCAGCTCTCTTCAATAATTTAGGAGCTGAGACCTAGTCTTAACACTTAGGAACCTTTATGAATCACTCTTATTCTTATGAACAAGAATACAATTATGTCATTCTTAGGATTTTGACACACTTTAGACTAAAATTGTACTCTGAGCGGCTTTCTACATTCGGCCCCTGGTCTGTAATGTAATTCTCAAAACGTTTGCATGATAACTCTATTTATACATCACTCATGGATTGTATTATTATTGTTATTTTTTTTTTCTTCTTCTGCTTCTGCTTATATTATTGTTTTGCTTTGTTCATAATTTAATAGGTACATTAACAAAACCTGCTCAGCACAATTGTTTTGTTAGCTGGGTACTTAAATGAACTTTAACTGAGATCTCTGGTGTCTCGTGGCCTGTAAGAGCAACCATAAACAATGATAATGTTGTTCATAACGTCAAAATGTGTAATTACTTTGCAATACCATGGTAACTCTACACCCCCCTCACCGTTTCTCACTGTGAAGGACAGTCAGCCAATGGCATGGTGTTGTGCTGAGCATTTGCAGATTAATTATGGTAATTTATGCAATGCAATTTGTTTCAACAGATTAACTGTAGTAGCTCCACCTGTCGACTCAGTTGTGAGACTCCTGTGGCCTGATGAAACCATCCCTGTGCTGTGTGATTTCCAGAACGCCGCTGCTACCCGTGGAAACCTTAACCTCTTCACTCCAACTCAAATTACATTTTAAAAATACCACCCTCAGACATGGCTTGAAATTGTAATGATCGCCCACAATTCTCAGCTTTTTGTGATCTAAAATGATTTTCCATGTCCCGTCGGTATTTTAAAAGTACTCACAAGATCGCAGCCTTCGAGCAAGGTTACCTTTTTTAATTACCTTTTGGCCATCGTGTCCGGAGAGAAACAGGAAGTGAGATTTAAGCGCCAGTTTTGGGGTGTGGAGCAGGTAAAAGGTCAAACCTCAGGTGACAGATACTAAATCTAGCCAAGCCGCGAGCGCTTATCAGATTGTCATGCAATCTCTGACCCTTAATCTGCAGGTTAACAGCTGCCTCTGTGCCGCCGTGTGTCACTCTGTCACTGGCTAAGTCCACGCTTGCTTGTGTGTGTTTGCAGATCTCGGGGCGTTCAGCGGGCGGGCGAGAGGAACTGTTTCGGTGAGGGAAGGCCAGGGTGTTGTGCTAATGTGTGCCCCCCCTCCTCATTCGCCAGGTGGGTACTCTCTCTGTTCTGTCTCCGTCTCTGTACCCTGTTGAAAAGAGCAGCATAAAGGTCACCAGCATGCGCTTTGTTTTGGATGCTGGCTGCTGAAAACTAAACTTATATTCAAGAATCGTATAAGATGGATATTACAAGTCATATAGATTTATCTTCAGTGCCAGTAGTAGATTTGCTCTGCTGTATTTCATACTTACTGTAGATTCCATACTATGAAAGTGGCCCATTTCATGCCCCATTTAAATGTAATTGCAGGTGGCACTGCAGCTAAAACGAATCATCAGAGATCTGTTGCTGTTTAAATTAAGAGTTGTATTTTATTTGGTGTATGTGTTTATCCTAGAAATATAAATTAGACAAATCAACTGAAATAGACCACAGACAATCCAAATTCAGCAGCCAATAATTCCAACTGTGAATGACTCATAATGAGGAGATTTGGTAGGCTTATATGTCTGCAAATTTTGGACAAGAGGCTGTGTACCAAATTTGTGACAAATAACCACAAGGTCATGCTACAAGTAAAGGCATTTATAATTTTACTAAACATTTATATTTCAAATAAATGCTTTTCTTTTTAACATTCTATTTATTGAAGAATCCTGAAAAACAGTATCACGGTTTCCACACAAATATTAAGCAACACAACTCCTTTCAACTATACTTCGTGCAATATAATGCACGGAATTATTAGAACATTATCAGAATCAGCCGATAAAGGCTTACAATGTAAACATTAAACTATTTGTAATAAAATAAAAAGTAAAATGCACAAATAACATTAAGAGACTTGTGTTTCTGAATAAATAAAGCAGTAATTGATGATAAATCACAAGTCTGTTTTGATATAAAGGTCAGAAGCTATAGCTTGCATGAATAAAACTCACAAACATGACTCAGATGTATATACAGATTTATTCATTAATATATAACTTGTTTTTTTCAAATGGATTAAGAACATTTAAATACAGAGAACTTTAAAGATTGTTATACTTTTTTACAGCTCTTTTGCTTTAGACCATCTGTTAATGTTAAATCCACAATTACAATGTTAAGGTTTCAATTGCATCTGTCTAAAATAAATGAATTAATAAAACAGCAGAGATTGATTTTATTATAGTTACTTTCAAGCTTTTAATGTACTATCATTAAAAAATACAATAAAATAATTGTACTAATGTTTATCAGGTTTTAACGAATACGTTTTTGCGTAATATGTTTATTAAATGATATGTTTATAATCCCTGCACAGGAGAGACTTGGTGTTGTTTTAAAACAAAAGCAATCGGGCAAAATGATTTATAAAAAAATCGGCATATCGGCTAAAATCTAATATCGTGCATCCCTACTTTCAACATTATTAATGGGTATTTTGTGACACTGAAGACTAGTGTAATGCCTGCTGAATATCAACTTCACTATTATATTAATAAATATTTGTTAAATATAAAAATAGAACATTTTGTAAGCGTAAAGAGTATAAATATATAATTTGCAGTCATTTGTTTGAATACACTCACACAGCATTTCTGTGTTTGGATGTTCGCTACATGTTAAAAAGTGTAATGTGTTCGTATGGACATGACACACAAAAGAGACAAACTCATAAAGCTGTCCATGTTAGTTTTTGTTCTATCCAGGAATACGAAGGCATTTTGTCATGCACTTGGTTTCTCTCTTTGTTGTACAGTGCTGTTAGATTGCATCTTATTGGTCCTAAATTCATATTCACATAGCTGTGTGTTATACATCAAATATCAATGCTTGGATTTTTTGAAAGAAAAAAATACTTGTTACCAGAACCAGTGTTAGAGTTAAGTTCAAGCTTGACCAGCATAAACCAGCCTGGACTCTTGCCGATCTAAACTAATGTTTTCAAGAGGTTAATCTCGCCTTTCTCTCTTCAGTCGTTTTTCAGTCTCTGCTTGTCTTGCAGCAGTCCCTGTAATTGCAGGTTATATGAACGTGAGACAAAGAGACTGGGAAGAGAAGGATACAGACAGGACAGTTGAACGAGCGCTATCAGATGAAAGGCTTGTGGTGAGATGGCCATTTTTAGAACATCTAGTGCTCCCAGAGACCCAGAGTAACCTCATCCAGCGTCCTCTCTTCCTGTATGCTCAGTCTCAAGACTGTTTTAAAGGGATAGCTCACTTTAAAAATCTCATTACTCGCTCTCAGCTTGTTTTAAATCTGTATGCTGTTATTTTTCATGCATTGAGCTTTTACTTTGAAACAGTTTTCACTCAGAAATCGCTACACTCACAAATAATTAGAAAGATATGGCAAGTATTACAGTGAATTTGATGTTGACAGACTGAAATAATATTTTCATGTAAAATATATTCCAGTAATATTTATGTACAGCTCAAACAAAATATTTACAACATAGTAAATTAAAAAAAACTATTACAAAGAAACGCAAGTAACACATAGAATTAACAGTGAAATTTTGAAATAGAACACTAAAATAGTATTAAAATGTACTCAATTTTACAAGAATAATACTATTAATAAGAAAAGTATAACTTCAAAAAAATATTTACAATGATGTACATTTCAAAAACACATAAAAATGAAGGTGAAATTTTGATGTAGAAAAACTGAAATAACATTCTTATATATATTATATTATATATATATATATATCTTAACATTATATATATATATATATATATAAACACTTTACCTAAAGCCTATATGTATAATTCATTACATTATAAAGACTTATTAAATGGTATAGTGCATTATAATTATTCATAATGTGCATTGTAATACATTAAACATTATATCTTGTAATTATAACCACATTTTAAATAGTGTTATTTAACTGTGGTTACAATTATTCATGAGATTTTACAATGCATTATAAGGTGCATTACATGGCATAATTAATACATTAAAACTCCTTTATAATGCATTATACATTAAGGCTTTAAGTAAAGTGTTACCATTTTATTTTTCACACTCTTTATGAATTTTCTGCATAGTGCATTTCATGGTAAAAGGTGTCAAGTTCAAAAAAGAATGAAATGTATTATAAAAAGACTAAAAACATGACTTTTCATAACAGAATTAACTTCAAGGTGAACTATTCATTTATAACTGGAAAAATAACGGCATTGAAAAATCTCTTCCTATTTAATCCCCGTTAGTATAGTGTTCTGATGTTACTTCAAAAGCAGTTGGCAACTTGACTGTCACATCTTTCCAAACCACGTTGGGCTGTGTCCAGATGTGAGATTGCAAACAGACAGAGGTCATTATTGCACCATACAGGTGTGAGCGTGACCATTACTGTTTACACCACGATAAGGAGCCGAGAGAGAGCTTCAGTGGTATTAGCGCAGGTCTAAATTCACCAAAAACTCCATTCTGAGCAAAATGAATCCCGGCCTGTGCTGACACAGTTGCAGCTTAGTCCTTATCTCTTCTCACCCCTCCCCTCGTTGGATATCTTTATGTTTGGTGGATATCATCAGCAGCTCTGTTTCACTTAGTTCAGCCTGGCTCAACTTAGCATGTGTCATCTGATAATCATAATGCCATTATTTTATAACCCTGCAAACGCAAAGTGAGATTGATTTCTGTTGTGCCCTCCCGGGTGAACTTTGAGAAGAAACACTATTTGATGCATCCGTCCCAATCCAGTGCAACAGTGCTGTCGGTATTCTTCAGGACAATAGCGATGAATAACACCAAAGGACTTTGCCAGAACGATTTGCATCAGAACCGACTGGGCTTCCTGTTCCATATGGGAAATTACGGTCCTTGTGTGTCAACCTATCCGTCTCCAACTGGTCGATGCAGTTTGTTTCCAGACAAGCATCAGCATCAAGGCTCAAATTTACCGGATCATTAGAAATGAAAAGAAATCGCACTCAGACAATTATTTCACGCAGACACAGGCAGCATGAGGGAGCGCTTTAGTGGCCTGTCTCAAATCTCACTCCTCAGTTGTCCTCTAATGGAAAAGTGGAGGAGATCCCTGTTATTTATACATATATATAAATATATAATGAAATTATGGTTTATATGTATGAGCATAATTATCTGATGATCACCATGTCTGCATTAAAACAATTCATACATAAAATACAGTGTTTTTGTGAAATAATATTACTATTTAAATTAACTTCATTATATATTTTTAAATATAATGTATTCCTTTACATTTGGTTTGGTGCGCAAGAAACATGTTTGTTTGTTCATTCATTCATTTGTTCGTTCGTTTGTGATGTGATGCATTATTTTCAGGATTCTTTGATGAATAGAATATTAAAAAGAAAATGTATTTGAAATATGATTTATTTATAATTAAGTAATGGTCTTTACTGTCACTTTTGACCAATGTAATGCAAATAGAAATAGAGTAATAATAATAAAGTCAAAAATTGTAGCTAGTTGGTTTTCCACATAACTCGTGTCAATTATGTAAGCATAAGTGAATATGTGTACTATAAAAAAGCATATAATAATGCCTTATTCTGCCTGACCATATTTTAGATCCATTATACCTAAACTTAGCAATTACCTTACTAATTATTAATAAGCAGTAAATTAGCGGTTTATTGAGGGAAATATCTTAATTAATAGTGAATATGTGTTCCCTATTCATTCATTTTTATGGAAACTGTGATATTTTGTTTACGTTTCTCTGATGAATAGAATATTTAAAATAATTGTTTTTGCAATGGAATTCATTTGTAGCAATGAAAAGTTACCTTTTGTATCAATGTATTAATATAATACAAATATAATAATTTCAAAAAGTATTTCTGATATCTATAAAATTGGTGTTTTAAAGTATGTAGCTAGTTTATATTTTCTACATAACTCCATTATTTATCCATTATTTAAGCATGAAGCCTTTATATTAAAATGCTTTTGGGTTCATGAGAAACATAAATCCAGTCCAGTGTGTCTGCTGCTGTATATATGTTACGGTAAATGATTTTGTGCTCTTCAAGAGTGTGTAGGAGGCAGAGCTGTAGCAGTGTACCAGAACTAAGAAACCGAGGAACCGAGCAACCTATTTACATGAGACAAGGCAGTTTTTAGTCTATTGATTTTCTGCTATTGTTTAACTAGCACGGAAAGCTGATGTGAAGAAAATTAACATCATTCATTGGCTACGAGGTCACAGAATAATTTGTCTTTAAATGCCAATAATGATTTCCCATCAGGCTAAGAGCTGCGTACCTTCTGAGCGACACCAGGCTTTAAGAATTTAATGAGATCAACACATAAGCAAACATTTAGCAATAGCAAGCAATTTATTGTGAACCCTGATGTAAATGTTATGCTGTATCAGAAGTCTGGACTGAATATGTGCAATGTTTGTACTTAAATGCTTGACAGTAGTTTTGTAGATAAATGTAAACTGTGTATATACATTAATTTCTTTACTAAACTAAAATTTCATATACATGAAAATATAAGTGATGAAGTGTATAGCAGCCAATAAGCATGCAACTTTATTTGTTCTATTTCAACTTTTTATTTGAACTTTTTTCATTAACACATTGACCGTAAGGCCTGTATGAACATCACTCGGTTATGAGCGGGAACTATTAAATGTCTGCTTGGAGGATTAATAGTTTGGATTTGATATGCGTGGAGTGGGAAGAACTGCAGGGAATTTATTTTAGGACTCGTAGGACGCTTTGAGGTTAATTTGTCTTTCATTTGCCTGAATTGCTCGTAGGAGGTTTCATCCACATTAATATGGGTAGATGACTTTAAAACTGAAAGTAATTGAAAATCATTTGAGATCACTGAGATGTAAACAGGATATTACTCTCAATACGATCGCTGTTGTTTTATCACTCAAAGTGTAGAGGAGGCGTTGTTGGTTCTTGACCTTTATGAATGTGTGGAACGCTGACGTTACACTAAAAATAAAAATGACTGTGTACTCTTATCTTTGCTCCATTTAATACCGTTTTCAGGTTCTTCTGGGAATTGCTCGGAAATTACATTTATGACGTGATGTGCGATTTTGTCTGGAATAAAATAAACACAAAGGGTGATTTCGTTCTCTCTTTTTCACATTCCGGTAAGACAGGAAGCATATGGTGAGCTTGTAAAAACTAAATAAAGCACAAATGATGCTCATTATCTGTGTAATACAGCTCCTTCTGTGTATTTAAGCACTCTCATACTGAAATGGAAAATGATGGGAAATGTACTTTAGCCACACGTGCCTGTTACCTCATAAACATTCAAAATGAATTCTACTTCATACTTCAGAAATAAAGCACTTTTACTCCGATCGTAGTCATCATGAATTTCCATTCCATTCTGATTCAGTGCCTCTTGGACAATATCTTCACCCTTTACTCAGTCGCTAACAGTCGTAACTCTTTGTTCAAACCCAGAGCATGAACTTAAAAAACAGTATCAGAAGCCTCAGACACTGAGGCCGTCAGCTAGAAATATTGTGATTTGTATTGTTTGACGCTTTATGAGGATGCCTTTCATGAGAGTCCTTTTGAATTTTATTTATGAGATAAATATTCATTGTTTACTCAGGTGACATTAGCCCTTGTGTATGAAAAATTGAACTGGAATCTCTTTAAAGAGTGGCAATCCTTCAGTGATTAATCAACGGGAGCGCGGCACCTGTATTTACTATGCAAAAGAAACCAATGGTCTATGAAATTCATACTTTAATTATTTGGTGAATAAATTGGTCTTGGAAAAAATTATTTGCACCACAAGGAATTATCTCTCTCTCTCTCTCTCTCTCTCTCTCTCTCTCTCTCTCTCTCTCTCTCTCTCTCTCTCTCTCTCTCTCTCTCTCTCTCTCTCTCTCTCTTTTCTGCAGCGAGAAAGTCTATGTGACTACGATATAGTCGACAAAAGGCAAACAGCATGGGATCAGAGTAGTAATCCGCTCTCTCATATCTTCTGGATTTATATGGCATAATATGACAGCTTCAGAGTTACAGAAAAACACACATAATTTTGTTCTGTTGACAGCCTGTCTTTTGTCATTTGGTTTCTAGCTCAATGTGACATGACAAAGAATACTTCATTTCTCTGCGTATCTGTACGGAATAAGAAATGTGCCCGAGTACTCGGAAGTGACAGCAATGATTGATCACAAAAACATAATGATTGCATGTCTTGACTTTTTTCCAACTTCAGAACTATAATTTGTAATATTGTGATTGGCTATGGAGACATTTTGGTGGTGCCTTGCGGTCAAATGATGTAAATGTGATGGAACAAAAAGTAGGGCCTTTTTTTTTTTACAGTCTGTGAAATACCAGGTGCTTCTAATGAACTTTACAATTCTTTACAAAACACTTTACAATGATAATTTATTTATAGTTTGTTATTAACTAACATTCACATTGAGCAATATACATTTGTAACAGATTTTATTGATCTTTGTTAATGTTAGTTACAAATAAATTTGTTCATTGTCACTTCATTTTTAGCTTAGGTCCAATAAATACTACTATGTAACTTTTGATTGTTATAATCTAATAGTAAATTTTGAAATTAAAATTAACTAAGATTAAAAACTACTTTAGAAGTATTTCACATAGTTAGGTCATGTTAACTAATGTAGTTAACTAATGTTAACTTTTTGTAAAGTGTTACCGATATTTCTGTAAAAGATCCCCTTTTCAATTATAAAAGATCATGTGAATCTGAAGACTGGAGTAATGGATGCAGAAACTTCAGCTTTTCCTCACATGCATAATTTACATCGTAAAATATATTACAATGGAAACAATTACATATAAAGTGTAAGAACTGTTAATGTATACTATTTCACAATATTGTTATTTTTACTGTATTTTGAGCATAAGATAATTATTTCAAAAACCAGAACCAGTCCAAGTCTGAGACTGTAGTTGCTATAAAAAGTTGAAACCATCTCATTTGAGGTCAGCCCAAGCTCCTGAAACTTTGGGCTTGGACTTTATTTAATATGGACTTGGGTCAGAACAAAAATTAGCATCGAAGAGATGTGATTTATCATTTTCTGCTTTATTGTGTGGAGCCTGGTCTGGACACAGGGGTTACTTTCCTCATTAATATGCAGTTCGGTACAGTATGCAGACATGAAACCGTCTCTCTGCACATTTTTATAACATGCAGGTTATGATTCCCCTGAACCCTGTAGTAGAGAGCAGTGAATTAATCCATGTCACCTACACATCAGCTCCCAGACTCCCCCTCCTATGAGCCCTCGCTCTGACAAGGTCAGCATGCTACAATGCAGATTCAGACAGAGGTTTCCTTATGGACACGTGCGTTGTTCTAGCACCTCATCTGCTTGCTCTCCTTCTGTCCCGGCAGAGATCATCTACAGCTGGGTGTTCAATGAGCTTCCCTCGTTCGTGGCAGAAGACAGCCGGCGATTCATCTCGCAGGAAAAGGGAAATCTGTATATCTCCAAGGTGCAGACCTCAGACGTGGGCAGCTACGTGTGCCAAGTGAAGAACACTGTGACCAACGCCAGGGTCCTGAGCCCACCGACGCCTCTGACTCTCAAAACAGATGGTGAGATATTACACGCACTTCACACACATATGAACACACACACATTCCTACTCCCTAAATCCCCATCACCTGCACAGCAGAACTAGGCTGGATGCCAAGCACCAATCTTGGTGAACTGAATTGATGAATCAATACCATGATATGAAGTCTCTTTGCTAATATGTTAAATTAAGACATTATTTTACAATTTTAGCTCATGTCTTAAAAAACAAATGTAGCTTCAGCTGGCACAAGGGGCGATATAAATAAAAATGTAGGTCACAGTATTTTTATACATTTTGTGAGATAGCAATATGTATCACTGCATACACGTTTTTGCTGTTCACTTACCTGATGCTTAAGATTAAAATCTAACATGTTACCAATGTACGGTTTGTTTAGGTGAGATGTGCTATTACTAAGCCATCAGGCATTTGATTCTGGGCTAGTATATGATAAATGCGAGACAGAAACCCTTAGACTTACATTGAAGGTGGGACTTGAGCCATATTTATGAGGTTGTAGAGACCTCATGTTATGAGGATTTATTGTTTTAATTTTTTTGCGAGAACAATGATCATGATGTGCACTTACTTCGATATTATGGCAGACAGAGCTGGATTAAGTGGTTGAACGGTCAGTCGATTGTCCGGTTTGAATAGGACCAATGATAATATCTTACTGTACAACCCGGTCCGGCATCTCCAAAACATTATAAAAAATACCTCTGAATTTTAATTAAAGGACAATGGTAAGATTTGCACATTTTCTTTTTAAAATATTTTCAGTAATTCGCTGAGTCAGACAATTGTATTTACACTGCAAAAAATATTGGAATTTTATATCAGCTGTTCCCACCAAACATAGATGTTCAGCTTATGTTCACCTTATCAGCAAAACTGCATACATTTAATTTGATTTGAATTGTTTAAAACAATTGAAATACTATACGACCAATGTAAAAGAATGAGCTCAACTATTTTAAACCGGGATTTTTAGGGATATTTTCATTATAAAGTGTAACAAGGATACTGGATAATGTTTAGCAATAAAAATTAATGTCTAGGCTATGGCTCAAATGGAATTACAGTCAGGATATCATATTTCCTTAATGTCTTGTACCTTTGACGGTGTTAAACATGTGTCACCTGGATGGAAATATGCATGGAAATGATATGCAGATTAGCTTATGCATAGTAAAACTAGGCATTGTAAGCTCCATATATGGTGATTTCGGGGAGGAGTCGGGGTGGAGATGCACGCAAGCGCTATCTTGCCCTGTCTGGTATTTTCAGCCAAAACTCAATGCCAAAAGGGAATACAAAATAAATCCATACCGTATGTGTCGTTTAATTCAAGTCTTTTGTCGAAAAAATTTCTTTATATGACTTATGCTTTTATTCATATATAAACAATTGATCAGGGAACATATACAAAAGTTCAAACATACTTGCTTGATCCGTGTGCAAATCTCATTGGTTCTTGCTGAAGCTCAAACATTCTAGTATGCTATTCACTAGCGAGAATGGTGTACATCAAGCAAGCATACTTGTGCTTCTATGATCAAATTGAAATGCTGTAATGTTAAATGCAATGAATAAAGAGCTAATTTGAATCTGTTCATCATGTAAGGCAATCAAGCAAGACTTGGATTAAACTGCTCGATTCATATGGATTTATTTTACAATAGATTTTGAAGCGAGTTTTGGGTGAATAGACTTATAGTGGGGGGACAGAAACCCCCAAATTTAATTCAAAATATTTTCATGTTGAACGAACGTATTATGGCTTTTGGAACACCATGAGGGTGAGTAAATGATGACAGAATTTTCATTTTTGGGTGAACTATCTTTTCACTTGTTCCAATCATATCTCAAGAAAACAATGCAGAGACACAAAAGCAACACAAATGGAGGGGCGGGGCTTAGCTGGCTGATGGTAAATTGATTGGATTGCCCATTCCTTACCACGCGACAGTGTTTTCCATAATCACGATGGAAACAATATTCAAATTTCAAATAACAAATGTAATTTTGTAATTTCAAATGCCATGTAAATGTGTGTTAAGGTACATGACAGCTGGATTTATGAGATTTGTTAAAGCTCTGAATTCCAATCCAGAAAAAAGTCCATCAATATCCCAGAAGGCTAGAAATAATGAATGTGCCTGCAAATCAGGCTTGAAAGGAAATGTGGCAGTTTTTCAGCGGCGTGACAAGCGGGTCAGTTGTCTATATTAGTGCTTTTAATGCCATGTGAAGCCGATATAATGAGACTTCTGACTTGTATATGTAGTTTATATGCCTCATTCCCTCTTCTTCTTACACATTGCACGGGGCCTTTAGGGCCTAACCAAAAGTGTCATGAATTTCCAAAACATCCGCATTAAACAGAGACCATGAGGTGGTTTATCTTTGGCTTTGGAGCACTTTTTCCTCAGACAATGCTCTCTGGTTAAACTGCCCATCGGGGAAATCATTTTCCAGCATAAAATTAACTGAATCAATGGTCCTCTTCCAGAATGGGCTGTAGCTTCTTTAATAGCAGATTCCCGTGGGCCAAGCGGTGGAGCAAAACACCCGGCTGTCACTTCAGGCTTTTTTCCATACTTTACAGACCCGCACACATCACCTGCCGCCGGTACACGTCAATGTCAGTCACCCCGATACGCAATCCCAGAACAGCCGGGCTAAAAGGACTACAGTGCCCTAAAAGCTTGCTTTTGCCTACGTTGCTTAATGTTGCATGTCCTTTGTGAGGGCGCCACGTCCCCTTCGGCGTGCTCTTCGGCATTTGCATAACCTTGTTGTTGAGAAACGCTCCTCAGAGACATGCACGCATCTAAGTGCATTAGCATACTAAATTGGATTTGCGCCTCTCGTTAGTACAGAATGCAAATGCAAGTAGCGTCTCATTCTCTGGTCGCTCTCGGAAGTTAAAGAAAGAGCAGAGACGGAAGGCTGGAGAGGAAAATAAAAGTCCCGAGGGTTGTCTCGGAGCCACAGGTGGTAGAGTCAGGATGAATTGCTTTGTGGCAGCTGCATTTGCAAATAACCATAGTCGGGGTCTCATGCGGAATGAGCGCCAGTTCAGCGAGAGGTTAGTCACCCGTAACACAAGCACGGCTGATGGCAGTCTTTATTCATTCCGCGCCTGATGTACACAGCATTCGCTTGGCAGCCGTTGTGTGGGAAGCATCATGCATTCGGCAGCTAAACGGCTTGGTGGGCTGCGCCTAAAAGCCTGAAAATTATTTTGGCACCCCTGGCCAAGCTCGAACTGCCTCGCTTTCAGCCCGTCTTCCAGTGATCTTGAACCGCACCAATCTACGGCCCGTTATTTGAGTTTTCTGCTGAGACAGGATGATAATTAACTGCATGAGAGGCTCTCTAACGGAATGCCCAGGTGAAGCGCTTCACCTATGTCCTTCCCTTGGCTAAGACGCTCTTAATCAAAGCTGCCCAACTGCATCTGCGCTCAGCTGCACCTACAGGGCAAGTCATGCATCTTCCCCGCCATCGAAACAGCAAAGGCAGTGGAGGCCTTCTGTACTTATGTGATGAATCGCACCTTAATAGATGTGACTCGAATGGAACAATTACTCTCACAGAGCTGGAGCGCTCGCAAAACACTTGGTGGTGCTGGGATTGCTCGTCCTTCCCACCTGGCCTTGGACCTTGAAGGGGCAGCATTTTTAAATGGAGGGTCAAGCATTTCTGAGGCCTTCATCATTGTCATTCATTTACAGGAGAGAAGGTGTTGTTGGACTCGAAGAGCGAAAGTGCATTGGCTTCAATTATTGAGCTATGAATGTTGGATCAGTGTTTCAAATAACATTTAAAATGTCACTAAGTGTCATAAAAAATGCATATTGATAGCATTGCTGTCTCATTCTCTAATAAGCCCACTGTGTACATGCTTTCTAATCATAAAATGATAAACCTGAGAGGCTGGAAAAAAGGTCTCAGCATGCTGTGCAAAAACTCTGGGATCTCATTTATAAAACACACAAAAGTTAGATCTTGCATACGCGTGATTTTTTTCAGATTTATAAAACCATGCGTACACCAGAACCTGTGCAAAAATCCCTTTATAAATCCCAGTCAGGGGAAAAGTGCACATACGTGCATCTCCACCCCGTCTCCTCCCCGAAATGACCAGCTTACAACGCCTAGTTTTACTATGCATAACCTCATCTGCATATCATTTCCATCTATATCCCCATCCAGGTGACACCATGTTTAACACCATCAAAGGTACAAGACATTAAGGAAATATGAGATCCTGACTGTAATTCAATTTAGGCCATAGCCTACAATTAATTTTTTATTGCAAAAAATTGCTTCTTACTTTTTGTAATAAATATATGAAAATATCCATAAAAACAAAATGGTTTAAAATAGTTGAGCTCATTCTTTTACATTGGTCACATAGTATTTCAATAGTTTTAAACAATTCAAATCAAATTAAATGTATGCAGTTTTGCTGATAAGGAGACCAGAAGCTGAACATCTATTTTTAGTGGAAACAGTGGATATAATAGGCCTATATTTTTCGCAGTGTAAATACAATTGTCTGACTCTACGAATTACTGAAAATATTTTAAAAAGGAAATGTGATACCACTTTCCTTTTATGGTATTTAATTTCAGTGCGTAATGAGAGTGGAATATTTCTTGTAAATGCATATCGAAATGAAAACAGTTTAAAATAATTTACTTCATTACTCCTCCTCACTCCAAAAGAGTTTGTTCGCATGGTCTAGAATGTCCGTACGGTGAATACATATTTACGCCAAGTTTATTTTGTCTAAATCGGATCTGTGCGTGGAAAATTGCTTATGCATATTATATGCCTATTTTGTGCGTATGCAGCATTTATAAATGAGACCCCAGGTCTTAATTTTGAATATGATTAGCGTGTGGCCACAGAATATCCCCAAATTTGAACTAAAGTAGTATTGATGATTACTTTGTTTTGTTTTGTGCTTGTAAAGTTTCTGTTTTCAGTGTAACATCTGGCAGAACGAGAAGGGGTAGGGTTAGACTTAGAGGTAGGTTCGGGGTAACTACCTAGTTTTTACCTAGTTATTGTAATTACTCAAATAAGAACATAGTATATGTACATGAGTAACAGGACTGAAAAATAAAGTGCTACCCGAGTACCTCTGTTTCTGGTACCTAGTACCTAAGGCAAGCTGTCAGTGCTCAAATGAGGCTAATGTTATTGCACTAACATCTAGTTGTTTAGTTGGGGTTCATACACATTATGTGGATTTTATATAAATACGGTTGTCACTGGCTGAATTTCGCAAGAGTTAATTTAGTCGTAAAATAGCATGATGTTGTTATAAAACCACGGTTAATATTTTTCTCACAATATAAATAAGACTTTCTACATTAATAAAAATGTATAACTACTTTTATGTTTTAGTAAAGGGTTTCCTATCAAAGGGTTCTGCATTATGTTTGTTGAGGTTCTCAGCATCAAACTAGTTTTAAAACCCCTGCATTGGGTCAATGACCAGGACAAATATATATTGTAGAAGCTCCTGCCACACTAAGCAAGAAATCAGAATGACCTTTCATGATGGGCATTTCTCTCAAACTGCCATGATGTCATGATAAACATTTATTGGGCCTTCAGGAATACTTTTTAAAAAGGTCTCGTGAGTTATGCCTCAGTGGTGTGTTCAGACACTAAGTGGACGTGTGCTAAGGATGTAGGTGCAATGTGGACTACAGAATGAATCGTCTCACGACACATCTCATAATTGTGATTTTAATGGGAAGTGAAATGGTGCTATTATGATGCACTGCATCACATGATCACACACTAAACATTCTGACAAATGAATTGTAGGCTTTATATTGTTACAGATGACAAGGACCTTGGCTGCCATTTGTTTACAGCAGACCATTCATTTATTTCTGTCTTTAAGGAGTAGTTTACCCAAAAATGTACATTTGGTCATCATTTACTCACCCTCATGTTGTTCCAAACCCAAGTGACTTTCTTTCTTTTGGGTAAAATAAAAGGTTAGCAGAATATCCACACTGCTCTTATCCATGCAATGAAAGTGAATGCTGCTGTCAAGCTTCAAAAATGACTAAAAGAATCATAAACATAGCCTTGATTTGTGTACAATATTCCAAGTCTATAGAAACGATAGCATGACTTTAGATGGCATAGGACATAGTGCAAAATTTGTATCAAGTACTTTGATAACTTTGTGATAACCCACCATTCATTTTTATTTATTTATTTTTTAAAGCATTGCAGTGTAAATTAGTTTGAAATGACATAAAGGTGAATAAATGCCCTTTAACAGTTTTTGCACCACCATGTAGATTTTCTCATGGAGTTATGTTTGCCTTCAATTTGCACTTTCGCTTTGGTTTAGTCATTAGAAAATAGATGTGAAGCCCAGCATTGGAATAATGGATTTTTTCATTAGCAGTTGGATGTAAAAGCATTAAACGTCTGATGGATGCCCAGACTTTCATCAGGTGATTGTTCTGCAAAGGACAACAAAAGAAAAGGAAAATTGCATAGCACAAAACTACCCCATTCCATGTTAATAAATGGATTAAATTGTGATTTGAAAACAGGCATCGCAACACAAAAAGGGTTCATGTATTTGTTTTGGCACCGCTGAATTCAGTCCTATCAATTTCAGCCCTTCTAGACACTAAATAGGATACACAGAAAATGCATTGCAGCGTAAACCAATATAATATTGCAAATTCATTATACACGTGGGATTGCTTTGGAATCATAAATGTGTAACAAGTAAGGAGATTGAAATTGAAAAGTTGTTTGGGGAAAAACGGACTGCTATCATAAAATAGGATATCAATGTGCTGTAGATTACATCTTTAGGCAATGGGTCAGCGTTTGGCTGGTTCATTTCTGCAGTTAGTCCCTGCTGGCTTGGTTCAGTAGATGCCATGCTAACAGGAGTCTGTGAGCAAAAATCATCGTTGATGACCATTCAGCATCGCTGATGCTTAATTTTTTTTGTCAGTCTGGGCATTCGTGGAGATATTTCAGTGATTCTTTCTGCAGGTTACATCAGAAAGTGAAGACACCAAGTGACTGTGTTTATGAGTGAATCCTTCAAATCATCCATTCGAGACTGTCTTTATGAGTGAGTCATTGAATCATCATTTCAATATTTTGGAATAAATCAAGTGTTTTGAATGGGTAAGTCATTGAGTCATTCATTCAACTGATTCATACAATATATATATATATATATATATATATATATATAGAGAGAGAGAGAGAGAGAGAGAGAGAGAGAGAGAGAGAGAGAGAGAGAGAGAGAGAGAGAGAGAGAGAGTCAACTGATTCAAGCAAAAGTGATTATTTCAGGAATGAAACAAGTGACTCATTCAGCAAATTCATTCAAAAATGCTGATTCATTCAGACTGAACAAATTGACTGTGACTGTCTAAAGTGTGTTGCAGTTGTTGTACCATAGCTTTGCTTTGAAATATATTTGTTATTCTGTGTAAAAGCCATATCACACAGTCATGCTGCCTTCTTGTTATCTCAATAATGTCTTAGAAGGAAGAAAACCAGTCATTTATAGTACTAGTGATCATTTCTACTGCTAGTGATTGGGAAGTCGTGGCCTAATGGTTAGAGAGTCAGACTTGTGATCCAAAGTTTGGAAGTTCGAGTCTCAGGTCCGGCAGGGATTGTAGGTGGGGGGGGAATGAAGAACCAGCTCTCTCCCTCCTCAATACAACGACTGAGGTGCCTTTGAGCAAGGCACCGAACCCACAACTGCTCCCTGGGCACCGCAGCATAAATAGCTGCCCACTGCTCCGGGTGTGTGTTCACGGTGTGTGTGTGTGTGTGTGTGTTCACTGCTGTGTGTGTATACTTTGGATGGGTAAATGCAGAGCACTAATTCCGTGTATGTATGGGTCACCATACTTGGCCACATGTCACGTCACCTTTGTCTTTTCAAATGAATAACAGAGGTTTGGCACATCTCTTGAGCTAGTAACGGCACATACTGAATTTGTGGCTGAAAAAAGTATTTCCTTATTTATTTACTTTAATGTTAGACTGTTGAAAAAAAAAAATAACTCACACTCATATTGCTTTAATAAAGTAGATTTCCAGAGGTTTTGGAGGGCTGTTTAAAGTGTCAAACAGCATGAAATGGATGTTTCCCTCTTTCTATAATCTTTGGCTTTCTCCAATGGTGGTCGAGACATGTTCTAGATTAAGGCACAATTACAATATTTGTTATATTTTTTAAAGTGCGAAAATAAAATATTGTTTTTCTCATGTAAAATTCATACACCAGTTTCCCATTTAATAAGACTGATAATGATAATTAGGCCCCTGAATGGGAGTGTTTCCTTGTAATTGTAGACTTACTCAATGTCAGCTGACATATCTCTCAGCAAATGGATATAGATGGACCCTCACAACATCCGCATGAATAAACAAAGGATCTGTGTCCTCCGGCTACGACTGTAGAAGTGAAATGCAGCTATTCAAGATTCCTCTGTATTCCACGGAATTCTGCACATCAATTAGACTCCAGCGTGGTGCTGTTTTGAGGACAAATTCTCTCGCCCCGTTTCCCAGCGGCCTCTGTAGTGTACTTGCAAAATAATTTAGTTTAGCAGCTTGTCATGCGAGCTACTGTGAAGAATTCCCTCTCTTTGTCACTGACATCTACTCGGTGTGCCGTACCGTGGCACCTGTTTGCTGTGATCCCTCGAGCTTTGGTGCGCTAAATTGTAAATCCAGGAGATTGTTTACTCTTGTACAGTAGATGGAGTTAATCAATGCATTATGAATCATACCCATATTTAATCCTGTAAAGCTTGACGAATGAGATTAGACAAATACACAAACCTATTTTTTTATAGTAAAAAAACATATACATATACATACAGTATTTATTTATTTATTTTGAGTATAATTTGATAAATCAGGCTTTCATGGCTCGTATAGTATGACACAGGAGGATGTGGAGCTCATCGGGGATGAAAAAAAATGTTTTATTCAAAAGCAAACTTATGCAATTTGGTGAATTTGCTGATATTTTATATGGCCAAATGTAAAAATGAAATTCTGATAGCTTGTAATGTAAATCAATTAGATGTTTGTAATAGTATAGCAGACTCCTTACATAAATAAATATCAGTTGTTGATCTATATTTCCCAATAATATGTCCAAGTAAGATGATATGTAAATGCTTAGTTTATAATCAAAGCTCTGTAGTTTGTTGTGGGACAAAATATATTATACAATCCATATATATTATATTATACTATACTATGCATAGACATCTATTTAAGTGTGGCTAAAGTGTGCTTGAACCTTTTGGGGCTGCTATATGTTGTCGCATTTATAAAATGTCTTGGGTTGTTGCACTATTGATTGTGAGGTCAGTGTTCTAGAACAGCTGCTCTGGATATTCCAGGCGATAGAGTCCTTTTGAGCAATGTAATCCATCATATAAGAGCACCTCAGGCCTCCACTAAACCAACAAAGCACCTACACGGACCAAAAGAAAAAAATAAAACACGAGCCCAGTGCAAAGGAAGCACAAGCTTGCTGTCACAAGCTTTAATTAATGAGTAAAGGCTTCCGAAAAGCAACCGGGAAGATGCAGAGGTGGAATTTGATGTGAGAGAGGCAAAAGGTGTGAGTAATGTGCTGATCCAACACCTACAAACGGAGATATTTAGAGGTGTGCTGCCCCTTAGAGTTGGGTGTAGCAGAGCTAACGTATCTCAGTATAAAATATCTCGAAGGCCCTTAACATGCCTGTTCACTTCAGCAAGCTGATCCCAATCAGATCGCATTAAAAGCCGGGTGTAAATGCACTCAAGACGCACTGATCGGATCACTACAGCCACGTTTGAAGGTGCTAAGGGACAGATAAAGTGCGTTCAGATCTCTGCCGGATATAAAATGCAAGTCAGTTCCAGGCATTAGGGGGGAGACTTCACAAGAGCTTTACTAAACCACCTGAGTATGTGTCTGGTAGTGTTGTCAATAATATAGATTTTAAATTACATTTTGATGCTGAAAGATTTGAGACAGTTGCAGTACTTATTGTTTTTGCAAAACTCCAAAAATGTACCTATACATACAATACACTGAAGTTTCCAGCTTAAATGAACAGTAGTGGCAGTAAAGCACAAAATATGTTTTTTATTTTAATATTTTATTTTTTATATTTCCCTTTCACAAAAAATTATTACAGGCCAAATGATTGAATAATAAAGGCTTACTTGTATGTGGTACCTTGCACGATACTGTTATGACCTCAAAACACTACAAAGCATGATAAACGGTTACACTTTATTTTGATAGTCCACTTTAGACATTCTACTAACTCTAAGTAACTTTTTTAACTACATGTCAAATAATTCACATTAATCTGCAGCTACATGTCTACTAGTTCTCGGAGTAGACTGTTAGGTTAGGTTTAGGGTTAGTAGAATAAGTTCACATATACTTGCAAAGTTTCTCATAGTCAGTATGTTGTCTGTTGTGGACCCATCAAAATAAAGTGTTAGAAGATATTAAGCAGACAGTCTACTAATACTCTAATGACTGCTAGTTAATTGGCATGTAGTTCCAAATGTACTTACTGTTAGTAGAATGTCTAAAGTGGACTTTCGAAATAAAGTGATACCTGATAAACTAATATGTTTTTAAACTTGTATCAAAAAGCCAGCTTCATATGTATTCATATTCTATTTGGATGTAGTAAACATGCTCTATTGCTCTCCTGGTATAGCAACACTATCAATGTGAAGCGCTTGGGTACAAGTTTAAAGAAACAAGGTAAAATGGCATAGCAAATGCTTTGTTATCCTATGTTTGCTTTTGGTTTATGGTCAATAAATGTTAGGTGGTCCATTATTTAAAAATGCTATTATTAAGATAATTATAGCATTAAACTTTTAGTGCTACTATCTGGACATATTTCATTTCCAAACTGATGCAATCCATGCAACAACAACCAATGTACGACCAGCATTGCGAGATTCATGTTCATCTGTTTTGGAAATGTTTTGGCTATTTTTTGTAGAAATGTTGTCATATTCTAATGTTTTCCACTGAGCTTTGGTGGGTATTCAGGCATACTACTAGTTTGGCGCGCTATTTTCGACATACTATATAATTTAGGAGTAGGCACTTATTCGAATGCAGTAAAAGTCAGACACTAGTTAGCAAGATGGCTAACACTGCTTACATCAGCTGTTAAATAATTTCATTTTAATGTAATGATTTTAACTAGATGCTAACACTCACATGCAAACATAAATAGGATGTGACAGGAGCCTGTGGAATTCAAAACATTATGTTGCCACAGAGAATGGTGGGAAATGATTGACAGCTAAATGCATCCTTTTTGTAATGCTTGTAGTAGAAGTATGTGAATTAGCACACACTTTAATGCTGTACTTCCATTTATAATCATGGCATAATATATGGTGAAAACAATGTGTACACTTACCTTTGTGCATGTCTTGTTCTTTTTAGGAGTGATGGGGGAGTACGAGCCCAAAATTGAAGCGCATTTTCCCCAGACGGTACTGGCAGCCAAAGGCATCACAGTGAGGCTGGAGTGCTTTGCCCTTGGGAAGTAAGTATGTTGGCATAATCAACCCACCCCCACCCAGACGGCTTCCCGACATTGCGCCACCTGAAGGTGCCTTTCTATCACACAAAACCAGAACATGCACCGTCGCTCCCTTGAAACACCTCTTTTGCTGTTGGAATCATTAATAATCATAATTACAACCAATTTAACCAGTCAAATCACTTTCTTTTCAGAATAGGGAGCAGAATGCATCCTCCAGAGATGAGATGGTACCAGGAGGATAGCTATTTTTGTACTCCTAACTCCGCTCTGCTGTTAAATGAGCTCTCCACAAGTATTGAACTCCGCCATAACTGATATAGTGGCAATTTCACAGTGATTGGTGTAGAAACAGCGCCGAGATTCGGCCCCTGGGAGCTGTATATTCTCGTAATAGTTGTACAGGGCGGCAGAGGTTGAGGGCCAGAGGTTGCCAGCGAGGAGAGCGATTTGAGAGTCTGTAGATGCCATATTTTGGAGGATGCTTTTAATATCTGTTCTGTTCACATATGGTCTAGAATAGCACAGTGAGAAATGAAAGTGGCCAGTACAGACCCACAGCCAGAAGGCAGAAAAGCACTCCGACATTCAGTTAGCGCATCACACTGACTCTAAATGATGGACCGGTGAGGTTTTTTCCATACATGCTTAAGATGTGCTTCACCATACCATGCTGCTCGCTTACACATAAAGAGATCATGTAAAAAGCGCTCTCTGTTTTTCCTTGAGCAGAAACAGCTGCCATAACGTTGGGTTTGTTTTTAGTTAACAGCAGATATATAAGAGGCTATATGATGGCTGTTTCTCTAGAATTAGACAAATACAGCAGATTGCTTAGACATTATATAGGCAAATGGGTAAACTTTAGTAATAGGGTCCAATTCTCACTATTAACTTTTTTTTATTATTATTAGCATGCATATTAATAGCATATTAGCTGTTTATTAGTACTTATAAAGCATATACTCTTTATGACAAATATTCTACTTCCCTAATCCTATGCAATACCTAAATTTAACAACTACCTTACTAACTATTATTAAGCAGCAAATTAGGAGTTTATTATTAGGGAGTCGTAGTTAATGGTTTGGTAATAGCGAGAATTGGACCTTAAAATAAAGTGTGACCGGCAAATGCAGATGTTGGTGTCTAGAGGATGGAGTGGTTGATTGAGTTCAATGTTTTTGGGAGATTTTTGATATCATTGCAAGTTAATATAACAAATATTAACCTCAGAGGTATTCGTATTTTAAGCTAAATATGTCACATAAGGAGCTTTTCCAGCAAAATATTTCACATAAAACAATGGTGATTTCTGATTGTCAAATGTAATAATTACAACACTATTATATCCTCTTTCAGTCCTTGATGCTTGACATTCAATTCGCTCTCATGTATTGCTGTTCTGTTTTGACTGTCTTATAAAAAAGAAAAAGGCTCAAATAAAAAAGAAATGGTAACACTGTACAATGTGTAATTTGCTAACATTAGTTAATGTATTAACTAACATGAACAAACATGATCAAAACATTTATTACACTATTTATTCAGATTTATTAACGTTAGTTAATAAAAATAGAGTTGTTCATTGTTTGTTCATGTTAGTTCACAGTGCATTGACTAATGTTAACAAACACAACTTATGATTTTAATAATGCACTAGTAAATGTTAAAATTAACATTAACTAATATTAATAAACGATGTAGAAATATTGTTCATTCTTAGTTCATGTTAACTAATGTTGTTAACTAATATTAACTAATGAACCCTATTGTAAAGTATTTCCAAATAAATATCATACATAGAGAAATCAAATGTATGAGATTTCTTTGTATTTTTTTAAACTGTATAATTTCTTGGTGTGTTGTTTGCTCATTTATTTGTCATTATCAGGTTACATTCTGTAGAACTTTCTTTGGGATTCTCAGTTTGTAGCTTAACAGAACTGATAAGGTGTTTTGCATAAAGGAAATGCGATTCTGCATTTTAAATACATAATCCAGTGTCATCGTGCTGTAATTCTATTTGCGTTTGTTATTTGTAATGAATAATTCACATGCAAAGCCTATCAAGCGCAAACACCTTCTAAGCCAAACTGTTCTAAGGGCCCAATAATTGTTTACAGTGCCTTCAAGGACCCCTTTGTGAGGAAATGTCGTTTACAATTAATTATCCAGATTAGAATAATGAGTCATTACTTAAACCTAGACATTAATTTATGTATTCCTGTTGGCTTCTCTCTTAGTCCAATTAAACTTTACAGACTCTTAGCTTGCTGCTCAGTGAATGGAGAAATCACTGAGATCTCACCAATGGCCTTTCCCTTCGTTCGCAGCTCATTTAGTGCTGATAGCGAATCCTCCAGTGAACTTTAGGCCTCGTCCCCTTACCCACAAATAAATGATTTATCAGTGCACGTTATTAGAAAATGCCACTCCTCATATTGAACTAAACTGAACTAAGAATTACCTTTAGTCTCATGCTGTCACTCAGTATGTATGACAACCTAACAGTCGGGGCGACTAAGGGCTTGGCTTTGTGTGCAGGGAAAAGGCTGCAGCGTTTATTGTCAGTAGCGCAGGCGGTCTGCCTGAAATGTCTACAGGGGTGCTTTTCAGAGCCGGCATTGTACTGTACACTTTCAAAGGCAAACTGCCAGCTTATAATGGTGAATGGGTCTGGTGCCGAAAATGTTACCGGGGCTACAAGAGAGGCATTAGATGGATGCTGGCATTTTGTTGAAGTTATAACCTTTCTGGATGGTTCTCACACCACTTAAGAAATAATGGTTAGATATTTTGTTATGAATTTTTTTATTCAAATGATTTGCTCTTTTAACGTTTTCAGGGTTAGATAAACAATATTAATGGACATGGTTACTCAAAATAATTTAGTGGGGTGTTTTTCTGCATTTTTGAGTGAATTGATTTGATTTCACATTTTAATAACCTTAGTTTAATTAATTGGTTTTCTAAATGTACTAGCCACTCAGCATTTTCACTGGCCACAATTTTGTTGTTGGGAAATACATTGCGTATGACTTAATACTGCAAAAAAATATTTAAATTGATTTCTGGTCATTTTTGACCTATTTAAAGAGCATTTTCCCCTAACCGTATTAAACGCAAGCATCATCTTTCATATCAAATGTTTACATTTTATTAATAATTTCACTTACCATAATAAGATAATATAGGGCAAAAATGTATATTTACACTGCAAAAGAAACAAAAGTGATAGGAACAACATTCAGATGCATTCATGCATGTGAAAAATTATAACAGCATAAATAATTGTTTGAGCTCAGTGTTTTAAAATATACTGTATCTTTTATAATATAAACAAATATGAAATGTTGGGGAAAAAATGCAAAGATAAAGCTACTATGAAAGTAAACCACCAGTAGGTTGCAGCAAGAATCTTAATGAATGAGTCATTGAAGCATGCCTTCCAACAATTATGTCAGACAGCTGATTCCTTCAAGAATGAAGCAAGTACCTGTCCTTATGAATGGACCACTGAATTATGGACTCAAATGATTCAAAATTTGAAAATGTGAATCATTCATTAACAAAACAACACTGTTTTCTGCTCAGAGATGCTGTGCTCTTTGTTTGGAACAGTTTTCATTACCAAATGGAGCAAAAACTAATTCAAATATTGAACTAAAATGATTATTATATATAATTATTATAGAAGATAAACAGATGCATAGAAAATGAACATTTTTGTTACACTCCCCCCCACCCCCCTCATATTTATTCACAAATGGATAGGTAGCATCAACTTGGCGAATGTGCGAAACTTAAATTAAAAAAGAGGATAAAATATCACGACACAAAGCCAGGGCTCTACAGTGTGACTGGAAAGTACTGCGTATCGTGCGACGTGCGACTATCAAAACTATTTAGGAGCACCAGTGCGACTAACCCGATTAGCATAGATATTTGTGTTTGCGCTCAGGGGAGCTCAAATATTTCTACTTACGTGTTTGTGTAGCGGTGAGTTATAATCCGAGCCTCTGTAAATGTCTGTAAATTCACCTACAGGTCACTTTTGTGTTCTTCTGTGCCACCTTTGGAGTGGAAACTCATTTTGTTAATATCGATTGCTTTTGATTAGTATCTTATTCTTCTTATTCTACCTGTCCTCGTTAATATTTATTGAACATTTTGGAAAATCTTATAAATATCTGAATTTGACAATGACATAGCCTATACTTATAATAAAATTAGGGGGGGGGGGGAGCATTACAAAAAATGCCCCTGTAAATATTACTTTGAGTCAAATATTACCTTGTAATAGGAAGGCAAATTTGTATTATTGATCATAAGGTGCTCCTGATTTTTTATCAGGAGACTTCAAATTTGGTCACCCTAGGGCAATACACTGTGTTAATCTGTTATAAATATAAAAACTAAGTTACATTTTTATGTTTCTTCTTCCTCCGAAATGTCAGTGCAGTTAGATGTTTTAATCAGATTAGTTGTCTGGTCAGGCAAGTAATATCCTCCTCTTTCACTTGCCACTTGAAAAAATGCACTTGTCTCAGACACATATTAATGTCGAGCTCTGTTACTGTAGGCTTTATAAAATTCAACACGCCAGAGTGGCTAGTGGGAGTGACTGTGTTACCCGCCACAGCTGAAATCCACCTGCATTTGGCAGGTTGGCGCGTGTTAATGTCAAGCCCTGTGTATGTGTGTATTTACAGGTGCATCTCAATAAATTAGAATGTCGTGGAAAAGTTAATTTATTTCAGTAATTAAACTCAAATTGTGAAACTTGTGTATTAAATAAATTCAATTCACACAGACTGAAGTAGTTTAAGTATTTGGTTCTTTAATTGTGATGATTTTGGCTCACATTTAACAAAAACCCACCAATTCACTATCTCAACAAATCAGAATACTTCATAAGACCGAAAAAAAAAAATTTGTTTGTAAATTGTTGGCCTTTTGGAAAGTAAGTTAATTTACAATATATGTACTCAATACTTGGTAGGGGCTCCTTTTGCTTTAATTACTGCCTCAATTCGGTGTGGCATGGAGGTGATCAGTTTGTGACACTGCTGAGGTTTCTTTGACAGTGGCCTTCAGCTCATCTGCATTTTTTGGTCTCTTGTTTCTCATTTCCCTCATGACAATACCCCATAGATTCTCGATGGGGTTCAGGTCTGGTGAGTTTGCTGTCCAGTCAAGCACACCAACTGCACCATGGTGGTCATTTAACCAACGTTTGGTGCTTTAGACTGTGTGGGCAGGTGCCAAATCTGGTGTGTGTGTGTGTGTGTGTGTGTGTGTGTGTGTGTGTGTGTGTGTGTGTGT
Source organism: Gymnocypris eckloni scoliostomus (assembly GCA_027564155.1). NCBI lineage: Eukaryota > Metazoa > Chordata > Actinopteri > Cypriniformes > Cyprinidae > Gymnocypris > Gymnocypris eckloni. The sequence goes on along the minus strand of CM050423.1, from coordinate 9,007,423 downwards.
TTACTTGATTATACACAGAGCTCTGATCATAAAAAGTTTCAACATCATCTTACTAATAAATCACTGGAAATATACAGTGACAACTAATTTTATATGCATTTTATAAAGTTATAAATTATTATAAGCAATCATGTATCTTACCTTTTGGCCCTATAAATATAAGCAACTGCACCAAATTGCACATTTTTGCTTAGTTTCTTCTGTATCGTACTATATGAGACATAAGAGCATGATGTATACAATTTGACATTTGAACTATTTATTTAGATTTTTATTTTGTACTTTTTTAGATCAACTTTCAAAACCAGACATTTTTGTTTGATTAGTAATCATATGAGATATACTAGTAATATCCACATCTAGCAATGCACTTGATATCTAAAATTGATATCAAGATTAAATCACTGAAGACCGAATGTTTATTCTACAGCTTAAATGACCCCATGAGTTTTATCATAGACCCATCGTGATTTAAACTGACAGGACAGAAATTTCATCCTGTGTGGATAAATGTCCTTGTTCAATCTAAGCGGATGTAGAGGGACAAAAGGACTCAGAAATGTGAAGTTTTTTATCGAAGGCCCTACGGATGATTGATGCTGGTGTCTGGGTTTTCCTCGGCGTCACATTTCCATCATTGGGAAGCTGTGAAATGGAGCTGTCACTATGCAGCAGTGCTGATCGTGTCTGATAGAGCGGGTTATCTACGCGTGGGTGCCGCACCTAGGAGGTCATATCACACGCCCGCCACAGCCACAAATAGGGATGGATGGCAGTGTACAAATACTGCTTATCTACACAGCTATCTAGACGTTTATTGTGTTACCCAGTACACAGCCACTTACAGAGAGCTGCCATATCAGATTGTCCTGTTCGTACTTTGAAAAAGACCATGGTATCAGCTTTACAAATTAGCACAGATACACGTTTTGGGCAGAGATAAAAGAATTGCTTTTAGAAGTTTTTTTTTTAAAGATGAAGTGTATAGTATTTACACTGCTAGCTTCGCCAGATAGATTGGAACACAACAGCTGGGTTTCGTGGTGTTGTTAGGTCATGATTTATGCTTCAGTAAAAGCCACAATTTTTTTTTTTTTATAAAATTGTGTGTAAAAGTCAAATTCCTTCTACCAATCAGAGAGGTTGCTGCTACCTTTAAAACCTTGTCAATTTATTGGCATTCATTGGTATTTAGCAGTAATGCCCACTCCTATGAAGCACTGCAAATTAATCGAATCAAATGAAGGCATATTTGAATATTTTACAACAAATTAAATTATATAGTTTTTTACACTTATGACAATCAATGAACAACAGATTTTGTATTTATTTATTTATGTCATTAGCTTCATGGGAATATTCACTTATAAAATTTTAAATACACAATCTTGTACCTTTTTTCTGACTTTACCACCTTTTATTTGAAGCAACAACAACAAAAACTGTTTTAATGCTGTGATTCATATTAAAGCAAATCATTATTTGACACAGTTTGACTCTTTTTTTTCAGTGGGGAAAATAAATGCTACAAATATTTCCAGCAAAAAAGGTCTCTATTGTAAAAATAATGACAGCTTTTTACAAAAAGGATTTCTGAACACTCCCCTCAGCTCCAGCTGGAAAGAGAAACAGATAGTCCCGCCCTAAAATCACACTTTTGGTTGAGCCAATGTCACGCTAGTTAATATTCTCAAACAAGCTGAGATAAGATAAACTATTAATAAAGCATAAAAAAGGACATATTACCTCTTTATAAATGTGTTTCTTGTATATGTTTTATGTTCTCAGTCCTGTCCCCACTATCACCTGGAGGAAGATGAGTGGGAACATCCCCAAAAAAGCCCGTCTGCGCAAATCACAGGCTGTTCTCGAGATCCCCAACATCCAGCTAGAGGATTCTGGAAGTTATGAGTGTAAAGCTGAGAACACCAGAGGAGGCACAGCGTTCAGAGGACACCTCCAGGTCTACAGTGAGTACAGCTCTGCTTCTCAAAATATATGCAACCAGATCATTAAAAGGAAAGTTCTTCAATGTTTATGTTTGTGTTATATATAATAAGAGAAACAGAATGAGCAGGATGAATCATTCCATTGTGCTCATTTGTAAGTTGTGTCAAAAGCGTCTACTAAATTAATAAATGTAAATGAGCGAGAGGGGGACTCCTAATAGTGAAAGCCAAGTCAAGTTTATCCTACGGACTTGAACGATGACTCAAATCATCTGGCTTATGGGGGGGAGATTTGCTATTTCATTGAGATTTTGAAGATGTGATATATAAAGATCAAACCAGGTATGGGCAACTCCAGCTCTGGAAGGCCAATGTCCTGCAGAGTTTAACTTTTTTTACCTTAAAAATCTGATCCCTGGACCAGACTATCATAGCAACTTCAGGATGGGCTCTATAGCGGAGGTCTTCGATCCTGCTCTGAAAAAAAGACTGTTCCACAATGTTTACTTTCAAATTGCTTTAACACACCACATTGATGATTTTCAAGCAATCTTGAATACTATGATTAGCTGGTTGAATGTTGGTTTTATTAGGGTTGGAGCTAAACGCTACAGTACAGTGGGTCTCCACTAGCAGGGTTAAAGACCTCTACTCTATTATAACATCCACCCACATCACAAAACCCTTTAGCAATACTTTCGTAGCCCCCCCCAGAACATCCTAGTTTTGGGTGGACGAGCACTACTCACATTCTCTTCAGAAATTGTAAATCTGTAAGAGCTATTTGCAAAAAAGTGTTTGGAGTAATGTGTCGCAGTAGCGTGGGAACAGGATCCGTTGGGTCCATTTCTGATTAGGTTCCTTCATAAATTATTCCACTGGGCATACTCTCGCTCTCTTTGGCATAATTGACTGGCCTTTATGACAGAAGGTATAAATTTAAAAAAGTTGGCCAGCTTACATTTATGTCAAAGTTCTTCCGAGGACAAAATAGCTCTGTCCTCAGAAGACTTTTGTCCAATTCAATTTTAGGGGCTATTTTATCATTATTCTTGCTTGCGTAGCTGAAAATGCTATCTTTTTTGACCCACATATTTCCCCTGACCCACCGTAGCTTTGATAGAGGCCTAATACAGGCATCTGGGACCTCCATTCATCTTTCGAAGACTCATCTCTCCTTATCCGTTCGATAGGATTTTTGACTTAGATGAAGTGTGTTATGTCATAAAGTAAGTGTATCAGCGGGCCACAAGATGAATGCAGTGTCCCAGTGATTTTATGAAAACCTGCTTTTAAGAGGTTTATGACTGTCACTGGGATCTATGATTCATCACACAGTCTGGCTGAACAAAGCTTGACAAAACAACAGCTGTTTGTCTTATCCGTCACAACAATGTCCAAATATACTTTTATTGTGTTATTTCTGTTGTCTTCATGAATTATGTTAGTAGTATTTTAGAATAGAACTGTTAAAGGGATAGTTCACCCAAAAAATGTATGTACATTTCATCCCCCTCAGGAAATCAAAGATGTAGGTGACTTATTTTCCTCAGTAGAACAGTAAAGAAGATTTTAGCTGAAACCATGGTTCTTGCTGATTCATAAAGTGCAAGTCAGCGTCTACAGAGCGACTACCGAGAACAATAACCATAAGCATAACTGTAAAGTTTTACCAATTGTTCTAATTCTAAGAGAATAGCAAAATCCACACCACAGCTAAAATAATAATGTCACAGAGGAACAATATCACTGTAGGCAATGTCAGAATGATTTGCAGATGATGAAAGATAAAATCATTGAAATCATTGAAAGCCATTTAGATTCCATCTGACTTTAACAAGCTTGCGTATTTAAAGCAGCAGATGACACGCACACAGTAAACCTCAGTTGTAGCCTATTTTTGTTGTTGTTTCATGAATGAGCTATTAGAGCTGAAATACATGGCACAACTTTAGCCCAGATTTGTGCCCCAATTTACAAGCTGGATGTGTCTTCATTTGTTGCTAAAAGTCAAAGCTAATTCTATGGATTTTGGGCAGCTGAAATCGACCGTTTTCAAAGAAAATCACATAGTGTATGACTTGTTTTTAAGGTTCAGACTATGATTTCATGAAGTCGGAAAATATCGAACATGTTTGATATTTTGAGAAGGAGAGTCAACTGGACTTTTAACCTCCATGTCCCACTCACAAAGTTCTCACAACTGAATACGGAGGGTCTTTTAGTCAAGTCTGGCTCCATTCTGGAATATAACGCCCACTTTTTACCAGCAAAATCCTTCTAAATATATAAATCAAGTCCCTTAATTAACAGACAGTATTGGACCTTTTATAAGGAGAAGTCTCTTCTCAGACCACCCAGACTATTTATGGAAACTTAATTGTGAGTAAAGACCCTTCAGAAATCCAAGTAATATCATCATAACCAAAGGTAAAATGAATATATGAAAACCTATGGTACATGGGGTCAGCAAGAAAAGTTATTTGGTGCAAGAACCTTTGAGCTAGTGAAAAAAAGTGCTACAAAAGTTCAGTACATTTTAAACTGGTTTGCTTTTAAAAATTAGCATTTATTTGTAACTTTTTATTTTGGCCTCCACTGTCAAACTTGAAAATGCTCTTGGAGTAAAAGCCATTTCACACTTATTGTGGTTACTGTGGTGCATGTGCCTAAAGTTTTAAATGCAGTAACACTAAATGATTTTAGGCCAATAGCACTAATATCTCTTATAATGAAATGTTTTGGGAAGTTGGTAAAATAAGTGTTTTGGCTAAAACTAAAAATCTTTTAGACCCCCTTCAGTTGGCTTATAGAACACAGCGAGGTGTCAAGATGCAACAGCAACTTTATTCAATCTGGTATTAAAGCACTCGGAAGAGAGAAAACACATGTCAAGCTTTTGTTTGCGGATTTTTCATCTGCTTTTAATTCTTTACAACTTTATACTTATACTGTTTGCTGATGATACAGTCATCATGAGTATTCTGGAAAATAACGAAACATGTCATGGTCCAGTGGTTGATGACTTTATGAAATGGTATGATGACGCCTGTTTGCAATTGAATGTGTCCAAGACTAAATATATGATTATCGATTTTAGAACAAAACCACATTCTTCCCAGGCTACTCTTATTAGGGGTGAGAAGGTAGAATGTGTGGACAGTTATAAATACTTGGGCACCACTGTTGATAACATTTACATTTACATTTAGTCATTTAGCAGACGCTTTTATCCAAAGCGACTTACAATTGGGAGTACATAAAGCGATTAATCTTGAAGAGGCAAACATACAGAGGAAGTGCCAATAACACCAAGTCTCAGGCATTGTTCAAATAAGTACAAGCTAGCAAGGGAAGGAGAGAAAGATAAAGAGAAAGATGAAGATTTTTAAAAAGTGAAAGTTCAATTTTATTTTATTTTTTTATGTAGTCAAGTAGAGTTGAAAGAGATGAGTTTTCAGTTGTTGCTTGAAGATTGACAGGGATCCAGCATTCCGGATGGGGGGGGGAAGATCATTCCACCGGCCAGGAACGGTGAAAGAGAATGTTCTGGAGAGTGATTTTGAGCCTCTCTGTGATGGTACCACGAGGCGTCGCTCACTAGCAGATCTCAGACTTCTGGAGGGGATGTAGATTGGTAATAGTGAGTGGAAGTAGGTGGGTGCTGAGCCTGTGGTTGTTCTATATGCAAGCATCAGTGTCTTGAACTGGATGCGAGCTGCAACTGGTAACCAGTGCAAGGAGATAAAGAGAGGTGTAACATGGGCTCTTTTGGGCTCATTGAAGACCAGTCGTGCCGCTGCATTCTGAATCATTTGTAGAGGCTTGATTGTGTTTGATGGAAGTCCAGCTAGAAGAGCATTGCAGTAGTCCAGTCTAGAAATGACAAGGGCCTGGACAAGAAGTTGTGCAGCATGCTCTGTCAGAAAGGGCCTGATCTTTCTGATGTTGTGTAGTGCAAACCTGCAAGATCGAGCAGTCTTTGCAATGTGCTCTTTGAAGGTCAGCTGGTCATCGAAGATTACACCAAGATTTCTGACCGAAGCTGATGGGATAATTGTTGATGAACCTAACTGAATCGTGAAATCATGCTGTAGAGTTGGAGTTGCAGGGAAGACAAGAAGCTCAGTGTTTGCCAGGTTGAGCTGTAGATGGTGTTCTTTCATCCATGCCGAGATGTCCGCCAGGCAGCCTGAGATCCGTGCAGCTACCGTTGGATCATCTGGTCGAAATGAGAGATAGAGCTGTGTGTCATCAGCACAATAACAGATTGTGTTTTGATGTGAACACAGAGGTATTATGTAAAAAAGAACAGCAGCGACTATACTGTTTAAGAAAATTAAGATAATTCAATTGATGGAATTGGTATTCTAAAAGTCTTATATTGAGCCGACGTTCTTTTCTATTAGCTGCTGGTTTGGAAATCTCAGTGTGAAACATACAAATGCATTAAATAGAATAGTTACTCTTAGTGTGAAGATTATAGGCAAAGAACAAATAAGTTTATAATTTTTGTTTAATAGAAATGTTTTGAGTCGGTCCCAATCTGTGCTTCTGGACAGTGAACATTTTCTGTATCCAGAGTTTGTAATGTTCCCTTCAAAGATGAAAGGTAACCGATACAAATACTCATTTTTTCCCTGTGCAATTCGGCCGTTAAAGGGTCTTTAAGGGAATCTGTTAGGGAAATGTATTGTATTTACTGTATTTTATTTATATATTTTTATGTATTTATGTTTTGGAATGTATTGTATGGGTCTGCTGTGTTTCTGATTCTAGCTGCATCTAAATTGCCCGTAAGGGATCTTAATAAAGTTTGAATTTGAGCTAAGTGAAAAAGCAAGGCGAATCGCTGACAAACGGTGCTTTCACACCAAGCACGAAACGATTGTTTGCCTTCTGCTAATTCACGGCTGCATGCTAGGTAGCGCCGACCAACAATGTATTTTTCCTCAGATATGTATCTTCTTGTATATAGATTTAACATCGTCCGCTGCTCAATTTACAGCATTAAATTAAGATAAATAAAGTTTGGTTCTACACCAGAAACACAAATATATTTAATGCTTACAAGAATATCCTATAATATTATTAGAGGTATAATTAGCATCAAGCTATGCTTGAAAATGTATGTAATTATTAATGTATTTGTTTATAAGTCACTTTAAACCATCATCGAGTGCTTCTAATAACTTCCGATTGTGATATATAGTTGATTATAATAGCATAATTTATTGTTATACAAATACCATGAGCTGTATACAAACCACATACAGAAATATATAGTTATAATCAAATGTCTTTGTTTTCATATTTCATGTGTAGAAAAATGTTTCAGTCTATTTCTTTTTTAAACGGTCAAAAAGTTCTCTATGTTCAGAGCCCAACGACAACATCATCCATATTCTTTGTATGTTGGTTGAAAGTCATCTACTTCAATGTTTTTACACTCGTGCTCAATACAGTCTTCTGAGCTTTTAGCGCCAATGAGTCGACCTTTTGGATAACAGCAGTTGCTCTGGCCACGTGATGTAATGCTCAAATCTTATTGGATGGCCCATGTTTCCGTTTTGTGAAACTGAAAATATTCTTAGGATTGTAAAAAAAATAGCATTTTCGTGTGCGAATGTTTGCGGTCTATGTGGAAGCATCCATTGGAATCTGTTGTGTAATTACAGCGCGTCATCGCGTCCGATATTCGTTTCGCTTTTCGCGCTTCACCTGCAACATGTATTCCAGACACACGTCTGCTCTTACAATTTGCATACACCCAATTCAGTCTGCAAGCCCTTTTCTCTCGACAGATGTGATTGAAGGCTTGCCTCCAGCGAGCTTCTCTCTCAGAGCAGGTTAACTGTCTGCCACAGCTTGTGTGAATTATATGTCACATGCAGCAGCCGCAGAACGTCTTGCGTGTTTTGAGTGAGCAATGAGTCAGGGGCCGCCGAAGGGCAGGGGTTTGCCTCCTCCTTAAATCTGTCCCCTACCGTTATTGTCCTGGATTTGGGTGTGAAGTGAGGAATAGAGGTGTGGATAGTGGGAAGCAGTACGTTTTATTACCATATCTAAGAGCTGTAACTCAAGGAGCCTTTACCAGACGTTGTCCACACCTTTCCTCTCAGCTTCATGAAATTAACTCAAGATAAAGATTTTGGTCACAATTATTATAATTTTTTTAATAAACTCCTAATTACGAATATTTAATAGCAAGAAATGTAGTTGTTAAGTTTAGGTATTTGGTAGGATTAAGGATGTAGATTGTGGTCATGCAGAATGTGTGCTTTATAAATTCTAATAAACTGCTAATATGCTAGTAAATTGCATGATAATAAGCGACTAGTTAATAGTGAGAATTGGTCCCTTTTGCGTTACCAAAATGTTATGTCTGATTGCTTTAAAGATGAATAATATGTGCCTCCTTGACAAGCCTCCAAACATTTGCCTGTTAATTTTGTTCACATGAGATTCAAAGACTTTCTTCTGCATGCTAGGTACTAAAGGTCCACTTCTTTCATAACTGTTCTGCTCATAATTCTTAATGAAAACACTCCCCGCTGATCCTCTCATACATATTCATTCTGCAAAAGGACAATGCGACACGGGCTACCTACAAACTGCAGCTGTGCTTCATGTTAACAAAGTTATAGTCAAAAGAGTTTTTTGTTGTTTGTTTTTTGTTTTTTTTATCATGATAATTCAGCTGGAGAGCATTTTATATTGTGATTATCTGTATTTCTTTTTTCTATCAGTTGAAGATGTATTTTTCATAGGCAAAGTGCTTTAAATTGAAAATTAAAAAGGTACAAAATGATGCTCATAAAAAGTTACTTTTCATTGAGAATAGTGTGCAGAAGGGATAGCGGGTGCAATGCTATGAACATTGTGCGATTGATGTTGCTGTAGATCTAGTTGACAAAAATGTAACAGGTTAATTTATATTGTAATGCATTAATTAACAATTTATCTAAAATGTCTAATCTCATTATATACTTTTTATCTTAAAATTAAATAAAAATACTTATTTTAAAGAAACAAGAGCATGGTCTTCTTTTCAACATTAGACTATTGGTTATATATGTATTCCTTATAACAAATTGCATACAACATTATTCATTATTTCAAGCAGACATATTTATTTGTATAGAGTGAGTTTCTCTTTATAGTGAGTTTCTCTTTTTCTTTTGTTGGTTGAATAACAGTAATGAAACAGACGTACTGTCACTTTAAGATCTAACGCACCGATCCAACATATATATATATATATATATATTTGGTGCTAATTTTACCCCGACAAGAACAAATCTGAGGGGGGAAAATCCTTACAGTTAAGCCCTGATCTTGCATATGTTCCTTGTCTCCTCTCTGTTCCTGGCACAGCTCTGCCGCAGTGGATCAGCATGATAAATGACACTCAACTGGACAGCGGAGAGCAGCTCCATTGGGAGTGTCGAGCCACTGGAAAGCCCAGGCCCACATATCGCTGGCTGCGCAACGGAGAACCTCTCAACTCACAGGTATACACACACACACACACACACACACACACACACACACACACACACACACACACACACACACACACACACACAGAGAGAGAGAGCTCACTTATGGGAAAGAGAAATCTCTGAGATCTGTTTAATATTTCAATTGTTTGTCAAATGGAGACTTTTGTTTAAGGCCAGAAACATACCTTATGCAAGCAAGCAAGCAACTCACAAATGCTGGGCCCGCACGATGTAAGCATGTGGAACCTATGTACATACAATCTTGCATTACATAGGAAGGTGCTCAACATGTTTTGTTTATATTTTTTATATGGTCCTCTAAAAATCATACAATCAACCTCAGAAAGCTGTTTGACTCGATAACCAAAACGAACTGTTATTTAATACATAAAATCTCTGAGTGGTAGTATAATGATATATCACTTGCCACATATAAAGGTCTCATGCTGAAGTCACTCTAGCAGATGTGTAATTGACATTACTTTGAGAAGCAGCCTGACCTGTGAACACATGGTTCTAAAGCAACTGTCGTCTCCCCACAGAGCAGAGTGGAAATGGTGAATGGGGAGCTTATCATTCACAGACTACAGCAGGCTGATTCAGGAATGTACCAGTGCATCGCAGAGAACAAGTATGGAACCATCTACTCCAGCGCAGAGCTCAAAATACTAGGTGACTGCTTTATAACTATGTCTAGCATCTTATTATTCCAGCATCCAGCATAACATGCAGTAGATAGTCTAGTTTTTATCTTAAAGGCCAGTACCTTTACTCATAAGGACATTTTTACATAAGCTTTACTTGTTTCACAAACAAGGTAGCACAAACAAATATAGCTAAAGCAGTTAAAAGCAGATTCAGGAACAAAAAGTAATAGATATATTGAAGAGCATTACATCTGATGAACAATGTTGAAAAGGCCATTTAACCCCACAGGTGACGCTTGTCTCTCTTTCTCTCTGTGAGTGTTGAGCAGGTCAGCTATATACAGGCGGCTTTCAATCACACACAATGAATAATGCTGAAGCCTGAAGCAGTCATTGCAGGATGGCAACAAACAAAAGACAGGGCCAAATAGGGATCAATTTCTACTTTCTTTGAACTAAAAAGTCTGTTTCAGGGAAAAGTCTGCTGGCAACACATTTGAGAAAGAAAGAAACTTTAGTGATATTGAGTTAGGTGTCCACAAGGATCGGTTAAAGCGAAGACTACACAGGCAGAGCTGTCACAAACACCCCCGCAGTACGACAGGCAAGATGAAAGAAAGAGAAAGGGATTGAGGAGAATAAAGTTATGCTGGATCGTATTTAGCTTGTTTTTCAGTCACTGTGTAACCAGAACAAAACATTGTTAGTCGTTTATGAAAGCGCCAGTGCTCTCAGTCTCTCGATGCCCAGGACGAGACAAAAGAGAGATGCAAACTGGGATTGCATGTTTGCTGGAGACACACTCATTTTCTCCCTGTCAGCTTTGATTGTCCCACACATTCCATGATGCATGCGGTCGTCTTTTCGTCACTTTCCTGGGGGTCATTTTCATTTACATTCCTTATTATGCGCTTTTGTTTGTCCACAGAGTTCTGATCATTCTAAGACAAGATGAACGCAAACGAATCGTGTGGGTTTTTTGACAGCATTCATGTCCAGCTCATTGTTGAAGCCTAATGACTCAATGAAGCAGAAAAGAAGAAAAAAAATTAAAGATCAAAAAAAAAAAAAACTATTTAAAGAAATCTTAAAGAAAAAGTTGAAGAAACCTTAGTAATTTATTTTTGAAAAATATGTAAATATGTATGCATGTATACATATATACACACACACACACACATGTACACATGTTTTTTTTACAAATAAATAATTAATATTTATTTAAAAATTTGAAATAATTATCTCATGCTCACCAATGTTGGATTTATTAGATAAAAAATACTGCAAAAACAGTAATATTGTGAAACATTATTACAATTTAAGATATTGGTTTTCTAGTTTAGTATTTCTATTTTAATATTTTTTAAATGTAATTTATTCCTGTGTTGGAAAAGCTGAATTTTCAGCAGCCATTATTCAGTGTCATATGATTTTTCAGAAATCATTCTAATATGCTGATTTGGTGCTCAATTATTATCAATTATAATTGGTCCTCAGTTAATAATAATGGTTCTTTATATTGTTATCAGTGTTAAAATATCAGATTTTATACATTATATCAAACAGTATAAAACAATTATAATATTATGTTTATGTTATGTTTTATGTTTATCACATTATATTATTATATCTGTATACATTGAAAATGTCTTTACATTTATACATTATAAATGAGTATTTATCCTGACAATTCAAAATGTAATTTTTTTTATAGAAATAAAGAAAATAAATGTTATTTTATTTTATTACATTAAAAATAATAAACAAATAAATGCACACACACACACACACACACACACACACACACACACACACAAAACAATATAATATAATATAATATTGTTATATATCTAGATATTGTATATGACAATAAGACCATGTATATGTATATTATCTTATTATCACACAGGCACAATTGCTAAAGGAACAATATTAAATGCTAGACTCGTAACATATAATAAAAAGAGAGAATGTGACACACTTGAATATTCCCCCGTACTGGTCCATTTCCCTCCAGCTCCAAAAGTGCTTATTTAGCTCTCTGGAGTGACAGTCAGAAGAGGTTATTTTATTATTTTATTTTTTTTGGTTGTATTTGTGACAAATCCTCAGCGCCTATGGGGAGAGCTGTCTTCCGTGACTTAGTCTATAGCGCATATTGCAGTGACATATTACACGGCTAACAGCAGCTTTCATTCAGATGAGCCATAGCTGCAGGGTGACTCGTGTGCCGGCACATCTGAATGTGTGCCACTGCCTTGCCGCTCATACCCTGGAGACCAGTGAAGTGGGCTGCCCAGAGTGAACCGGCAGTGGGTCTCTGAGAACGAAAGACCTCTTAGTATACACAATGGGATATGCATGTCAAAACTTCCTTCAAAAAATCATCCTCTGAGTCGCCCGTAAATGCTGTATGCCACACAAAAATTAGGCACACATATATTTGATACCACAAAGACAAGAACCCCCACAACTCCAGGCTTAAAAAAGTCGTTCATTGGTCTCGACTCTCAGCATGTTCCGGGGGTGGTGGATCACGGGGCCCTTTGGCAATTGCAGAGATTAAAATGTCATTTTTCTAATGTCACCCATAAAAACATGGTGCAACCTTTGACTAAACACTCCTGACGAGGCCTGTCAGCTTGTAGCTACAGGCCCCAGAAGGCTCAAGCAGCTCTGCAGACATCATCACTTTTAGCCCATATGTGTTTAGCTCTGCTCACTAGAACACCATCACACAATGTCCTCCCCAGCCACTGGAGTACATGTCCTTGAAGAGTGCAGGCCTTTAATGCAGTCTCTTTATTCTGTACATGAACATCAGTATAGAGAACTGAGCATCTCTATGATTGGCATGGATTTATGTATTTTGATAACACTTTAGATTAGGAAACACTATTTACTATTAACCATTGGCCTATTAGCATGCATATTGTCTGTATATTGGTACTTATAAAGCACATATTAATGCATTATTCTAGATCCCTTAACCTACCTCACCTAAACATAACTACTACAACAACTACCTAAGCAGTAATTATACATTTTTGAGGGAAAACTCTTACACTGATGATACACGGGGCAAGTTTTTGAGCAATTTTGTCAGGTAAATTTTTTGAGGATTGTTGCTTAGCCACTTTCCCATTGAGAATAGGTAACAAATTTCCCAAAAAATCTTGATATTTAAGATTGGTCGTGGGCCACGTGTCTCCTCTGGTTGCCCGCTGACGGCAACAATTCCCAAAGCTGCCTTGCAACATTGTTCAAAAACTTCCCCAGTGTATCATCAGCCTTAGTTAATGGTGAATATGTGTTCTTTCATCTAAAGTGTTACCTATATTTTTTGTAAGGCCAAAACTCATAAACGAGTTAGCATTTTATCACTACCTGTTACATCGTCCAAGTCAATTTCGAGTTTTTCAAATGTTTTTGTCATAGCAATCACAAGTGGACAACACTAAATGTAGGGTATGAAACGTTTTAAGCTTGTTAATGTAGATGCTAATGTGGTCAAAGACATTTTAACAGCCAATAAAGAGTGCCTCCTATCTGCCTTCTGGACTAATACTTAAACATTACGGAATGTGTTCATGAAGCACGCTAGACTGACAGGATTTAAATCATTTGAAATCACATTTGAAAGTGAAAAAAACATTAAGCACTTTTTAACTGATCAGCACTGCGCTTGTGAAATTAGTTTGCATGGTTCGTAGCGCGAGATTTGTTCAGTAGCGCGGTAGCACGGCCCGGTCCATTGATCCGTGACAATGACAAGTCAGCACGGCGCAAGATCTGTAACATTGTAATATAATATAATATAATATAATAATGTTTCGTCCCACTTTCAGTGTATTTGGCTTCCCATATGCACGGCTGAACACTGGTTCTCTCGCTCTCAGTTATGTTGCTTCTACCGGATGTTTATTACTGTAAGTTAGATATGCAATGCAGAGGGACGTATACGCGATGCCCTCTTCTGGAGACAGCTCATTTGCATTTAAAGCGATACACTCCGAAACAGCTCTTTTTTAGACACACCCACAAAAATGAAATTTCCCAGCTGTTATAATAAATTATCTGTTGGGAATTTTGGGCTGAAACTTCACAGACACATTCTGGGGACACCCAAGACCAATATTCATCTTGTAAAAGGGGCATAATAGGTGCCCTTTAATACCAGATGTAAACAGGGCCAAAGGGACTATGGAGGCTGCCAGGAACATTAAACGTCATTAGATTTTCATGATGCACAAAAAACGTAAAAATCATAAACCCTTTTTGGTTACAGGGTGTATTTTTATTCAGAAACCAAAGGAAAAATCATGTTGATTTTTTGGAGGAAAAAAGGATGATGCTTGCTTCTGCGTTGGCCTGCAAAAAGTACATAATCAATCTATAAGACATTGTGTAGCACTTGTGTAATATGAGGTATTTTAGAAATATACAGCTCATTAAGAAGAAAATTACCATTTCCCCAGCCAAAGACTTGGGTTTACCGCAGACAAGAAATATTGACAAAAAAGTATTTAGAGTTAGTTTAGTCAAAATAGAAAATGATGTCAATAATTACGCACCCTCATGTCGTTCCAAACCCGTAAGTCCTTCGTTCATCTTCTGAACACAAATTAAGGTGTTTTTTATTAAATCTGAGAGCTCTCTGGCCCTCCATAGACAGCAATGCACCTGAAATGTCCCCTGGTCCAGAAACGTGGTAAATGCATCGGTAAAACAGTCCATGTGACATCAGTGGCTCAACTTCAGTTCGAACGAAGGTCTTACACTTTTGGAATGACATGAGGTTGAGTAATTAATGACATCGTTGTCATTTTGGGGTGAACTAACCCTTTAATAAATGTGACCCTCTCTGTGAAATCCAGGCTAAAGTCTCAAAATCTAATTATGAGATAACAAGCATCAAAGTTGGATTTCAACCATTAATTTCACTTTAATTTCAATCTTTGACATGACCTTACTCTGTATTGTAAAGGTATGAAAGTTACATTTTCAAAGAATGTTCTTTACCTTTTGAAGGATGATATTATGTAGAAAACAGTAAACAGACTTTAGCTGGGTTTTCACAGAAAGGGAAAAGTCATTACTTTGTCTTCTGGGAACAAATAAACATCTTACATAACTTCTAAAAGTATGTTCTAAATGAAAAAACTTTAAATAAAATAAGGCATCCCTCTAGCTCTCAATGTCTTCTCCTGCATCAGTCAGTGTTTCACCCTTTGTAATAGTCCTTCAGTTGTCTTCAGTTTGAAAAGACAAATCTCAAAATCATACAGTCACTTTTGGAAAGGGCAAATTTGCAGAAGATGATAAGAAGATTAAAACAGTCATGGATCATCCAGGTAATAACATACAGTATTAAGAATCAAGTGTATGAACAGGTTCATTTGTGTAAATTGTTTGCAAAATGATATGGAACATTATTTTCATGTTTTCTCTAATGTTCGCACAACACTCCCAATTATGATTTTTCCAACCTCGTTTTAACAACCCAGTCCCTTTTGTCCCCCCATTTACACAAATTAGGAGTTAAAGATTAAAGAAAAGTTTTGGGTAAATTTCTTTTGTTTAGTTTTTTAACTTGTTTTGTCTTATTTAAAAGAATTGTAATAACTTTTGAGGCCCCCTTGTAAGTTTGCCTCAGCCCCCTATTGGGCCCCGGCCCCCTGCTTAACTATCACTGCATTAACATCAGCACTAAACTGCATTTGATTTTGTGACTTTGCAATTGCATTCTACTCATCAGATGCATCAGCTTGCCGAGGAACACCCCGCAGACAGATTAGACATTTAACAGTAATTATCTTCGAATGCGCTTGTCGAGGGCTGAATTATTTTTTATCGTTTAGCTTGGAAATGTTTTACTTCTGGTAGACCGTCACGACGCATAGCAATAAAGCTACTAATTATGATCCCATCATTCAGAACGACAGCAATGCCATCATTACAATCATTCCAGAAACCTTTATCTCCCTTTAAAGTCCCACAAATTCAATGTCTTTGAAAACAGACCTGTTATTTTATTAATAAATCGCTCATTTATTCATTTCCTAATACTCTTGTGGGCTCAGTAGTTCTACGAATTGTACAAAGAGGCAAGATAAATGGTGTCACATGTGAATATTTTCAAAAGCATGCACATGTCATTAGTTGAACAGTCCCAGCTTAATTAGGTTATTGAACAAATGTGTGAATTATGCATTGCATATAACATATTTGATTTTAATATACTGTGTATACAATTTATAAGTTTGTTCTGGTCTCTTAAACGATGTAAAATAGTCACTTCATCTCGTTTAAAAAATATGAATTTATTCTACTGTGAAACACAAAAGACAAAATAATTGATTTGATATATAGAGACTAAATGACAAAAACATACCATAAAAGTGGTCCGTACTCATGTTGCATGAAAACAATTGTCAATACATACATTAAAATATCTCTGTATTGTTGCATATAATAAACTACATACGTTGATGCCGCAGTTTTCATTTTTTGGTTGATGTTGTTGTCATTATACCACGATAACTGATATTTTACTGCTTAGTGTTGCAAATATGATCAGAATCAAGTGTTTTCCAGACATCTGTTTACCCAAAAATGAAAATTGTCATCATTTAGTTGCTCCAAACCTGTATGAGTTTATTTCTTCTAGAAGATATTTTGAAGAATGTTGGTAACTAAACAGTTGACAGTAGCCATTGACTTTTAGTATTTTATTATTTAGTTTTTTCTCCATGCTATGAATTTAATGGCTATGTCAACTGTTTAGACAGAATTTTCATCTTTGAGTGAACTATCCATTTGACATAACAGTGTACTAGTGACGTGAATGTTTTTCCCACTATCTGTTGTCAGAATATTTTAATTTTTTTGTATGTAAATTTGATGCTCAGTCCTACGTCAAGAGTTGATAGCACAATTTTCATTTTTGATTTAACAAATCCTTTAAGGTGAAACTCTGTGTTTGTTTTCATACACAGCATCAGCTCCCATGTTCAGCATCAACCCTATACGGCTCATCGCAACCGTTGGAAAAGACGTGTCCCTGGAGTGCCGTCCACGTGCATCGCCCAAACCCAGAATCTCATGGAAGAAAAACGATAGGAGAGTCCAGCCCAGCCGAAGGTGAGTCTAAATCCCAGCTGAAGTGCAGTTAGCTCAGTGACTCTACATGTTTTGCATGAAAGTGTGATAATTATCAGGTTCAGTATGAAGCAGTGGCAGTCCACTCCTAAGGGTCCGTGTTTTTAATTGATTCCAATTAAATATGCCCATAAACACGCATACATTTCCATGAATCTGTGTGCAGAGGGGCTTTAATCAATGTTCTTGTCCAATGATTACCGGTCTCACGCTGGGTTCGGCTCTGCTGAGGTGCGATGTGATGACAGGTTTGTTTACACTCTCAGAGCTATTAGGCAAGTTTGCTGTGCAGGGTTGCATTGTGATTGATGTCATGTAGATTTCTTATTTATTAGTTTGTTTGTTATTAGTGTCTTGTGTGTGTGTGTGTGTGTGTGTGTGTGTGTGTGTGTGTGTGTGTGTGTGTGTGTGTGTGTGTGTGTGTGTGTGTGTGTGTGTGTGTGTGTGTGTGTGTGTGTGTGTGTGTGTGTGTGTGTGTGTGTGTGTGTGTGTGTGTGCTGAGTATAATTTTTTTTTTACTTTTGTTCAGTGAGGATTCTTTAAATTAATCAAAAGTGTCAAATGAACTTGTTAAGCTGCACGAGGACGCCATCGCACTGTACACTTTGTTTGCACATGTCATTGTTTACAAATAGATTAAATGAAACGGGACAAAATGTATCTTGACAAACTATATATCATTGTGAAGGTTTACAAAATGAGGTTTACAATATAAATAAATTCATTAAATATTTCAAATAAATGTTATTGTTTACTTTTCATAAAAAGTTGGAAAAAACTACTTTTACACTGATAATAAGAAGAAATGTCTCTTGAGCACCTAATTAAATATTATAATTATTTCTGAAGGATGAATTGACACTGAAAACTGGCTGCCGAAAAATCAGCTTTTGAATCACATTAATAAATTGCATTTTAGAATGCATTCAAATTGAAAATATTTATTTGAAATGATAATGGTATTTCATCATAATCACTGATCAAATAAATGAGGTCATTTATTGGTGAGCAAACACATTAAACAAATACCAATCTCAAATATTTAAACGGTAGTATATTTAAATATCCGAAGTCAATCTCACTACCGTCTCAACAAGATAACACCAATTAAATATCCAAACGTGTGTCCATATGCAAAAACCAAATGCAGAACTATGCAATATTAAAGTAGCACTGCCTAGAACAACAGTGGAGTGTACAGTTTAGTGGTCATTATAGAAAAATAATGAATATTTTCATGTTCAAGGCTACTTTTGACCAATCAGAATCAAGTGTTCCATAGAGCTACATAACAAGTGTGTAATAAAGTTCATTAACAGTAACAGTACATTATTGGCATTATTTTTCAAAATGTTTTATGTGTAGTTGTCCATTTTTATGTATTTATTTCTTTATTTGATAAGGTCACTGATACTCAGTCCAATGATTATTTCAGTCTTTTGTCCTTATTACAGTCTAAGATGCTGTGGAATATATGATATGTTAAAACGTGCACATTAGAATAGAATGCAGGGTTAAATGTAACCCATTTGAGTCCGTTAATGTATGACATTCTGCTTTATTCATCTGTTAGGGTCTTGTACATGTAACCTCATTAGAATTAAAATATAGCTTGTTTGAGGCATAACACTGTGGAGCCTGTTAGCCAATAGCTCATCCGCTGTAGCCGTTCATTTATGCATAATCTTAAATCAGCATGAGGAAAATGAGTGCTAGCCCATGTACAAGCTCTAGATGGAGAAGACATGCCACTCATCATGAGTGACAGATCTGAAATTATCGACCCCCGTCGAGCGCTGTAGGCTACAAGTCTGCAAAAGGACTGCTGTTTAATAACCGAGAGTCTTCACCACAGACACGTCTAGACGCACGGAGCTATTCATCTGAAAGAATTCATATTATGAATATTATTCCCATGGTGTCATTGGTTGTTGTGATGGTTTATAAAATAAGCTAAATAGTATACTTGGACAATTTTATAAATGCAGCAAAAAACAAACACTCAGTAAAAATTTATATTAGTATTAGCCATATTATCAAATGATGAAATCAAAGTTCAATTGAACGCATAGCTTTAAGTGTCAAAAATCATTTGCTCGACCTAACCTTGTTCCAAACTTATAAGACTTACTTTCTCCTGTGGAACACAAAGATATTTAGAAAAATGTCCCTGTCCAATAAAAAGTCAGTTGTGTTGGGCCTTAATGTGTGGATAAAAATGGCTGAAACTATGCTTTAAACTATGACAGAATATTATTTGGTGTGAACTATCCCTATGAATTACACCATGCATAATGTGGTTGGTTACATTTTTATAATTGTATATTTCTGTTCTATTTTCTCTGCTGTTCATGACACTGTCAGAACAGACCTGCATCTCACCAGTATATACAGTACTGATAAACTCTCTCTCTTTGCACATTTTCAAGTGTCATCATCCTGTGAATTCACACCTTGTTTTTGAACGCTGTGTGCCGATCGTGATCTAATTTACTCCTGCCAAGTCTGTGATGAAACCTGAAACACTTATGAAGCATGTCTCTGAAAAGATTGTTAGTACTTTAACAAATTCATATTACACTTTCCCCAGGTTCTCTTTTCTGAAGGAAATGTCCAAAGTCAATGCTGACATTTGCATTGCATAATTTTGCACTAATTTGCAACCTTTACATGATCACCTATTTTCCTAATAAGATGCAAATTCACAAATGATCTTGACTCAATAAAAGCCTACGGTATCATATTTGGGAGGCACATTTCTAAAGCCTCTAAATGATCAAAACTTTGCTGAAAAAATTAACTATTTTAAACAATCTTTTGCATGCATTCTGTTGACTGATTGATAGTTTATTTTGTATGTTATATTTATATTACTATGTTTATATTATATTAGTAATACGCCTTTTAGTATAACTATAAAAATATGTCCCGTACAGGTCAGGATGCATGTGTTTGTTTGCTGTGAAATTTGCTTTACTGGTTTCTAAAGTAAACATGATAATTATATTTCAAGATGAACACTTACCGAACTGAAGCAATTTAGGTTTACTTGAGTATCCATATATCATGTAATAGAAAATGTGAATGCTTATATGTTCATCTTTGAATCATCATTGTATTGCATTGCATTATATGTTTTCCCTGCTACAATAAAAACTACAGAGGTCTGACTCTGAACATAAAACTGAGAATTTAAATTTCATTACTAAGACATATTACTGGGAGATATAGAGCGACAACTAATATTTAAATGCATTTTAGGTAAGTGCTATACTGTTATAAAGATCTCATTGATTTACATTACAAGCCATCAGAATTTCATCTTACTTTTTGGCCATAACAATATCAAGAACTGCACCACATTGTATATTTTTGCTCAGTTTGGGCCTCTGAGGGGGTGAGTTTTCTCTCTCTCTTGAAGTTTTTGCTCCATATTCTCTTCTTATATCATACTATTTGAGACATAAAAGCTGGATGCATCACATATGATACGTAATAATCACATATGAAAACCTTTGTTGATTTGATTTTGTCTAAAGGTTCAACAAACTGGTTCAACACATTTAGTTTAATTTAAACTAGATTCAAATATAAAGTAAAATACATATAAAAGTAATTTTCAGACAATTATTTCATATGTCAGGCTTTACAGGGCCAAGCAATTTTATTGCCGTTTATTTAGCAAAT
This sequence comes from Gymnocypris eckloni scoliostomus, assembly GCA_027564155.1. Classification (NCBI taxonomy): domain Eukaryota; kingdom Metazoa; phylum Chordata; class Actinopteri; order Cypriniformes; family Cyprinidae; genus Gymnocypris; species Gymnocypris eckloni. The sequence continues at coordinate 8,986,474 of CM050423.1, read as the reverse complement.
TATTCATTCTGGACTAAAAACAAGGTCAATAAGACCCAACTGTGTCCTTCTACAAGTTGCAAAGCATTTGATGACAGTGAAACAGTTATTTACACCCTCACTTCATATTAAAAATGATGCCATACACACATACAAATACATTTGAACACACCTTGACTAACAGGTTCTGGAGACCCCGAGTCCCCAATTCACCACATATTTATCACAGGCCATGCAAGGTTGCAAGTGGACGCTGCACAATTATTTATGAGTTTTTCTGCTGACAGTGGTGCCGTTGCAAAGCAGGCAATTTATTCTGAGAAATAGCCACTGGGATTTGTGCTCTTTTCAAATTGTCCTGCAAAATGGCTTCGCCAGCCCAACAGCCCCAGACCAGTCATAAGGCACAACCGCACGCGTGTACAGACCGCAGAGCGACGCTAAAAATGTCCACACGTAGCACAAAGCTGGCTCTCACCTTGACACCCTTCCTCACTTCCTGCTGCTTATCAAGCCGTAGTTCCATTCTCTCAAATCAATAATTCACAAGTAATGGTGTAACCAACATTCAGATGCTATTTGCCCTTGCAGCGGCCACGTGCCACAGTAAAAGATACAGTTGAGTCAGAACAAAATGTTCTTGAGGCCAGCCGCGCGGTTTATCAGACGGCGCGTGTGTGGAATCCTTCATAAAGTGGTGCAGATCACATCTGAAATGATGTTGTCTGGCGTGTGATAGATGTTTGTTTGTACACGGTGACTACTGATAGATGAGAGAAGTGAACAGCCCAAGAATTCTCCGTTCTTCAGGTAACAAGGTGATGAATGGACTTTGAGCTTGCGTGATCTGATATATTGTGTGGCAAATTTGTCTGAGTCGTGCAATGTATTGTATTTTCTTTTCTGTGACATGCAAGGGCAGATATAGTTCTTTCTTTTCCCCCTTTTTGTTGTTTTAGTGCTGCAATATCTTTTATAATAGTTGTGAAGGACGTTTTACAGACAGGCTGTGTAAAGTATATCTGATTATTGGGCCAATGACATGGTCTAGGGTTTTTATATAAATCAATCGATTTATTCAGAAATACACATTTAAAAAATGCAATGAACAAATAACTTTAGTTGAATAGACCTCTTGTTAGATAAAAATGTATTTTGATGAAATGAAAAAATGAAGGAAAAGCTTAAGTAAAAGGACAATCCTCTTAAAAATGAACATTAAATTGCTTGGAATAATTATAGTTTAGAAAAAAAATATGTAATTAGGTGGTTTTGTTGTTTATTTTTTTATATTTTATTTTTATTTTTGAAATAATGGAAAAACTTTTGACTGACTCAGGATCGTTGTGCAATCAATGTGAAGAAACATGCATGATAATAATAATAACAATACAATTAGAAAAGCCCTTAATTTATAAATGAATAAAAAAGGCTTTTTACCTTAAAATATATTTGTAAAATTATAATGATACTTACTTAAGATATAAGGAAAATATTATTTCTTACACTACATGACATTAAAATTAAAAATTAGAAAAACAAAATAAAACTATATAAAAACATTGTTCTAAATTGTATCAGATTAGGGTTCTTTGGCTAGTAACAATAGCAGAATATTTTTGTTTTGTTCTGTTTTTTGCTTTAGTGTTTTGACTGTTTATTTTTGTTGTGTGTGTGTGTGTGTGTGTGTGTGTGTGTGTGTGTGTGTGGTATCAAACGTATCCTACGTTATGGAAAATGTGTCCTTGTAAAAATCCTGTGTGGTAATAGGACATATTTTGTCCGTATGAATTTTGGATGTCTGCGTTTTCAAAGATGTTTCTCTGTGAGTTTTGCATAACATGGAAATATATGTGTGTGTGAATCATCTGTGTTGGATGTTTCATAGTGAAACATATGTGACAAAGTGTTGTGTGTGTATTAGAAATTACCATTCTCTGTGCTGTTTTCTGGTAGAAATGTCAACATAAATGTGTGTTCATGTGTGTCTGTACTTAAGGAAAACTGTTATGTCTCCTGTCTGTGTTTTGTGTGTGTGGTGTGTGTGGATCTTATCATGGTTAATATATGAGGCAAACAATATGAGAAAATGCTACATTGTTTACTAATAAAAAATAAAATGAACATTCTTATAATTGTTACCAGAATGGTGTGCCAAGTCAGACATTTTCTGCTTCTGTAGTGACGCTCACACAGTGTTTGGTAAATTATCGCAGAAGAAAATGGATTAGAAATATTGATCATATAAAATTGGTCAAGCCAAGCTCATTGTTAATGTTTCTGTTTTGTTTCATGTATTGGGTTTAATTCACAGTTTATGTTTTGTGGATCATCACTATTAAATAAAACTGCACCTGGGCTCTCTACATCATCTTCCTCGTATTTTTTACGTCAGCTACATTACTCAGGCCAGGTGGTTGCTTTCTGGCCAAAGTCAAAAAAGTGCACCCCAAAATGTTCTTATGTTTCAGTGCTTCGATATGGCATGTGTTCCTCCTTCAGTGTTATTGTAGGAGATTTTGTCCCTCCTGTTTTATCATCCACCAGATTGAAATAAGTCAGGCCGCTTATAAAAGTAATATCACACCCCTGCTCAACAAGCCACACGGTTTGATGCATCATTCGTTTCTTTGGCACAAACAGTGCCGGATGAGTTATTCGCTGAAGTGTAGAGTCTGTTCAAATCCCAAACCTTAAGAAAAAACTGTAGTGAAGCGTGCCTTAGGAAGCTCCAAAGTAATCAGATTTAGAATAATCAGATCAGCGCTACCAACGTTATGAAAAGATATATAATGAAATGGTGCATGAGCTACAGTTTAACGTAGAAGATCCAAGAGAGAATTGCAACGCTTGTTTCTGCACACTACATTGTCGAATGATAAAGGAGCCGCTCTTTTCTCACTTCAACTGAGTAGTTAAAATGGATTTTCAGTCAGATGATCGTTGAAATGAATTTTACAGACGCATTTGACTGGACACGGGTGACTTTAGTGAAAGGATTTTCTGACATTAGCTGTATCCAAGGAAGACGTCTCTAGATGAAGAGAAGCTCAATCGTGAGAGGAGCAGGGGTGGGATCGAAGCTGCCCTGCGTTTATCTGACATTGACAGCTGTGTGGAGTTAATGAAGGTTCGTAATTAACATGGATTTCCGCTAATGTTCAAGGGTTTTGTATTCCAAATTAAAAGTATTAATCCCATTAGTTGGAAATGATGGGCAGCCATTCTCAAAACCCTGCGGTCAATCCTTCACTAGCATCACCAAAGAAGCCCTAGTCAGGGAAATGGAAAATCGGTCCATTGTAAACAAGCCTGTGATTATGTTCCATGGTGTTTATCCAGCCGTTCCTGTACAGCGTGTGAATGTTTCGCACTCACTGCGTTTTCAAAGATGTTTCTCTGGAGTGAGTTATTTGCATCAAGTGGCCTAAAATATATTTTCTAAGGGGGCTCTAAGGGGATGTTTCATTTTTACTACCTTCGTCACAAAGTCTCATTTGCATATTACTTATACCCACCGGTCTCTGCCGCTCGTCCTTTCTGGCTCTGTGTCCTTGTCGAATGTGGGTTCTCGCTTTCTCCTACTTGAAGGAACGTCTCTTAGTTGATTTCTCCTTATGAATTTTCCATGTACGGGTTTCACTTTGTCACGCCTCTGTGAGTTTCTGCCTGCCAATTCTCATCAGCGTCTGCTGGATCAGGGCGTTTAATGCTGTAAATATGAAAGCCAAACATTATGAGACAAATTAATGGGGAAGAAATTAGACTGACGGCTCCCTTTCGTCAAGACTGTTAGTTTTAGGTAGAAATGTAATTTTAATAAAATGAATTTTCACACCTCTGCTAATCAAAGCAGGGGGGAAATACTGGAATATACACCCATATCTGATGGTTGCCTTAGCCAGTGTTTTAGTATCATTGATATGCTATCAGATACTTCAGATACAAGTATTTGAAAATCTGCAATATGAGGAATCTAAAAATCTAAATATTGAGAAAATTACCTTTAAAATTGTCCAAAATGAAGTCCTTAGCAATGCATTTTACTAATCAAAAAATACGTTTTTATATATTTACTGTAAGAAATGTACAAAATATCTTCATGGAACATGAACTTTAATAATATCCTAATGATTTTTGGCATTTAAGAAAAGTCGATAATTTTGACCCATACAATGTATTGTTGGCTATTGCTACAAATATACCTGTGCTATTTATGACTGGTTTTGTCCAGGGTCAAAAAAGTTGATTGTTAACAGAGAAAAAGGAACTACAAATGGTGTTATGTAGATCTGAAAAGGTTTACAAAGTTATTTAAAGTTGGTAAGCAACTATCCTATTTGAATACTCAAAATTAATTGAGAATTGAAAATGGACTGAAACCAATCTTGACTAAACTGGACCAAAAATAAGACGTGAGTCCACATATACAGCATGCATGCATTGATTTTTTCATCTACTTAAAGAGGTCTGAGTTTGATATAACAACTTTTTAGTGCATTCACTTCAAGCGATGGCTTTTTAAGAGCTATAAGACAACCGAGAGCCTGTTGCTCATATGCTCGAGTTCACAGGTCCCTTTAGAGCGAGACACAGTCATTGTTTTCTGGGCCTCAGACAAGAAATGACTTCTGTCTTTGTCTGAAGTTAATTCATTATATGAGGGCAGCACAGAGGTGCTCTCTGAAACTGCTCTCAGAACAGTGAATGAGAGCGTACGATAAGATAAAAGCGAGACTCTAGTTATCTCTGTTAAATTCAATTTGCCTTCCTGCTCTCTCTTGGTTTCAGAAAGAATTAAATGTCATTAGGAGTATATCTCATCTTGACTTCCACTCAAATTAACAGTCTTCCGATTAAGGTCATTTGACGTGCCATATTCTTGGGTGAGCATATTAATCATCAGAGCATTCTGTCCTTACCAACACCAGCTATTTCACTTTAAGACCCGCTTGTGACTTAAGCATAAGCTAAATTATATAAATGGATATTATCCGTACTCTTACATCTTCTAACTGTTATAATTACCAGCCCTTTCATTGCTTTGAACAGTTAATTGGCTAATGTCTTTTGATAGCCATCGATGTTCTAATCCTCACCAAAAGATACTATCAGTCAATTAACATGTTAAATGAGTCTATTGACTATATTATCTTTAAATCTAGATGTTAAAATAGCAATGAAGGACAAGACTTGTTCAAAGAGTGCATGTAGGACAATGATTCTGCAGTTCATTCCGAGATCAAGCTGTGACATTTTGAATGCTTTTCAAAAACCTGAATCTTTTAAATATGTGTTTAAAAAATACTCAAAAGCCTTTTCATAGTTGTGTTTGTCCTTATGACATATTTATAATTACTCAGAACTTCAGAACACTAAAAGACAAAAAGGGGTCCCACTTTATATTAGGTGACCTTAACTACTATGTACTTAAATCAAAACATAACTACAATGTACTTATTGTGTTCATATTGTATTGCAAAACACTTTTCCTGCTACTGAGGTGGGATATGGGTAAGGTTAGGGACTGGTTAGGTGGTATGGGTAAGTTTAAGGGTGGGTTAAGTACGATGTAAGAAGTGAAAACAGTGTAATTATAAATGTAATACATGGAATTAATTACAGATGTAATTATGCAGATTTTTTTTTAAATACAAGTGCAATGTAAAATCAAAATGCACTTACCATGTAACTAAGTTACTTACAGCTTGTAATTATGTACATGTAATAGGCAGCTACTCTTAGACCTGACCAAGTCTGTTGCACAGCTACTTGTACACTTAAATACAATCTTGACACAATTTATTTTAAGTAGCTTATGCTTGTGTAATATTCTGTAATTATAATGTAATTAGAAATGCATTACATGTATTTTAGCTCTGGACTGGTGGGTTAAATCAAACTAAGTTGCAGCTGGATAAGGTGTACATTATAGATACACATGAAGTACACTTAAGTACAATCTTGACACACTTTATTTTAAGTAGCTTATGCTTGTGTAATATTCTGTAATTTAAATGTAATTAGAAATGCATTACATGTATTTTAGCTGTGTACTGGTGGGTTAAATCAAACTAAGGTGCAGCTGGATAAGGTGTACAGTATAGATACACATGGAGTAGACTTAAGTACAATCTTGATACACTTTATTTTAAGTAGCTTATGCTTGTGTAATATTCTGTAATTATAATGTAATTAGAAATGCATTACATGTATTTTAGCTCTGGACTGGTGGGTTAAATCAAACTAAGGTGCAGCTGGATAAGGTGTACAGTATAGATACACATGAAGTACACTTAAGTACAATCTTGATACACTTTATTTTAAGTAGCTTATGCCTGTGTACTTACATTTATAATTGCATGGTTTAAGTCTGCAACAGATATGTAGCAATCTTTTGGTTACATATGCAGCTGTGTAACAGACTCGGTCTACATATGTGTAACAGTAGCTGCCTCTTACATGTACATAATTACAAGCTGTAATTACAGGCTGTTCCATAACTTAGTTACATGGTAAGTACATTTTGTTTCATGTCAGTACAAGGGCTACTACTAAGTACTTAATTATGTAATTACTCTGTTTTATGACACCTTCAAATAAAGTGTTACCTGTAAAATAGTGAAGGCCAACTAATATAAAGTGGGACCCAAAAAGGATTTTACTTCTTGACTGGTGCACACTTTTAAACTTTTTAATCAAATAATCTTTTTCTTATTTTATTTATTATGAATATATTGTACAACATGGTACTGAATTGCAATCATATTTACAACCAAGGTGTTAAAATATGGTAATATTTTGGTAATTTCTGTATATTTAATTAGATATTTAGACATTAATGTTACATTTTATATTTACAGGTACATAGATTTTGTGCTCATTATTTTTACTTTGGGCTAATTAGTCTATTTCACCTTCTGAAGAAGTAGAGAAATATTTTATGTGCCAGATGAATTACATCCTCCATTTTTAACAGGATCATGCTGCTTCGGAATAACACCCTCCGCATCATTAACTCCAGCCGCTCGGATGAGGGAAGCTACATGTGCCGTGCGGAAAACCAGTTCGGTTCAGCGGAGTTGACGACCGTGCTTCTGGTGAAAGGTAAGAGACCCTCATCAACCTCCAGTCCCCATCCTATCAGTCCCATCCCGTGGTTAACCACACTAGAGCAAACAGAGCACCGCCTGACTGAGCCGGATGGAAGAAGAGTTCATTACGGCTTATCAGGCGTGAAGATGTTTGTTTTGCCCGCTCAAGAATCTGCTCACAAGAGCATCTACTGTCTCCTAGGACAGCTATTGTTGAGGAGGTTGATCCTTACCAATAAAACAGATAATAACTAGGAGGCATGGGACAGATTGTCTTGATTTGATCAATGTTACCGTATGTGAGTATTTGTTGAAAGGAGCCCTTGAGACACAAAATATATGTTAAGTGAAAAATCGCTATTTTAGTCTGAGGCACATATTAAAATGCTTTTTGGCACAAAATATTAATGTTGGAATTGATTATGAAAAACACATAATAATGCTCACATATTAGATTAGTGGGCAGCTATTTGAACACATTCATCTATTTGAGCGTTTACAAATGTTATCCAGTCAAAGGAATTTTCTACCACCTGGTCAAAATGTTTTACAACCTGTTTGCACCTATAATGTCCTTCTTTTGTGATTCTATTGTCGAAAATTCATCTTAATGCCAGAAAACTATGTGAAAGTTACAATGTACAGTCACATTAGTGAAATCTCAGCAAAATGTTAAGTATAAAAAGGTCCATAGTCAATAGTGTCTGTAATCAAGTCACTTTCAAACCAAGCAGCTTTTTATTGTTTGCACAGCGGATATGTGCAAGCGAAGTGAAACTTTTATCTCTCTGGACTCATTATTAGGTCTGAACACTACTAGATATTTTATACAAATATGAATTAGAAATGCAAAATGACCATAATTGTTTTTGGTAATAATTGGTTGTTAGTTAACAAATGAAAATAACATAATGAGGAAATATGACAGGAATGTAACATACTAGTGAGGCATAATTTTAGTTTTACATATCATTTAAAAAATAGCATGTACTACACAGCTGAATGCAATAATCTTATGTAATGTCAAACATTTCCTAGTGAAAATGTAGAATTGGATTGGATTTTGGATGTTAGGTGATGAAATTAGTGGTGAATATTGCCCTTTGTTGCATCAGTAGAAAAGAAAACTTCAGAAGCAGATACACTTTTCATTTTATTTTATTTTTTCCAGTAGCTCTTTACAATAAGGTCCTCTTAGTTATTGTTAGTGCGTTAAATAACATTGACTAATAATGAGAAATGTATTTGTTATGGTATTTATAATTATTTCTTAATATTAGCTAATACAACTGTTAATTGCTGAGGTACATTAAATAACAAATACAACTTATGATTTTAATTACTAAAAAGTATTAGCAAATGTTGAAATTAACTAATTAGTCTCTCTCTCTCTCTCTTTCTCTCTCTCTTTAGAATAATGCTTACTTAATGACACTAAATATCAATAAATATGATCAGTTTTGAATTCCATTGTCTTTAACTCTTCTAATTTTTGCTCTTTGATACGTGATTCAAGATTTTTTATCCATCACATACACAATTAAACAGAATATAACCAGCAGTGAAATGTAAGACAGTGACATTGACAGTCATAAGAAAATGAAAGTGCATAAGGACATCAGATGTCATTCATAAAACACAAGCTGTAAATAAAACAATAAAATAATATTGTTTTAATAAATAATACAATACATTTTACTGCAGAAATTTATGTTGGAACAATTTACCAAGCTGACCAGCTGTTGCATATGTTCTGTTTGTCAAGGTCTGCTATATACTACAAGATAAACTTGATGTTAGAAACATTTTCCCTTTTCCCCGTCAAAATGACAAATGGACAATTCTGAATTTTACTGTAGTTTAATAATTAATTTGTTTTACAAATAGTAACTGTATTCAGAGTTTCTGACATGGCTGCAGATGAATGAATGATATTCATGTTTCAGAGCCCATGCAGGTGGAGTTGAGCCCCATCCGGGTGGAGGTGACAGTGGGAGAGAGTGTGGTGCTCAGCTGTAAAGTCACTCATGACCCCTCGCTGGACGTGTCCTTCCTCTGGCTGCTCAACAAGCAACCGCTCAACACCCAGCAGCAGGGCGGTCACTTTGAGTACATTCAAACAGTAAGCGGCTGCACCATAGATGTGCTTCTGTGTACTTGTGCTGATGCTGTAGGTGACATATACTGGGGCTAATGAATTGTGCTAATGAATCTGTTTGGTGGTCATCTGGTTGGCACTTGGTGTTTTATGGATAGTAATGTCAATTGCACTATGACATTTTTAAAGAACATGCAATATATCAGTGATAAATGATTTATTGGTGGTATATCGATATCAGTCAGTATTAATATTTTGCTTAGGTATAGAACAGTATAGGGGATTTTTTTTATTTTGCTAATTTATATCTATCTATCTATCTATCTATCTATCTATCTATCTATCTATCTATCTATCTATCTATCTATCTATCTATCTATCTATATATATATATATATATATATATATATATATATATATATATATATATATATATATACACTCACTGGTCACTTTATTAGGTATACCTTGCTAGTACCGGGTTGGACCCCCTTTTGCCTTCAGAACTGCCTTAATTCTTCGTGGCATTGATTCAACAAGGTGTTGGAAACATTCCTCAGAGAATTTGGTCCATATTTACATGATAGCATCACGCAGTTTCTGTAGATTTGTCGGCTGCACATCCATGATGTGAATCTCTCGTTCCACCTCATCACAAAGGTGCTCTATTGGATTGAGGTCTGGTGACTCTGGAGGCCGTTTGAGTAAAGTGAACTCATTTTCATGTTCAAGAAACCAGTCTGAGATGATTTGAGCTTTGTGTCATGGTGCATTATCCTGCTGGAAGTAGCATCAGAAGATGGGTACACTGTAGTCATAAAGGGATGGATACGGTCAGCAATAAACTCAGGTAGGCTGTGGTGTTTAAACGATGCTCAATTGGTACTAAGAGGCCCAAAGTGTGCCAAGAAAATATCCCCCACACCATTACACCACCCCACCAGCCTGAACCATTGAGACAAGGCAGGATGGATCCATGCTTTCATGTTCTTTACGCCAAATTCTGACCCCAGCATCTGAATGTTGCAGCAGAAATCGAGACTCGTCACACCAGGCAACGTTTTTCCAATCTTCTATTGTCCAATTTTGGTGAGCCTGTGTGAACTGTAGCCTCCGTGTCCTGTTCTTAGCTGACAGGACCAGCACCCGGTGTGGTCTTCTGCTGCTGTAGCCCATCTGCTTCAGGGTTCAGGTGTTGTGCGTTCAGGATGGTATTCTGCATATCTCGGTTGTAACGAGTGTTTATTTGAGTTACTGTTGCTTTGCTATCATCTTTAACCAGTCTGCCCATTCTCCTCTGACCTCTGAAATCAACAAGGCATTTCCGTCCACACAACTGCCGCTCACTGGAAATTTTCTCTTTTTCTGACCATTCTCTCTAAACCCTAGTGATGGTTGTGTGTGAAAATCACAGTAGATCAGCAGTTTTTGAGATACTCAGACCAGTCCGTCTGGCACCAACAACCATTCCATGTTCAAAGTCACTTACATCCCCTTTCTTCCCCATTCTGATGCTCGGTTTGAACTTCAGCAAGTCGTATTCAGCACATCTAGATGCCTAAATGCATTGAGTTGCTGCCATGTGATTGGCTGATTAGCAATTTGTTATACCAAGTGGCCGGTGAGTGCATATATATATATATATATATATATAGTAACTCTCAGTATTAGCATTTCATCTGTTATTGGCACATGTTTCATTTGGATGACATTGGGTGTACAGTAGGTAATAAAAAAATATTCAACTGAAACAGTAAACTCTTTTTAGGTAATTTGCATAAGTTTCCTATCAGTATCACACAGTATAAATTATTTGCATCAAGTTAATTTGTCATTGATGGCAGCAAATAATATCACCTTTTTTTTTCAATTCAAACACTACTGTCTACTCTTTCTCTCTCTCTCTATCGTTTTTATTTTATTTTATAAAACCGCTATATTTTTGGCATGTCTGTTTTAACTGCCTTTTTTGTTATTATTGGCTGAAGGGTTGTCGCAGCATACGTATTAACAATAACAGTGAGGAAATATCTTTAAAACAGATATTATGTCAATAGTATATATATGACTATTATGAATAATACAGTCCCAATAGCTGAATGGTTACTTGTAGCTTCTGCTGTCATACAAAATAATGTTTGAGGAAGTTAAAAGTGAAAGTGAGACACTTAATACTCCTCCATAAAGTGTTAATGTCTCTACACTGTTTTGTACGCCAAAAAAGCACACACAGAAACAAAACAAAGTTAAAGATTTTAATGATAGCATTTTTTTTCTTTTTCAAGTATTTTACTGCTTTCTTTGTTTTTTGAAAACAATATTATAACTCTATCTTCAATATGTTGCTCGTGAACAGATGGAGTCTCAGTTACTTATTTTAGGGACACATTGCACCAAATCCTGCTTTAACTGGAGTGAGAATCAATCCAGTGAAAGGTCAGCCAGGACCGTATGTCATCGTGATGAAAGACCTGCTGTGAATCACACATCATGTTTATCAGAGTCTCAGAGGAGCAGCAGCTCCACACACCCTCCACCCTTCCTGCAGGATTGACAAACACTCCCTGATTAAAACGCATCAGCAGGCATTCTGCCGCCACAAAACCATCCACTGACGTGATTTCACAAGCTGTATTTGATCTACAGTAAAAACAACAATATTGTGAAATATTTTGCATTTGAAATTAAATGTTTATTTTAATTATTCCAAACCTTTGACTGTTATATATTATTTCGCAGTAGGAAATGATGTCACTTTATAGGTCTTCTTACATGAGCAAACTACATATTTTCAACCAACGATCAGTGGGTTGTCTAACTCACTAACAGACTAGTCGAGTACTGGACAACTAGTCAACCATCATGGCCCATTCTCTGTTAGTCCCAGGCTGTCTGCATATCGTACACACAAAAAGATCTTTCTTAAACTGGAAAGATCCAATTTGATTGGCTGGCTTTGACAATCACTACTTGTTCACTACTTCGACATGAAGTCGCCTCATCTCATGCATGCATTCATGTACAGTAACTCCTCATAGATCACTCCTCAGCTTCAGCTACGACTGACACAATAAAGTTCAAACCGTCTTGTCCTCTTACTATCAGATTATAGGCATATTGATGCTTCTCTCCGGCTGACAACATCATTTGGTTTCTTCACAGCAGCACTGAGCACCAATCTGCCATCTTAACTGTCACTTTTACACATTCAAGTGCAGTGTTAGCCAGGGTTTAGGAGATTGTATATTTGATTAGCCCACAATTGGTTTAATTGCTAATTGGCACAGCAGCTAACTGGGTTCTTTTTGGGTTGTTTTGAGAGTAATTCATGTAAAATGACCTTATTAAATCTTCTGTTTATTGTTTTGTGCCATAAATTAGCCAATGCTTTCATCCACATCAACATGCAAATTCGATTTAAAAATATATAATAATTTTACTTTGTAATTTTTAAATTCAAATTACAATTATTGATCCTGTTTGTTACCTCATTTCAAATGAGATTCAAATTCAGGAATTATGCTGGAAATAAACTCAATCATGTTCAATTCTGAATGACACACAGCCCACACTGCTGTATGAAGTGCCAAAATGTTTATAAAAATGAACCAGTACATATATTATTTCATATTTTATATTAATAGGCTGGTAAGTGTATTGTTAATCAGATGCTTATAGATTAGGGACTTGACTAGTGTTCATTCCACCCTTGAGGTGCATCAGCGTTTCTGTTTGCATTAGCCATGTAAAATGTATCATTTATTTTTGCATGTTGTTCTCATGTAGTTTCAGTGCTAATGATTCCTTTATGAGTCACTTGTACCATACGATGTTCTCATGAACCCCAGAAAATATCTGCTCAGCAAACACTGTCAGAGTAGGCAGAATTTACTAAAATATTAATAGTGCTTTTTATTTCCATGGAGAAGTTAAAAAGAATGAGTTTGTATGTGGGTTTGTCAGATTAATGCATAAACAACTTAGTTCAATTCAATTCAAGATTATTTGTATAATGCGTTTTGATACAATCGTTGCAAAGCAACTTCACAGGAAATTAAGTTTCTAAAATAGATTTATATTGTATAAATTCAATATAATTAACTTCTGGCGAAATTTGGTTAATTCAGTACTTCAACTTAGTGGCACAAATCTTTTTTTTTTTTACAAAAATTTGGACATTTTATAAACTGTTTTACTGAGAAGTACTGAAGAACTATTGCTAATGTATTTTTTAATAGAAAAAGTAAAAGCTTTTAATTTTGCAATTACAAAATCATTATATATATATATATATATATATATATATATATATATATATATAAACTACTCTAGTTTTAGTCTTTCAAATGTTAAAAAAGTGCTAAACAGAGACTAACAATATAAATGAGAGAAAATGTTTAATTATCACGAAAATAGTCACAATAAAATTAATTAATGAATAAACTTGTATTTTTTCCATGTGTTTTCCAAATATAACTTTCTTTCTTTCTTTCTTTCTTTCTTTTCTTTCTTCTCTTTCTTTCTTTCTTTCTTTCTTTCTTTCTTTCTTTCTTTCTTTCTTTCTTTTCTTTCTTCTTTTCTATTTTATTTTATTGGTTTTGAAGCAGAATATTCCTCACAGGTAGCACGTATTTGTTGAGACAGTGCATGGCAGACAGTGGTGCAGCACCCAGCTGTCTGATTCATGTGCTGTAATTTTAATCAGCCCCTGTACTAAAGAGCCGCCTGTAGACCTTGAATTATTTGCAGTCTCGCCTGGGGCGTTTCTCATTTCCAGAGAAGAGCAGATTGAGGAAAGTAATGGTGCGCGTGCTCTTAAACCGAACAGGAATCTCTTAATCCACACAAGCCAATAGAGGCTGTAGCAGCAGCCCATTGCTCAGGTGTCAAGCACCGCACGGAGCTCTATTTCTCTCTTGCCCTCACTTCTCTGTTTTCCTTTGTGCTTCCTCTCTTTTCCCTCCATTTAGCAGTCCTCCACAGCAGACCTGATGATCAGGAGCATCCTCCTGAAGCATGCTGGGAAATATGGCTGTCGTGCTCAGACGAGTGCAGACAGTGTGCTTGCTGAAGCTGAGCTGCTGGTTAGAGGTGAGTATGCCAAAAACAAGCTGCAGTTCATAATGAAAAACTGTGATTACAGCGTTTTACAAATAACATGAAATCAAAATTGACCCTGTTGACTTTCTGAATAAATTTCCATGGTTTTATTGGGAATGATTCATGATTTAACTCTCTGCATAATTCAAAAGAAGCAGGAGTTTTTTTCTGAATCTTTCCTCTCAACATTCTCCAGAAATATTTGATTTTCCAATGACATTACCAAGGTTGTGTAAATATTACACATTAACTTTATAAAGTCCCACCCTCCAATTTGATTTAATTTTTCTATAATAAATTCAAATTCATTGTAACCAACTGCAACTATTAGAATATACAGTATGTCAAAATTGTCACGTGACAGATAAATTAAATTAAATTCATTTTCACACATTCACACAATATTATATACTGTATACTAACTATTATAAAATAATGAACACTCATACTGCCCACTCCGGTCAAATGATTGCACTGTTTCTAAAAAAGAATGTACTACCAGGAAATGACAGCTTATTGCACCCACTAGATGAATATGCAAAATAGAATGTTTAAAGAATGTTAAAACTGACAAGAAATCAGTTCTCATGTCCTCATGTACTGCCTTAATAACCCCATAGTCTTGATTATTATACAAAAATTTATTTATTTTTTATGGTAATTCATTAAAATGTAATAACTTTATGTGCCTCTAAAATTGGTTTTCAACCAGAAGGGCCCAGAAAACATCCAAGGGGGTCACAAGATGAGTTTAATTAAAAACATGTATCAAAACTTAATTAAAATTCTAAATCACAAATAATCCAGCTGTAAACTGAAATAACATTCATTTTTGCTCTCAATAACTATTTGCATTGAAAATCATACTGAAGCAAAATCTTGAATATTATAGAATAATATAACATTATAGAAATAAATCATGTTTAATTAATTAAATGTTAACAATCCCTGTTTCTGTTCATTAAAAAGGTTTGAAAACAAGCTGCACTATCATAATTGAAGCAGAAATATCAGAGGGCCTTTGAAACAGCAAGGCTGAGAACCACTGCTTCAAAAATACTTGTATTTCCTGCTGCATATTAATGTTAACAAATTAACTAAATATATTGTTTTCTTGGAACCAGATCACATTGTGGATGCTAACTAAGTGTGAATGTTATGTTACATTTTACAATTCATTTTGCACTTTATAATCACAAGTAACTTCCTCCTACAAGAACTTGCAGCTTCTTATTTAATAAACAGCTTGTTAATAAACAATAGTTTCATAAATGTTATCCCTGTACAAAACCTCACTTCCATTTATCCCCACAGTTGCATGATGTATTGCATGAGTCTCTTATAAATAAGCAAAGTCATTATCTTGCCTCAAACATCTTTGGCCTACAAAGAAATGTGTTGTCTGCACTAGCTGACCTTCAGACACGTGTGGTCATGATGTTGGCCGGAGTGCTTCCACATGTGCACTGCTTCCTTTCAGACAAGAAACCCCTTCTCCCTCCAGACATAAAACAGGAACCCTACTGCTGCTGCCATGGTGATGCACCGTGCATATTAATATCCTCGATTGCAAAGGCACCTTTCAGTCCAACCTTTTAACACATCTCTTTTCAAACCACACAGAATATTGACTTTCATTGGCCGAAGCAGCTGTCAGCCTCTGTGTTACAACTGTTTCCTCTTCAGCCAGTCGCTGATTCTGCACACATCGATTGCATTTACTTCTGAAGGCAGTAAATGTGCATAAAAACACAGTTTAAGACAGAAAAACCTTTCACCAGTCAACCATGCCTGAGAGGGCTGGCAGACTACACATAATAAACATAAAGAGGAAAGAGAGAGGGTTCTTTAATCGGTGTGAAATCCTTGCCGAGAGATCTGTCTCATCCAGAAACAGTCCATGCTTAAGAAATTCTTTGTAGAGATTGAGTGGAATTGAATTCTACATGTATACACATACACAATGTTTCTTGTCATCTCATTCATTACACCGAGAGAGAAAAATAAAATGTTTAGTCTAGCGGTCAGATGTTTGAAATAATTACAATATTTATGTTTTTGAAAGAGGTGTTTTATGCTCAGCATGCTGCATTTATTTCATGAAAATAATTGTTAAATACAATTAGTTGTACCAATTTAGCATAATTTAAGTATACCAGTTTAGTTTACCAAAAGTACAATTGCAGGATATGTTTATTTAGCAAATACATATGTAAATGTTTTTTGTAGTATACTAAGCATGAAATAAATGTATACATGAAACTTAGAGTCTTTATGACATGTACCATATAAAGACCCTTGATAGTTTCGTTTTCAAAATTCAGTTATTGTCTACTGATTTTGTTTCTCAGAAAGATGTTTTATCTGCTAAACAAATGAGTACATTGTTAAACAACAGCACAGTCCATTGAACACACTGTACTTCTAGCCCTCACATCTCCATTTTCATTCCAATCAGAAATTATATATGATATGTTATATTATTTCACATTTTTGACCAGTAGTGTACATTAAATGACACACCTGTAGATAACTATAGTGATACATTCCTAATGAATACTGTGAAACAAGGTCCACACAATCAGTGGATTATCAGGGGAAAGAAGGCAGATGTTATTATTAAACACTGGAAGGAGGTCTGAAAGTCTGTTCAGTGTATCCTTCAGTTTAGTTTGACTCGGTGGTGGCGTTTGTTTCCAGGTCCTCCTGGACCTCCTGGAGTGGTGATTGTAGAGGAGATCACAGATACCACGGCGACGCTGTCATGGAGCCACGGAGTTGACAATCACAGTCCAATCACCACCTACAATGTACAGGCACGAAGCCCTGTCTCTCTGGGCTGGCAAACAGTGAAAACCGGTAATCACTTCCATACACATTAATGTCACTGTGTGTGTGGGTGTGTGTTTAAGTGATGCAAGTGACGAGCTGTTCAGATTGTGTTCAAACGCTCACATAAAAGATCATCGATATGTTATATGTGATATATAGCAGCCATTATACAGTCTTCAGTGTCATCAAAATCATTATAATATGAATCTGTTGCTCAAGAAACATTTCATATTATAAATATTTTTGATATATATATATTTCTACTCAGCAAGGAGACATTAAATTGAGCATGTTTTATTGTTTTATTTTTTCAGAAGATTTATATTTCAAATAAATGATGTTCTTTTTATGTATAAAGGAGTCCTGGAAGAAAATGTTAAGCAGAAAAACTGAAGCACTACTTGATACTTGAGAAATACTCACAAGATACTCACATTTGCAGCTCAAGAGCATATGAGACTGCTTTGAAAATAATTGAATACACTGTGTATAATTCTTGTTAAAGTTAGTATCGGAACTTACATACAGTTTTAATGTTTTTATGGGGTTTAATGGTAAATGCCTCTTCAAATGCTCAAATACTCCTATATTTCTTGTTATATAAGATCTCACCTCTAAGCGTTGGCTTTCAGCATATGACTGCTAACAGTGTCTCTGAATGCAGACTCAAGCACTGGGAGTTGACTTTTCCTCCCATCTGTTTGTAAGGATGTATGACAAGAGCCCAGTGGGCCTCGATTAAATGTCTGTTTTGCTTTTTTAAATGTCACTGGCTGAAATCTGATGGAAAATTAATTTGAAGGTCATTAGTAGGTTAACTTTACCATCATCCGGAATTGCGGGAATATCATGAGTCACATTTCATCCCAAAATCTAAAGAAAATTCTATTTTACATAAAGAACATAACAAATATTATCGTTATACTAAATGTATATTTATTTGAAATTCACCCAATTAACTAGCTCTCATTTGTTAGATAATTAGTCAGATAAATAAGTCTCACTATTGTTTTTTTTTTATTTTGCTAACAGGAGTTAAATAGCTTTATATTGGTACCTTGACTGTAAAACCACTTGTAATTATCCACTATTATCCAAAGACAACAGCTTTTTGTGTCATCTGTTAAAACATTAGCAGTCTGCTTTGGATTATAGCAACATTTTATGCAACGATGTCGACTTTAAATGGATGAATCGTTCTTTTCAGTTTAAACATTCCATGCGAATGACAGTAAGAGAGATAAGGCACAGTTAGTGTGTACACAATGCTGTAAGTGCTGAATCTAGTCAGATTAGAACAAGAAACACTTTAGTTTGGAGTGTTTAAACACTTCTACCACTTCATGTTCTTTACTCTGCATTCCTCTTCTAGGAATAGCGTAGGCCTAAATGGGCTTTCATGCTGACAAAGCATTCAAAGCCATTTATTTCCAATAAGAGATTTGAGGCAACATGAGCAACAAAGACCATTGGGGATGCAACAAACTTTAGCAGAGTTTGACTTTCGCAACTACACAGTGACTCAGTGTGTTGTAGAGTTCAGACAGTATATTCATACTAGCATGCTAAATTATATACTTTAAAAGAGTATACTTTAGTGCAAACTTAATGTTTTCAAACACTTAGAATGTATTTTTTAACCTTCCTAAGTAGGACTCTTTAGCGTTTTTTCTTATTATTGTGTACTGTTCTCTGTGATTTAGGAAAGAAAACGGAATTTACTCTATAGCACGGAATGCCACAAAATTCGTACATTTTTGGATGAATACAAGAATGTCTGTCACTTCATTCGAATCGTGATATGAACTAGTGTATTTGAATATTAAAACACAAAAAGACTTAATTTAAAGGTTTAATTATGAATCCTGCACGTTCCGCTAGCCTTGGTATGTATGAATGGTGGAGACGCGGTTTTGTTTTCTACACAAATACTAAACTTTTGGTTATTTTCGGCCTCTGCATCTCACTACATGACGACATGAACTTACAGGCTGTGAGAGTCACTTCATGAGAATTTGACCCTTTCATTTGAGAAAACTAGCACCATATCATACTGTATAGACACAGAAACTTCACGGCAACCTGTCAAAATAAAAGTGTGGTTTAACACGTAACATAAATATATTACTCTTTTATTACTTTTGTACAGAATAATGTACATCTTTATATATTCAATTTACTGTCAAATTTAAATAAAACAACTAAATTATAAATCATTATTACAACCACATTAGCCACTTCATTGTTGAAAAAAAATACAATAATTATGAAAACTTTTTTTAAAGGAATATTCACTATTTTTCTACCATGTATTCATTTTTAAAGTCTGTTGGATTTCGAGAAGTGCTGATGTAGAGAGACAAATCGCGCTTCTCTGTTTGGTAATTAGATTGGCGAGTCTGGATTTGGTGATTATTGGAAAAACATTACCTACCTGACTGAAATGTGTCAAATATGATGTTTGGTTGAGGTGGGATACGGGGCTGTTTTGTCAGGGGGTGTGCAGGGGACAATGCTTTGCTTCTAACTTGGTAGAGGGCCCTTTTCTATTCCAGCATAACTGCTCCCCAGTGAGTAAATCAAGGTCCATAAAGACATGGTCTGATGAGTTTGGTGTGGAAGATCTTGACTGGCCCTCACAAAGCCCTGACCTCAACCCCATTAAACACCTTTGGGATGAAGTGGAGTGGAAATTAAGAGCTAGACCTTCTCGACCAAAAACAGTGCATGACTTCACAAATGCTTTCTGGATAAATGGGCAAGAATTCCCCCAGAAATACTCCAAAATCTTATGGCCTTTAAAAATAGAGAGGACAGACTCCATATTAATGTTTATGTATTGATCAAATGGTGTAGATACATCTTTATATGTAATTTGAGAATTACCACTAATCTCTTTGAAATATAGTTAAAGTGTGAAAATGGCATTCATGGTAAAGTGAAATATAATATGCCATTTGTACTGAAACTTTGATATTATATATAATTATATTTATATATACAAAACTTACACCATTGCTCAAGCCAATTTTTATGATTATTTTTATATTTATTTATTTTTAATGTTACACCTGTCAGGATTATCATACTGTACAGATTGTTACAAATGATATTTTCGATATAGTTCAATACAAATATGCGTATTATTACACCACTATCTATCTATCTATCTATCTATCTATCTATCTATCTATCTATCTATCTATCTATCTATCTGTCTATCTGTCTATCTGTCTGTCTGTCTGTCTGTCTGTCTGTCTGTCTGTCTGTCTGTCTGTCTGTCTGTCTGTCTGTCATTTTTGACATGTCAGGAAAGCACACTAAACCTGCAAATGAAAAACTCAGAGAAAAGCAAAGGAAATGGAGGCATGTGTGGTCAAAGAGGGACAGATAAAAGAAAAACCTGAAGTATGAAAGTATAGAGAGGCTGAAGAAGAGAAACAGTGAGATAAGGCAGGGTAAGCCGGAGGGGGGGAAAGAGAGAAATTTTGTGGAGAGCATCTGGGAGTTTATCATCTCACAGTCTCACGCCTGGAGCAGAGCTCTGGTCCCACAGGTTATGTACAGCCGTTAACTGTAGACAGAAGTTAGCCCAGAGGTTTGGTCCTCAGCCAAGTGTGTGTCTGGACTGAAATGAGGTGTGTAGAAAGAGGAGCCAGTCCTCTGGGCAAACATAATCTTGTGTCTGGAGTCTCTAATGTATTGACTTGAGCAAAGCATGAGTGAAACCAAATTACAAATTCACTTTACTAGAAGTGATGGAAAAATTTCTCAATCTCTTATTCATAACTCAATTACACAGAGAAACGGAAGCTGTAATACACTGGATATATGCATGAAAAAAGTACTTCTTCAGCATTCTTTTAAAAAGAGTACTTATTAAAGAAATAATATACTTTAATAGAGTATACTCAAGTTAATTCAATGTTGAATTCAATGTTTTCATACTTAGCTGCATGCTAAATTAAATTAAATAAAATCAATTATAGTGTAAAGTTATATCAAATGCATTTAGCTGAACTTTAGAATGCTATTTTGACCCAATTAAAGTGTTAATTCACCCAAAAATAAAAATGTTGTCCTTAATTACTCACCCTCATGTCGTTCTAATCCCGTAAGACCTTCATGCATCTTCAGAATACAAATTCTGAAGTCTGAAATCTGAGAGTTCTCTGCATTCAATAGACAGCAAGGGTCCCACCATGATCGAGGCACAGAAACGTAGTAAGGACATCGTTAAAATGGTCCATCATCAGTGGTTAAACCATCATTTTATGAAGTTATGAGAATACTTTGTGTGTGCAAAGAAAACAAAAAATAACAACAAAATTCAGCAATTTCATCTCTTCCTGGACAGTCCTCCACCATTATCAACACATACGCATGGTGCTGCTGACATAGAACACTCATGCGATTCACCTTGTTTACATACATAGGAACGCAATGCGCATGCATCTATACTGGCTGAGGACTGTCCCTGAAGAGAAGAAATCGTTGAATAAAGTTTTTTTTTTTTCTTTGCACACACAAAGTATTCTTGTAGCATTGTAAAGTTACGGTTGAACCACTGATGTCACATGGACCATTTTAACAACGTCCGTACTGTCCATACATTTCTGTGCCTTGACCAAAGTAGGATCCTTGCTGTCTATAAAGGGGAAGAGAGATCTCGGATTTCATCAAAAATATCTTAATTTGTGTCCGAAGATGAACGAAGGTCTTACAGGTTTGGAACAACATATGGGTGAGTAATTCATGACAGAATTACCCAAGTTGTAATATTGAAGAATACCCTTGATAAGTGAATGTACTAATAAGTGTACGTCCTTAAAGCCTGACAAAAGATAAATGTTATATATTAAAATATATTAAAGTAAAAATCTATAAATTACTTTATTAGGACACTTTCTAGAGTGAAGTGTATATGATATGTAACGGTTATTTATTTATTTGTCTTTTTTAAGTACACTATAAGTGCACATTTAATACATGTTAGCAGCACACTTCTTTCTCACAAGGGCATGGCAATCAAAACTGAGTTTTTATGGAGACAGCAGCTGTAACGGGTATTGCTGTTTAAACTGTTCTTTAAATCAGATGCATTTTGTATTCCTCGTTGTTGCAGAAATGTAATGCTTTATGCTTAGCTGGTTAAAAAAAAAACAGTATTGACTTTTTAGGTTGTTCAAAATCGATCTATGATGTAAGAAAATTTGATGTTGGCTCCGTTCCTAAGCTTAGTGAGCTGTACGTAGGCAGCATAATTGTTTATTCTGGCTAAATAATAATCATGGTATGTGTTTATGCTTATAGAACATCATGTGCTAATGAAAAACATTTGCACTGTTCCAAATCAGTCACTTGTAAAGTTGCATTTGAGTTTGGTTGCTGTCTTAGAAGTCAGCTGTCTATGTACAATAAAGAGTAGAAAAGATCTGAAAGAAAAATAATGAAATGTGCACATTTATCCAGTGGTTTTTTTTCTGCATTGTGATACGTATGGAGAATTTAATATAAAACTGTTTAATGTAAAAAGTTGCATTCTTATTACTGTAATACTAATAATAATATTAATAATATTATTATTATTATTATTGTATTATGTAATGATGATGATGATAATGTGTAATGTGTTTCAGTTAAATTATTTAATGTTTCTTGTAATGGATATTTATTTTTGTTTATTTGAATACAAGTTAAAACTTTACTTACATTAAGTAAATGTTTGCTTAAAACATTAAGCAGGATATATTTTAACATATTTGTTTGTCATGTGTGTGTGTGTGTGTGTGTGTGTGGGCATGTTTATGTGGTTTATGAGGACACAAATTTGTATAATGACATGGGTATGACATAGGTATTACAAGGAGAAGGTGATTTATGAGGACATTTTCAGTGTCCCCATAATTTAAAACGCTTATAAATCATACAGAGTGAGTTTTTTTGAGGGAAAATAGAAATGCACCGTCTCCTGTGAGGGCTAAGTTTAGGTGTAGGGTAGGTGTAGGGCAACAGCACATACAGTTTGTACAGTATAAAAACCATTACGCCTATGGAAAGTCGCCGTAAACCATAAAAACCAACATGTGTGTGTGTGTGTGTGTGTGTGTGTGTGTGTGTGTGTGTGTGTGTGTGTGTGTGTGTGTGTGTGTGTGCCTAGCTCAACCATACTATCTCTCTACAATACTTTGAATCTTACTTTTGGTACCTCTCCGCTGTGCTCCACATCCCCCTTAGATCCAGAGCCGGTGACAGGAAACATGGAGTCTGCCATGGCAGTGGAGCTCAACCCCTGGGTGGAGTATGAGTTTCGGGTGGTGGCCACGAACGGCATAGGCACAGGCGACCCGAGCACCCCCTCCAGAGCAGTCCGCACTAAAGAAGCAGGTATCTGTCATTGGTTCATTCACTCGTGAATGTCACTGAGCTAAACGCCCTCCAAAAGAACAGAAATCTAAATAAACAAACAGTCTTCTCTCAAGCCTCGTTTATCCTCCACTCGTGGGATCGTGTAGCTGCGTGTTGTGACACATTTTTACGACTGCCGTCACCCATCTGAACAACCAGGGTGACCCTGCTTCTATTTTAATTGGAGGAGAAGTGGAAAATAAGCCGCTTACATGAATTTAAACAAGTTTTTGTGTTTGAGCTGAAGCAGAAAGGCACTTGTGCCCTCAGGCAAAGAGGCTGCAGAATTCTCTATTTACGGAGAACAAAACCCTCGCTTCAACACGCTTTTGTTCAAAAACCTTCAGCAGGCCTGCCCGATTACGCAGCAACAAAATGTCCCAAAATACGAATATAATGACAGCTACTTTTTATCATTATTTAAAGCCCATTGCATTACTGTAGTTTGTCATGTCACAGTTTGTTTGTTTGTTTTTTGAAAGGAATAGTTATTTAATTATTTACTCTCCCTCGTGCCAAAACCCATGTGCTGTTATTTTTAGCAGTGGAGCCCAAAACAAGAGTTTTTGAAGAATCTAGACAGAGTATATTTCCATACAGTGATGGTTCCACAGCCACTGAGAAAACAACTAAAAGCACAATAAAAGTGGCTAATGCATTAAAGTGATATGAAATCATACAAGATGAGAACAGAAATATGTTTGACTAATCTTCCATTCAGATTAAAAAAAGTTCCCAATGTTTGCATCTCAACGTGTCTCACCAGGTTTGACATTACTGATGGCAGAACAGCACTTGTTCTTCTGTGTCATGTGTGAACATGGCACATTTGTTCAAATGCCCAGAATGAGTAAGATCGGAGAGCTACAATGGAAGGGAAGATTTCCCCTATAATACTGACCTAAATTTGGGTCTCACCAAAACTTTGAACCATCGTTGTTGTATGAAAAAGGGCAATAATATCTCATTTCAAACCAGCTTCATTAGAAAAACGTGAATGTGGTCAAATTACTGTAAATATTATGTTTTTTCTTGCACGTTTCACAACCTTTCAAAGTTAAATGTCCAGTGAAGGGCATTAAAATGTGTTCAGTTTAAACCAAAACAAGTGAACGTGGGAACATTTTATTAGATGGGTTGTTGTAGACATGGGCGCCGTAAAGGGGGGGGTTAGGACGATTCTAAGGGCCTGACGATGGAGATTTCGTCCAAGGAGTGTGCAATCGCGATTTCTATCAAAGGGAATAAATAAATGTGTCTATCAAATGCCTAAATATAATGTGGATGTAAAGTACTTTGCAAATAGAAATAATCATAATCAAAATAATCATAATTTGAGTTAAAATGAATAAAAGTTGTTAGTGTTTACTGCCATTAAGTAAAAGTGTACGTAGGTAAATTGCTGGATTAAAAAAAATGTAGGCAGAAGCATGTTTTTCCCACAGGCCTTAGTTGTTAATTTATTCTCCCAAAATAACGCCTTTGTAATTAGGGATTTGTGAGTAAATAATTAGAGTATTTCACAGTTTTGGTCTAACTATTCCCATTTAGCTTTTTTCTCTTTATGTCCAATGCTTGTTTGTGTTACCTCAGGCTGTCAGATGTGTTTAGTGAGTGTTATACTGTTTCTCAACTTAGTAATTCATGGTTGTGGTTCTAAGAGTTACCTATAGAGTGAATTTTCCTCCTCTGTCTTAACAGCCAAGCATGAATTAATCAGTAGTAGTCATTATCAAGTAATGCAGCACTCGCATTTTTGCATAGAGGTTTTAGCTACTAAAAGCTAATAATATAATGCACTATTACATTGCAGTATTTCTGTGTCTGCAGTTCCGTCAGTAGCCCCTACCAACGTGAGAGGGGGGAATGGCCGCAGGCATGAGCTGGTCATATCCTGGGAGGTAGGTTTGCACTCAGCATGCAAAAAGGACTCCCTACTGTGAGCTCTTGCTATGCTAATGAATATGGCATAAAAGACTTGCAGTTCCTGGCCAAATAGATTCACGCAGCTAATTGACTTGAGCGTTTGTAATTGTATCCGGCTATAATTGCCACCATCGCAATTTGCCTATTGAAGGATTGCAACACTTATAGTCCCAAACCCTATAAAAACAGATGAATGACTATATTCTAAATTAAATTTTGTACTTTGTGGGAATGCTGTTGGAGGCAAAAAGGACTGAGAAGTGGTGCAGGTTTATTCCAGATCTGCTAGACATTTGTAATACTTTGCAAACCTTAATTTATTCAAATTATGAACATTATGTAGGCTTAATATGAAAATTGAATAGTCTTAAATGCCTACAAGTCATTTATACATATTCTTTCATCTGTTCATGTATAGTTGTGTTGGTTTGTAGATTGATGGTATGTCACACAAACTGTTTTCCATTAATTAAAGAGCCAAAAAAAGAGTCTCTATTACTTTGGTCCTATATGACATTTAGCAAATGTGGCATGTATTATTTAAAATGAAAACCATACATCTGAAAATGCCATCTTCTCTACAATGTTGCAGGTAAGAAATTTGTGGTATTATGCAAAAAAAAGTAGACAAGTATTCGGATGACCTAACGGATGACCTAATCAATGGCTTCCAGTGACTGTTTGATTGCCAACAATTCTTAATTTCTTAAACTTAAGTATAGTATGTTAAAGTGTATTTTTTACATATAACTATTTTCAAAAGTTTTCTAAAGTATACATCTTATTCACAAAGTCTAGCAAGTAGTAAAGTAGTATTGTAGCCTTATCTCACTTCATTAATGTACGTGCAAAATGAAAAATACACATTCTTGCGCAGTGCCAGGTTTGATGTCATTGACACCAAAACACAACTAGTTCTCGAATGTGTTGTAATCTAATATGACACGCCAGTCATTTTCCAATATGTGGAATGGAGAATGAAATGTGAGAGCTGCAGCATATCGAATGGCTTCAGAAGACAGATAGTGATCATAAAGTCATATACTGTTGAATATAATGAATATACTGTTATGGTATTTTCCTTTTTGAAGCTTTACGGTTGTGGTCACTGCCATTTATTATTTCAAAACTGACGTTTGGTCAAATGAGAGAGATGGAAAATGACCATTACCCTTGAATCTTCAAAGCGCGTGGATGTTTTTTGAAACCAGTTTGCTATCTGAAATGTTACAACCCTGCAGCAACATATAGTCAGTTTTTTCTGTTCTGTGAAAAGAGGATTCTAGCATGCTAATGAACAGAATCACCTTTGGTTCTGTGCACTGCTGTGTTGGGCAGTATTGTGCACATAAACCGGTAAAAAAGGTTTCCAGATGAATCCAGTTAAAGCTGCGATTAACTGGGGAATTGAGGAACAGATGTACGCTGAAGTGACGATATTTGTGCAGTTTCTAAATACTCAGGCCCCAACTGTCAC
Source organism: Gymnocypris eckloni scoliostomus (assembly GCA_027564155.1). Classification (NCBI taxonomy): domain Eukaryota; kingdom Metazoa; phylum Chordata; class Actinopteri; order Cypriniformes; family Cyprinidae; genus Gymnocypris; species Gymnocypris eckloni. The sequence continues at coordinate 8,959,560 of CM050423.1, read as the reverse complement.
CAGGCAAATAACTTTCATATTAGCAGAACGATACCTTAGTGAGAAATTAAATACGATAAGGCTCATTCCAGATGCAATGGAATATTTTTACAGTGATGACTTCCTGAGTTTATAACCCCTTGAGGAGGTTATCACTGTAACTACAGAATAATCGAGTTTTAATTTTGCTTCGGCAATGACAGTTCAATTATAAGCCCCTCATCGCGTTCACAACATACAGAACGTGTCTATACACTAGAAAGGTTTTTAAATGTTGCTTAGAGCTCTGAACACATTGTGAGTGTAATGTTTGCCTGTTTTAAACACACAGCAGATTTCTCAAGTGTTAATTCTTTACTGCTGTATCACTTTAAGGGACGTACTAGCAGGTATCCTGACAGGAGCTTCGGGTGCTATTTTGAGACACATAGTACATCATATTAAATTACATATCATTTAGCAGACGCTTTTAAACCAAAACGATTTGCAACGCATTAATTGGACCGTTCCCCCCGGAGTCCGAGTGCTTTGCTCAAGGACATAATGGTGACTGAGCAGCTTCATGAATTAAATAATACTTCCGTTACCATGTATCCCATACCTGGAATCTAGCCTTTTCTAGCACAGACACATTACATTAACCATTAGAGTGCCACCATATTTAAAATGCTCAGCACGAACAAAGACCTGTTGACGTTGTGTGTTACTACATTTCATTTACACAGGGTCCAAAATTAAACTCCAAATGCAAGTAAAATCTTCACAGGCAAGTATATGAAACAAGTTTTAATTTACATTTATGGCTGGCAGCTTTATGAATTCTAACAACACATGGTTGTGAGAACACAATATGGTTTAGTGCTGTTATCAAATCACAAAGGCTGCAATGTAGTGATATATGTGATCCTGGACCACAAAACCAGTCATAAGGGTCAATTTTTTTGAAATTGTGATTTATACATCATCTGAAAGATGATTAAATAAGCTTTCCATTGATGCATGGTTTGTAAGGATAGGACAATATTAGGCTGAAATACAACTACTTGAAAAGTTGATATATTTGCAGTAGGACATTTACAAAATATCTTCTTGGAACATGATCTTTACTTTATGTCCTAATGATTTTTGGCATAAAAGAAAAATCTATTATTTTGACCCATACAATGTATTTTTGGCTATTGCTACAAATCTACCCCAGCGACTTGAGACTTGAGCACTTGTGGTCCAGGGTCACATATGTTGTTTTAAAAGTGAGCAGCTTGTTATTACTCTTTTCATTGTCTTGGAGCGACTCAGTTTGCTAGAAATGATCCCTGCAGGTGTTATGAGTTTGGGTCGGTTAAAACATGCTTTTGAAAACGCAACATGTTCCAACCATCTTCTCAATTTTTTAATAGCAATTGTTCATAAATCTGTTGTCAACAAAAAAGCTTTTAGGTCTATTTGCAGTTGTCTGCCAAAAATAAAAAACTATGTTTTAATGTTTGAAATAGAGTAATACAGCCATTACATGGTATTGTCATTTTACTGTTTATTTTATTTTATTATTTGTATTTATTTTGTTAGTATTTTATTTATTTTTAACAACACAATGGTATAGTTACTGTAGTAAAATATTTATTTATTGTTTTTTTTTATTAAAGAAAGTAAAAAATGTGGCGGTGTTATTATTCATGAACGGAAAAATAAATAAATAAATAAAGTGTGCCAAAAAACATTATATGACAAATGATTTGCTATATAATTATTAGGTTTTGTAATATAAATGTTCATAAATCTGTTGTCAACAAAAAGCTTTTAGGTATATTTGCAGTTGTCTGCCAAAAATAAAAAACTATGTTTTAATGTTTGAAATAGAGTAATACAGTAAAGTAATACAGCCATTACATGGTATTGTCATTGTCAATTAGTTTATCTGGCACAAATACAGCTTTATTAGGGCGAACGTTTCAAATTGACCTTAATATTACAATAAATAGAAAATCAACTAGAACATTATTTTATATTAGAATAGTGAAAACAGCATAATTGAACTTAATATTTAGCTTCTAAAAAGGAAGCATTTATTTTTGAGGACACATTTATCTGTGAAACATTTATTTTTGACACCTCATGCAAAAAAAAACTCAATTGAATCAAACTTTTCATTGCCACATATGAGATTGATTATTGCCTCAGATTACTCCTCTGGAGCACATACAAATGTGATGATATGCATTTAATAACCAAACTGGCAATTTTAAGAGTGAGTTTGCTTTAATTGTGATAAAACATTTCTTTGTTTGTGGAAGTTATCACCTTCATTATTAGTCACTTGTACTTTTACAGGTGTTATTTCCAACTAACGGAACGGCTTGACTGTGATAATTCATGCAGGATTCAAGTCATAGCTATGCTGAATAGATCACACCTGTTAGTAAACAATCCCAGAAAACAGATTGTGTGAATGTAGCCTCCCCAATATTGTGCACAACGTTAATCTCATCTTCTCTGGCACAGTCCCATTTAGCTCTATTTTAGCTCCACCCTGTTTGTCTGCGGCCTGATTAACCACTTTAGAACCACTGAATTGGCTCTGCATCTCCAATCAATACTGGTGGATATGAGAAGATGCGGTGCTGCTTTGGCATTCGGGGCACGTGAACTGGCTGCCGTGCAGCCTCTCCAATCATCTCTGGGTGTTTGTAGAAATCCAAGACGGCTGGGCCGATAGCTGCTTATTAAACAGGATGAATGACTAACAGCTCACCCCGTCTGCTCATTAGTGTCTGCAGAGAGAGAAAAAGTATTACGGGCACCAGGAGCAATGGACTGGACCATTACAGTTGCCCTACTTCCTATGCGATGGCTGCCGCAGCCCGCCGTGCGTGCCGATATCAGACCGCCAGCAGACTTAATTTGCACCGTGGGTGCCACTCCTTTGCCCAACAGCCTTTTTAGATGCAAGTTCCACTTCATTTTGTAGCAGAACTGATTTTTTCCTTTTTAAAACGGCCATTTATTGGTTGCCCCGTGCAGAAAGTCTCAGCCAACACCGATAATGTTGGTTCAAGGGTTGTTAATTCAATTGCTAGAAAAACACTAGAGTGAGTTAATTACACTGCTCTGGCACTAAAAGTGTGTTCTAAAGTATTTAGTGTGAAGGGTACAGCCTATACTCTCCCATCGTCTGTCTGCATCTTATTTTGGGTGCTGCCGCCAAGGGACGTGATCATTTCAGAAGCGGGAGGAAATCAGTCAGAATTTGGCGTGACGGACAGATTCGCTGCCAAAAAGAGAGGAGAGTACAGGTGCTTGTCAATTATTAAAATTGCCCAAGATTTAATTCCGCCAGCTTACATTTTAATTAAATTTATATCTCCCTTAATAGATTGCATTCCATTCTATTAAATGCCAAGCAGGTGTCGCAGACAGGCTCTGAAATCTCCCCCTCAGAAAAGCATCAAGCAAGTGTCAAACCTCTTTTTAAAACAGCAGCAAGGAAATGGTCTGAAGCTGGACAGGCAAAATCAACTCGTGACCAGCAGACTGTATACAACCTTCCAGAGGAAGAATCATTTAGGTGTTTTAGTGTAGCAAAATGCTAAACCACATGAAAACTCACCCTAATGAGCAAATGGTCTGCTAGAATGATAAGATGTGAGGGGAAGTGCTTTATAATTGCATGGTAGTAATGCCAACTGTATGTAAGTGAAATCTTAAAGAATTCATAATTTGCTTACCCCTATTTTTAACTCCCAGAATGGAAGGAAAAAAGCAATCAGTTCTACAATTGTCACAATACCATTTTTGTGTGTCATGGTATACTAGCTAAAGCATCACAACATCAAAGAGTACTGTACTGTATATTAAAATAGTGCAATTCCTCTATTATTGTGTGGGTGTGTCTTAAGTGTAGAGGCTTTTATTACTATTAATTATTTACAGTTATGCAAAATTATAATTTTATTACAGTTTAAAATAATGGTTTTCTATCGTGATATATTTTAGCATTTAATCTATTCCTGAGATGACAGGGTTATTTTCACACTGAAAAATGATTGTCTTAAAAATCTGAACAGAATGTTTTAATTTATGCACTTCACACAGTATTGCAATCCAGTTTTCACAGAAACTGAAGGGAGACTTTTTAAAGCCAAAACTTAACATTTAAGCATTGTAAAAGATTCTAAATCTATCTAAAGTCCACTGAACTTATCATGGGAGGTGCTTGTGTTGTGTCTTTCATAACTCACAATTTCACATCATTCACATCAGACAGATGTAAATGCCTCATTCATTCATTCATGCTTTTACTTCATGAGTCAAATTAAAAGGAGTTGATCTTTGGATTCCTATTCTGTTGCTGTGAATAACACGTAAAGCACTGGACTCAAATAATACATGCTGAAACTGAAGCTTAGGCAATACAATACTACTGTAGCACCAGTACGCAGTGTAAAACTAGTCCATTCTGCTGTATGTAGTTCTGTATCAAGATTACTCTTTGGAATAGTGTTAATTTTGTTAACGAAGACTATGACGAAAAATGTTCATTGACAAGCTTTTTTGTCGAGATGAAAACAAGACATAGTAAGGTCATTAAAGGATAACTATGACTATATAAACATGCCATTTCGTTGACGAAATAAGACAAGACTAAAATGTATTCATTTTTTTTTTAAAACTCTTTATTTTTGTCAAAAAAGTAGACAAAATGTTATTGCAGACTGCTCTACACACCTCTACTAAGCGAGATGTTTTTCATGTGTGCGGTTGCCAGATATCAAGAGTTCAAATACACTTTCTGTCCGATGTTTTGCGCTCACTCTTCATTACAGAAGCGCTGCCGATGATTTGAAAACTCCGACAAACAACCTAGAGTTTAGCGATCTAAATGAAAGTGTAATTCAGCCGGTCTGTGTTCTGTCATGAGAATAAATGCACTTACTCAACCGCTGTTGTTTTAATAGAGATAGGCTATAGCAATTTGGAATTAGTGGAATTACTAGGAATTTCACTGTTATCATATTTTTTATTTGTTTTACCAGTACATTTCTCAAATGACAAAAATCATTACGATTATAATTTTGAGCCAAAATATTTTTTATCAGTTCCATTATACCATGATACAGAATGACAAAAATGTGTCTAAGATTTCATTGACTAAAACCTGACAAAATAGTTTAAAACTAAATAGGATAAGGTTGACTAAATATGATCAAAACTAACAAGGACATTTTACCACGGGACTAAAGGTCATTGCACATTGAGTCCGAACTATTCATATATGCGTTTTTCTTTTTTTCGTATTCCCCATCCTTTCCTATCAAAATGCATGCGGATGCAAAAACGCAGAAAGTCGAACCTGATCCGATTTTTTTTTTTTGACGGACAAAAGTTTCAGAGGCGGTGTGCAATGACATTTAGATTAAGACTAAAACTGAAAATAGCTGACAAATTAACACTAGTTTGGAATGTTTTTTTTTGTCAGATTTTTCATAATTTTATGTAGAATATAGTCACCATTTGCAGCTGTCTGGAAAAAGTTTGTACTATGCGTCCATACACGGTTTCTTCAGATATGATCTTGTAAGGCCATTTGTTAATTGCATCTTAAGTGTGCACACCAGGTATTCCTGCATGCAGCAGCAAACACAGCTCTGTGATGTCAAATTCATGAACAAATGAATCTTACAAAGTGATTGTTAGTCAAACAAAATGCTTTACCACCCCACTGGGTAGATAAAATGGTTTGAATCAGACTCAGTCAGTGAATTGTTCACAAATGAGTTCTACTCAACCTTGCAAAACAAGAATAGTGTAGTTGTTTAACATGGCAAAATGCTAAATAAACTCCATTGCAAAACATGCAGAATCTCTATCGTATTTGAAAGTTGTGTTGGCGCAGAAAGATTTTCAGTAAATAAGTTAATTTATGTTTTCTCACTAGATTTGTGGACTGCTTTTATTGTACATAAAACATTTGCACATAATGTCAAAAACTGTATCACAGGGAAAAGGTCCAAAATAATACATCAAATATTGATACTATATATTCTAAACAGTGTTGAAGTGTTAAAGGGTTTCAAGTTAGAGCAGAGCATTAGCATTCATCATTCACTATCACTAGGTGATTTCCAGAGACATAGCCATTACACTGCAGATTAATTGAATGGATGAATTAATGAATTAACGAGGCATTTATATAGCGCTTTTTATATAATTGATATTTGACTCGTTATTCACAAAATGTCGTCACCCGCGCAGTTTATTTACTCGAGGTCCTGAACCAAGCCCTTTGAAAAGACATCGATATGGTTCACAGAACAATGGCGAGCTCTGGCTATATGCTGAGTCTTGGATGTATTGGATTAGCACATCTTTAATTGATGTGTTCAGGCTCACCATCAAAGCGCTTGACATTCACAAGTGATCTGTTTCATTACAACTGAAAATCTCCCCGATTCATTTGGGACTCTCTGACATTTTGATGTAATTCAGTGCCATTTATTGTTGCTTCTTTCTCTGAACCGACATAACAAAGGATTTAACTGGAAAAATATGGAGATTGAAATTATTTATTGGATACATGTTTAAAGCTTCTGTGTGTTTTTAAGATGTATGGGGAGCTTTGTGGCAATATTGGGCAGGTTGTAAAATTAGCCTGTGTTGTAAACTGCCACATGAAAGTTATTGAGTAGTTAGAGTCTCTTTCAAAGTGAAGTCATTTATTAATACAGAATTAACTCAAATTAGCTACCTATAATAATTACATTAAAACTTAACCTAACCTAGATTCATTGCTGGTCAGTGTGTGAAATGGAAAAAGGTTCGGGGGAAAGACAAATTTGAAAATGTTGGGACAAAAGGATATAGGCATGTCAAAGCTAAAGTAACCTCCAGTTAGCTTTAATACGCTGGGCTTCATTCATGAAACACAAGCAGAACAAACTTCTGTGTGAATCATTCATAGAAACATCCTTAAATGGGTCATTAGTGGATTATCTATTATTTAAATAAAGGTAAAATACCCCGGAAAATCATCTCTAGTGGGCAATATTGTCCGTTAGATTTCATCAGGTCAACATGCCATTTGAAATCAATGTAACATTTCTGAATGAAACGCACCGTTAAATAAAGGTTCTTTATTGGCATCTATAGCCACTTTTCTTAGCACGCTAAGTGCACTATTTGAATGAATTAACAGCAATATCTGATCATCCTCTGTAACGCAGCCGCAATTTATATCTCAGAACATATGTAAACACTTGTGTTACGAAGGCAACTACTGACGCTTTTGTATTACAAGCTCTGTTATCTGTCCCACAGTGGAAAACAAACCATGGCACGGAATGGAATTATTAAGTAACAAGAACGAAACTTATGAACCTTTAATGATCATGGACAATACACCATTACTCCATTAAACAATATTTTCTTTATAGTGGAACATTTTTATTTATGTTTATAAAATGTTCTTCACTCTAAGAAAAAATGGTTCTTTAAGAACTACTTACTGAAAGGTTCTTTTAGGAAACAAAAAAATGGCTCTTCTGTGGAGTGCTGAATATTAAATCCAGAGAGAAAAGAATGTATCTAGTGGGGGACATGATTTAATCCATAAGGTACAGACTGGATTTTAAAAAGTAAGCATTGCTAACAAGAATGGAGTCGAGAGTTATTGTTTTTATGTTTTTATTTTATTGTTTGGAATAATGTGTACTTATGAATAATTCACCATTAGTCCAGGAACATGCTATTAAAGCATAGTTCACCCAAAAATAAAACAATCTGTCATCATTTACTCCCCTCATATCCAAACCCACAAGAACCTTTATTCATCTTCAAAATATTGTAAAGATACCTGAGAAAACTCAGTGCCTCCACTGAAGGTCCATTCACCCCAAACTTTAATGCCTCAAAACAATCAAATATGCTTGTTTGATGTTTGAGAACCAATGAGTTTTGTACTATATATTTTTGATCAATACTTATGATGCTTGTGATTTTGATTAAGCCACTCGATTCATAATTATTAGCATCAGTTTTCATTAAAATGTCTTCATTCTTCACGAATGAAAGTTTTATTGGTTTGAAACAACATGAAGATGAGTAATTAATGACAAAATTTTCATTTTGGGTGAACTAGTCCTTTATGAATGCTCAATTGTGATTTCAAGTTGACTGAAATAATAATAAAACTAATTATGGTTGTGATAGTTTGAAAGTTCAAAGGAGTATTAGTATAAGAGCTAACTGTTCAGATGCCAGTGTCTCTGTTCCAGTACTGCTGTACTGACTCTTTAACATAATATGCTTTTAATGTTCAGTTTCAACACAGTTAATTGGGTACATGACTGAATTTTAAACTTGGATTTAGTTGCATTTTACTTATGTTTAACTAGCACCAGCAGAGCAAGCAAAAATGAAGCAAAACTTGGCTAAGATGTCAGCATCTAAGCTAATCTGAAAATAGCTAATTTTTCACATTAAACAGGAAGTGTGAGTTGTGCCGGAGTCAAATAATTGGCCAGACTACATCTTCAGGGCTGATAATTCTCAAGAAAAAGTCTTCATAAATGACCTGCTGCATGGCCGTTTACCCTCCCCTCATTTCTCCGAGCTCAGCTGGCTGTGTGTTATTAGGACCCTTTTTCCAATTTCCAATCCCATTGCTGAGAAATCATTTTTCCTTAAGCAAATTCAGATTTTTTGAGCGATATTTTAAGAATTAGTGTAAACATATTTTTTTGTCCTCAGCCCGTCTCTGAAGAATTCCAAAATGGAGAAGGTTTTGGCTACATCGTGGCTTTCCGAGCCAATGGCACACGTGGATGGAAAGAGAAGATGGTGACCTCGGCAGACTCCACCACCTATAAATACAGAGACGAGACCTTCCCCCCTCTCACCCCGTTTGAGGTGCGGGTGGGGGTGTATAACAACAAAGGAGACGGGCCCTTCAGCGAGGTGGTTACTGTGTTCTCTGCGGAGGGAGGTGAGGGTCAGATGTGTTCTTACTCTGATTGATGAGATTTATTGCTAGCTTATATAACTTCAATAACACACGGCTCAACAGTTTAGACAGAGTTTCTCAAACTCTGAAGTACATCACATAAGAGCTAATCCAGGGCTGTGGATGGATGTACTGTTCGATATGTGTCCGTACGTTGAGAGACTGGTAAAAGTACAGTTCAAAAGTCAAAATCCAACCGTCAAAAGACAGTACACACAATGAGAGCAAACATTATAGTATGCCCTTGTCAAAAATAAATACATTTTAGTAGAATAAAAGAGTATATTTAAGTGTGAACTGAGTATAATGTGTATAGTTATCTGACCACGTATTATAGTTAAAATTTAGATTAAATGCAATTAGTTGGACTTTAGAGTGATTTTTTTGGGCCCATATAAGTAGGAATTAAGTGCAGTTTTACATGCGGTTTCAATGTATTATAAAATGTATTATGGTTTAATTTAATATTAAATGCAATTAGTTGAACATTAGAGTGCATTTTTGGCCCACATAAGTATAGTTATTAAGTATTTTTTATATGTAATTTCATAGTTTCCTTTTTTAAATATGGCGAAAGTGTATTGACAATGTCTGACGAGCATTTGTAGGAAACTGAAACTTAATGTCATTTCATTATTTATGTCCTGGAAGAGGACGTGTGTCTATATCACCCTAATGCACGGTGAGAAGGAGAGTTTGAGTGGCCAAAGACTCTTCAAGGATCACAGATGGTAAATTGCAGGAAAAGGTTAAGTCTTGGGGTCAGAAAACCTTTAAAAAATTATCAAACAGCACCTACTTCACAACATGTTGTTTGAGAGGGCTTCAAAAAAAAAAAGTAGTTTGCTTTCACCAAAAGCAATCCCCAGCTCATACAGTTGTCAGACATGACTGGAACTTCAAATGGGACTGGCTTCTATGGTCAGATGAAACAAAAAAAAATAGCTTTTCAGCAACAAACACTTAAGATGGGTTTGATGCACACAGGTATAAACAGTACCCCATGTGTACAATGAAATATACTGCTGTATTTTTATGTTGTGGGTCTATATTTCTGCTGGAGGTCCAGGACATCTTGTTTAGACACATGGCATCATGGATTATATCAAATACCAACAGATAAACAATCAATAAGTGACTGACTCTGTTAGAAATCTTATAATGGGCCATGTTTGGCTCTTCCAACCGGACAATAATCCAAAAACAACCCTTAAAAAGACACAAAAAATGGGTCACTGAGCACAAACCCAAGCTTCTGCTATGGCCATTCCTGACCTCTGACCTGAATCCTATATAAAATGAGTGAGGTGAACTGAAGAGAAGAAGCACCGTCATGGATCTGTGAATCTAAAGGTTCTGGAGTGATTCTGGATGAAGGAATGGTCTCTGATCTCTTGTCAGGTGTTCTCTAATCTCATCAGGCATTATAGGAGAAAATTGATCTGTTAAACTGGCAAATGGATTATTAAAAAAGTATTGAATTAAAGGGTGCCGTTAATTGTGGCCAGTGTGATTCTTAGAGAAAAACATTTATTTCATAATGATATTTCCCCCCATTTTAAATTATTATTCTCCAATGAAAGGTTAGATTTTTGAGATTTTTTAAATAATTGTTAAAAAATGCAGGTTTATTTCCACAGCCTTCTTTGATCATATTTATTATGGTAACAAACAATTCTGATTAGGTCTATATTTGTGATTACACATTTGTAATGAAGTTGTAATTTAATACATATAAAATATATTCTCTTTAAATGTAATATCAAATAACACACTTATAGTTAAAATTATAATCCAGTTTTTTTACATGTGCTGTAGTATGTTAGTCAACAAAGCAAAGTAATTGTGTTACTTTGTAATAATGTCAAATTAAATGTTTTATTTTAAAATGCACTCATAAAAATGTACGAAACAGTTATGATAGTGTACTCTCTTTAACTACATTTAAGTGGCTTGAGTTTAATGAATAATATATTATTCTCAAGTTTTTATATAACCACATAAGCACACTTCATTTACACAAGGCTATGCATTACAATATTATCTTGATTTTATGATTACCCGAGTCACTTTTTCTTTGTGATTTGTTAAAAAAAGAGTGGTACCGTAAAATAGGAAAATCAATTGTTCTAAGCCTTGTTCTAAACCCAAATGGTTTTCTTCTGTGGAACACATAAAGAGATATTATGAAAGCTATTTCATAAAATGATAGCAGACTGTGACCAGTCTTTCAAGCTCAGAGTTTAAATATAATAAAAGTTGTCTGTACAACGTGTGCTATGTTTTTCTTTTATTTTTTCTCAAGCTGATAAACCATTTTGATGAGCTCATAGAGTGAATTGAACTTGATAACCGAATGAGTCACATTTGTGAACCAGATCAACTGAGTTTACTTAAAATGATACATTAGTCACATAGCCTGCTTTTATTGTGCTTTTGGCAGAATTGATCATTTTGAGTTGCACTTGATGGGTAAATGTCGTCATCATTTTAATTTCATAGTGTGAATTATCAATTCAAATAGCTTAATCTGTTTTATGTGTGTGTTTATGAAAATAAAAGAACCTTTGAGAACTTTTTGACCTTTCAAAAAAACTTTCACTGCCCACACAGAAATGATCAAGAGGATCAAACAGATTCAGTGTGTGATCACACTGTGTCAGGCTGATTTTATAGTTACCGTGCGAGTGGCGTTTGCTGTGACTGCTGCTAATATGATGGATGTTCTGTGTCTCTGTCACCTCTCAGTCACACAGTGTTTCTCTCAGCGGGATTCTCCCTCACGATCACAACTTACCATTAACATCCGCTTAGACTCTTCGCTCTGACTGTTAACACATAAGAGATGCTGATGAAATCTATCCCAAACACTCATCAAGCAGGTGTATAGAGCGTATGACTGGTGATGTGTTTTATGTGTTATTTGCTGTGAAATCTGAAGTGTTCTGCTTTTAAATGCAGAGCCCAGGGAGCCTCCTTCAGAAGTTCAGGCATTCGCCATCTCTTCCTCTGAAATTAAAGTGATGTGGAAGCCGCCCAATCCTGGCCCTGGAAGACCCCAAGGATATGAGGTAAGAAAAGGAGAAATGAATAGATACATGGTTTTGTGCCAAGACCTAGTGAGCCGCCCACCCAGACAGCATCATGTGGTAGAAAAAGTGGGAAAAATATTAATTGTGTATATACACTTTTAATTAATGCAATATTGAAAAATACAAAAGCATTCAAAAGTTTAGGGTCAGTAATATTTGTACAGTAATATAGTCCCTTATGCTCATCAAGGCTGCATTTATTTGATCAAAAATAAAGTAAAAAAACTAATATTGTTAAATGTTATTACAACTTAAAATAATAGTTTTGTATTTCAATATATATATTTAACATCCATTTAATATATATCAAATATTTTGTATATATATTTTCAGCAGCTATACTCCAGTCTTCAGTGTCACATGAACTGATTTAATGCTTGAGAAACATTTCTTTTTATTATCAATGTTGACAATGTTAGCAGTTTTGTAGAAACCGTGATACATTTTGTGCATGATTACTTGATAAATATCAAGTTTAAAATATCAGAATTTATTTGAGAGAAATGTTTGTAACATAATAAATGTATTTCCTGGTCATTTTGATCAATTAAACGCATCCTTTAATGCCTCCACGGGGCAGTCGTGGCTCTATAGAGTGTCAGACTTGTAACCCGAGGTTGTGGGTTCGAATCTCGGCTTGGGCAGGGATTATCCACGACTGAGGTGAGACCCTTGAGCAAGGCACCGAACCCCCAACTGCTCCCCGGTTGCCGCAGTGTCGGCTGCCCACTGCTCCGGGTGTGTGTGTGTGTGCTTGGATGGGTTAAATGCAGAGAACACATTTCACTGCTGGTTATACTCTGTATAATTGTGTATGTGACAAATAAAGCTCATCTGAGCTTAATTATTATTATTATTATTATTATCCTTAATTTATTTTAAATACTGACAAAACTTGTGTAGTACCAGGGTTATTATAGTTCATTAAAACTGAAATTATAAATAATTAATTAAGCTAATTGCTAAGGCAATGTGCTAAAATAACAAAGTAAAACTGAAACAAAAATATATTTAAAAAACTATGTACACATTAAAAAACAGCAACATTATTAAAGCTTTAATCAAAATCAATATGGAACAAATAAAATCTGATTCAAAATATTAATAAAAACTATAACAGTATCTCAGAGATAACTCTTCTATTTACCTGTTTGCTTGTATTTATTTCTTTTAAAAAAGTTGGATTTGACTGCTGCTGTTGTCCTCATTTTTAAGTCGTTTGGATAACTACGGTGGCCGAGAGAGCTCAACCCGCTGCAACTTCAGAAAACACCTGCAAATAAAGAAAACACTTTCGTCAATTTGACAACGCACGCGCTGCAAATGCTCACAACACAACCAAAAAAAGTAACGCGCTGCAAATAAAACGTATTTGGTTGTGTTGTGAGCATTTGCCGTGTGTTTCTTTATTTGTTTGTGTTGTGAGCATTTGCACTGTCTGCTGTCAAACTGATGAAGATGTTTTCTTGATTTGCTGGTGCTTTTTCTATTTGCATGTGTTTTCTGAAGTTGCAGCGCGTTGAGCTCTCTCGGCCACCGTAGGTGTCTGCTAAATTACTAAATGTAAATGTAAAAACAAACCATGTGTTTCTCAATACAGTAAATGTGTGCTACACACATATCATAAAATGATATTTTCAACCTGGTCTCATAAAAATATGTACCTCTGTGCACTTTCTGTGTGACACCGTTTTACGTACCTTACTGCACTATTCGCCGCAGTTTCAAAGACAAATGTCCACTGAGTGGTGCTAAAACACAGGTTAAATACGTGAACTATTACGTAGATATAGATATTCCTGTGTTTTATTACGTTGCTACAGAAACGCATTGAGGTGGTTCAGAATTCAAATATCCGGGGTCTGTCCCTAAAAGTTAATGCTCTATCGTAGGAAATATGCCCTACACCAAACCCAACCCTAAACCTACCCGATAGTGTTAACAAATGCAAAACTGATATAAAAACGTATTTGTTGACGCAACCGTGCCATTTCAACTTCCTCATGTGCAGGTTTGAACTGTTTTGTCAAACCGTAGTTACACAGGATTCGAACCAGAGCTCCTCGCCTCCTAAGTACATCTCCGTACTCCGTGAGCTACAGAACAAACTTACCGTCTATGAAAACCCATAGATACGAAGCTGGATATGTGCGATGCTAATGTTCAAAAGCATCCGTTTTCAAATCTCCCAGCTTTTTAATATTGTTCTGAAGTCGTAACATGATATTCTTCAAGTAATTGTGCCAAAATTACTCTTTATTAACCAAAACTCTGTAAATTTGTGTGAAAAGGAGTAAAAGGTGTTAGAGGTTATTTCTTTTGGAAACTGCAGTAATATGTAGTTATTGGTACGTATTTTGTGTCTCGCTAAAAAGTGTGCCCAGGTATGCAAATGCCATGAGATCAGGTAGGTTCATTTAAGGCCATTAAAGTATAATACAGCATTTTGCTAAAGTCAGCTTAGCAAAATGCTAACAGTAAAATTCAAAGGTGTCTAATCGCTGTCTATACAGAAGGTCCCAAACCATCACTTATGAGATTCTGATCGTGAACCCTTCATTTTCTTCATCATTTCCTCAACTGTTATGCTTTCTGAAAATGTAAAAATTATTCTCTGCAGTGAAATTACACAGTTGTGTCCTCCAGTGAGAAAGATTATCGTATTTCATCATATAGAGATATTACATGCTTGCCTATTATGTTATTCATACAAAATGTATGACGGTTATTTAAACCAAATTACATAATATCACAGGAAATTGGCAACTCTCACTTTGTCATTTACTGAGGAAACTCAGTCTCATTTTCTTTATCACAACAAAAATCTTGAATGAACGACAGGCAGAAAGTCAGGCAGATTGTCTTATTGGAACAGGTGAGCTCCTGGAAGGACATGGAGCAGGAGGAGATGGGGAAGAAGAAGAGGACGATGGGGAATGAGACGGCTATGCTGCTGACAGGGCTGGATGGAAACACACAGTATCTGATCTCTGTGAAGGGATTCAACAGCGTCGGTCAAGGACCAGCCAGCTCACCCATCAAGACTAGCACGAAGAAAAATGGTGAGTTCCCTTAAATCAACTCCTTTGGAAGCATTATAAACAAAAAATGTAAAAGTGTCAATGACAAATAAGACTGTCCAAGAAATGAATTATTTACTTAATTCATTCATTCATTCATTCATTCAATGAAAACACAAACTGAAAGCTCTAAGAAATGTACTCTTTGTATTCTTCTTTGTTTTATATTTTGAAAAGCCTTTGTACCATTGTTTGTGTCTAACAATTTTAAAAGTTAAAAGGCATAAAATGTGTATACAAACACTGTACACAATCAGTATTTTCTGTAGATTTTTGTTATATTTAACAATACAAATATTTGTACAAATAACATGACTAATTCATTCATATATATATATATTTTGGTGAACATACACAACATATTTTACTGAATTAACTTTGACTTGTCTTAAAAAGATTAAATTATCTGATATTTTAAGAGACTTCCTGACCTGAACACATAGTAATCAATAAATATTAATGAAAAGTTATTATCTTAACTACTTATACAATATTATACTATACTAATACTACTACTTCTCATATTATGCCAACTGCTCATACTTACAATAATTATTTTTCAACTGTATACCTCAAAGAAAGTACTGAAATGAATTTTACTTTACAAATTAAAAGCAGGTTCATCATAGAAGAGGTGTTTTTATCAGGATTTTTCCATTGGCTTGTGGATTATTGCAGAAAATAAGCTCTGTGCGACCAATATAAATGTGGGGTTCGTACATATTTTGTTCAAATGAAGTCTAAATACAATCGGCAGAAATAAAAGGTAAATAGTCCCATTTAGCCACTTTAGAAAAACTCCATTCAACTTCAGGATGATGGGACCTAAAGTGCTCAATTCTACGTTAAAAATACCCCACACACACACACACACACACACACTCCACATTACACATCAAATACAGTATCTTCACACAACAAATGTAGGTTCATTTTAGACAGATGAAGTGCTTGTTGCTGGAAACTTGGCGCATTGTGACCGGTTCACACACTGTGTCAACATAGTGATGTCTAGCATATAGGAGAAAGATGGATGAATAGAAATTGGTTTTGAGAGGATTATAATTTGTCTTGTTAAGTAATGTGATCATTGCTCATTTCAAACCTTCATTTTATTAAATGAGCTTTTTATCTTTCTGTTTGGTTATCTGTCTCTCTTTTCAGCCCCAAGTATACCCCCAGGCAACCTGATGTGGATTCAGGAGGGGAACAATGTTTCTCTATCCTGGGATCCAGTGAAAGCAAGAGAAAATGAGTCAGAAGTCATTGGGTACAAGGTCGGTATCGCACAGATACCGTGGATGTAAATTAAACACAATGTTGCTGCACGAGTTTGATATTTTTTTCCCATTGCAGGTATTATTGCGTCAAGAGGGACGGGGCCACAGCCAAGTCACGAGGACTCCAAACTCAGCCGTGGTCCTGACACTTCCTGAGGGGGGCACATACATCATCGAGGTGCGCGCAGTCAGTGAAGGAGGTGAAGGAGCCGCCAGCGCTCAGGTCAGAGTGCTCACCTCCTCAGGTAAGCATTCCCCGTGTGGTTTCTCAGATTTGAGGATGTGTATGTAAGTCGGTAGGTTTGACAGATTAATTCCTCTTTAATTGCCTTCTCACTGCACTCCTACAGAGCCAATTACATTTTCCTCCACTCTCTAAAGAAAAGACAAATTTAAATTCGACCATCATTATACTACTAGGACTAGTGGGCTATTTTAGAACAAATACTATTAAATTGGTTTTCGGTTACTTATTCCCAAAACCTGTATTTTCTTTCTGCTATGTCAGATGTAATTATAGTGCTAGCTCTGTGTGGCATTTTACTTCTCCACAACTTTCTGCAGTTAATTCAGCTCAAACCTCTTTAAAGTTGCTCAGACTCCTTTCAAACATTGTTTTGTAGATAATTAAGCCCCTTTCAGAACGACAGATCACTGAGCCTGTCGTTCGCTGTTGTTGCTAGCAGCTGATACTCAATCCTCATACATCCTTTGATGTCATGTGTGCACATTTTCAATGACACTCTATTTATGTGTGGTTTGTAAACCCAATAAACATGCAATATTAATATAAGGTTTGTAGCGGACTGACTGGTTCTGGGGGTGCCAGCTTATACATTTTTTATGGCAATTTATTGTTTATAAATTGCCAGCTTATAAAAATTAAATCAAAGTAAAAAACTATAAAAATCAGTTCTACATAGGATTCTCATGGATAAAGACAATAAAGACAACAATAAACCAAACAACAATGAACCAGTTTAAATTGCGTTGGAGTATTATTCCAATTTGCCTTCCTTTCTTAATACACACAAAAAGTCATTCGAACTGAAGAAAAAATCATATTTACATACACTCAAAAGTCAGTTCAACACAATAAAACACTCTTTACATAACTAACCTAGAGGTACCTCTTTTACCCAAATAATAATCTTTTAACAGCGTTAGGTAAGGTGAAGTTAACATAACCATTTTTGTAAGGACATAACCTTCAGTTTTTTCTTCACCCATTCACATCAATACTTCAAGTTTAACCATTCAGAGCTCAATGACTAAATTCAACAGTTTGAACACAATGATTCAATTTCAGACAGTTCAAACATTCAAGGACTCATTTCTAACAGGGTTGCATTTCCAGAACAACGACGTAACTCGCTGATTAACCACCATAGTACGATGCATCGTTTTGGAAACGAACTAGCTAGTCATGACTGTTTCCCGAACATGGTCACATCTCCGTCGTTTGAACCACGTTATTTCAACAACATAGGGCCATTGTCAATGACATCACACACGTGCGTGGAGGAATAACTTTTGCTATTTAACTGATTAGAGGTCTCTAAAATGCTACTGTATTGAACATGGCACATACTGACTAATTTACTATTCTTATTCCCTGTCATTTTGCTTTATCTGATGTTTGATTCATCGCAGGTTCCCTCTTACGTCATACTCCAGGGTTCCTTTAGGCATTTATGCACATGGGCACTCTTCAAAAACATTGCTTATAATAGACGCGCAAAAATAAATAATTTAAATGTATTTTATTAGATAGAGTGGAAGATGCAGATAGTACTGCATGTTAGCTTCCTTGTTGTGCACAAGAGCATTTATTTAAGCCCGTATATCTTACTAACAAGAAACTCTGCTTCTAACCACAGGTCGAGAGCTGTAGTTCAAACCACTTAAGTTTGTGATGCTGATTGTGAACGTTCATTTGAACTATTGGTTTTGGGAAAACACAGAATCATTGAACTATGCTGGTAATGACAGAACTTGCGACCATAGTTGGCTAACGATGATTTTGGGAAACACACCCCAGTTCGAAAATCAATTATTAAATTCAAACAGTTCAAATGTTCAAGGATTAATTGCAAACAGTTCGAAAATCAATGATTACGTTTGAATGCTCAATGTTAACATCCAAAATATTAAACGAGCACTGACTAATCACTGTTTAAAGATTCAGTGAACTTTATTTTACTTTTAAGGGAGAGGCTAAAGTGCAAAAGAGGAGATCAACCATTATCAAACTTCAGAAAGTTGTTAAGATGCAAATGTGTTGTTTAATAGGTCTCAACTATAAAAAATAAAAATAATCATGATTCCTTTTTGGTCTCTTTGTCTAATTTCTCTCTTTTTTTGTTTCATTTCCAGGAGTACGTGCAAAGAGTGGACAGCTCTCTGTCCAGAATCTGCCTCCAGGCTTGGCATGGACTGCTCTTTTCCTGTCATTTATGGTGCCTTCTTTTCCCTTTTGAGGCTACTGGGTCATGTACTATTCCTTTAAACCTTCCCCCCTGCCCTCCTTCTAAAGACGACCCCCAGCCACCCCTGTATGAAGGGAATGGGCTCTCCCTCCTCCACACAGACTGCCTGCTTTAGCCTGTCCCATCAGCAGGACCTAAGGGCCAGCCAAAGGGAAGCGCTTCTTTTCCAAGCATCAAGAAATGCCTCCAAATCCAGACAACTCCGTTGTTTTTCTTTTCTGGCCATATTTGTTTCCAGATTTCTGTTTGGGATATCATTGTAGTATTGTGCTGTACAAAGTGTGGAGACAGTTGTTTAAAATCTCCACAAAGCTGTAAGAGACGTTTTTTTAGGGACTGCCTTCTGGAACAGCTCTCCAAACCACTGAGGCCGCCCACTGCTCTGTGCCGCTGTGGCTTCCCTTGTTACATTACTGAATCCATTTGACCCTTTGGCTGCCCGACAAGCAAACACAGAGTAAGCTCAGTAGAAATAAGTGCATTGTTTTGTTATTCACAATTGGAGAGTGTGGATACAACAAAGAAAAAAAAAACATTTTTATAGTGCCGAAAATCGTTACTATTTCAGACTTGCTTTTTGTACATTGTGTTACCTTTAGAGAAACAAAAAAATGTGGAACAGTGGTGTGTTTCGGTCGGCTGCGTCTTGCGTTTTTGAACTTTTTGAGTTTTCATTTTTGTTCTGTTCGGTGGGTATTGAGAACTAGCAAGGTTGCTGGGCAACAGGGGGACTGATGGACGAACCAGAGATAAAAGGTTTGGACTCCACTTGTCGTGCCCAAACATTTCTGTAGACAAAGACCAAGGCTGATCTGTAACAGTTGAAATAAATGTGATGTATATTTTTAAAAGGCCTCCGGTGTGTGTGTTCTTGGAGAAGAGGAGCAGTGGAAGCTCTCGTAAATTGATTTTGAAAGTCACTGTCTCAACAAAGTTTGTTGGACATACAATTGAGTTTTAATGTCTCAAGAATGATTATTTCTTCCCAGAATTCAATGGTAAGTGTCTAGATACGTGACCTGAAGGCCTTCTTTACACTTGCTATTAACATTCATTTGTAGTGAATGGATCCCAATCAGCAATAGGTCACCCATAAATGAAAATATGCTTAAAATTTAAGCCAAGCTATCCAAGATGAGTTTGTTTCTTCATCAGAACCTCCAGAAAGAGAGTCCAAACAGCTGATAAAAGTATCTGATAAAAGCAATCCACTCTCTCCTGTAGTCTTGTGAAGTGAAAAGCTGCATGTTTGCAAGAAACTAAGAATTCCCATTAAGAGGTTTTAACTTTAAACCATTGCTTCTGGACAAATTACCAGTCCATGATCCATAACAATGCTTCTTCTAGTGTAAAAGTCCATCCCCACTTGTCCTCTCACATCAAA
Organism: Gymnocypris eckloni scoliostomus; assembly: GCA_027564155.1. NCBI lineage: Eukaryota > Metazoa > Chordata > Actinopteri > Cypriniformes > Cyprinidae > Gymnocypris > Gymnocypris eckloni. The sequence continues at coordinate 8,939,261 of CM050423.1, read as the reverse complement.
ATCCACCAACATATTTTTTAGCGGTTTTAGGCTGATTTTGCTTATAAACCGTGCTTGACATGTGTATGTTTCTCTCCTGAGTCAGACTAAATCGATTTTTTTCACAATATTCTGGCTTATGGACAATGGTTTGAAGTTAAAAAATATTGATGGCAACTTTTCACTACAAGACATTATTGATGGACTGGAGTCATATGGATTATTGTGGGGTATCAACTGTCTGAACTCTCATTGTGACGGCAAGGGATGTAATGCTAAATTTCTCTAAATTTGTTCCAATGAAGAAACAAACTCATCTACATCTTTGATGGCCTGAGGGTATACTATTCATTTAAAATCAAATGTAAATGTATCATAAATGCATTGTGATCACTGAAACAACATTCGGGAGTCAGGAATGGATTCTGACCACAGCAGTATGTATTACAGTGGCCATGCTACAAATAATCATCCATTGCTTTGATGGATTTTCAGATCTGTTTTTATCTATCAGTAAAATGTTATAACGCTTGGTGTTTTTAATGTGACATTGATATCACTAGAACTCCTGTGGCAGGAGCTCTTTTAGTCATCAAGCGCTGTGTTGTGGGTTCTTGCCACTTTATTTTTATTCTGCTCTTTAAATGCTAAGAAGAGACACGACGCCACGCTCTTTCGATCTGGTCACCCGAGTTAATGATCGATATCCCATGAATTATTCCACTGGACTGCTCTTAGAATCACCCCAAATCCCCCTCACTGTCTTCCAGTCTATTTCCATGGATGTACTTTAAAACTTCATTTTCTCTTCACTTCTCAGCACTATTAGCATTCTCAACAGCAGGGAAAAACAATGGACTAAATGTCAAAATGACAGGAGCAGTTTGAATTATCCATCAATGTTTACATTTCTGTGAATGAGTAAGATGATATGCAGGCTTTGTTCTTCATTTTGCACACTAGACATTGGAATTGCTTTAGATTAAAAATGTTCCTTTTGAAAATGAAGTACACTTGTTTTTTTTTTTTAAGTACGTATTGATAAAATTAAATATTTTTAAATATGATTTAATTGCAAACTGAATGCAATGTCACTTTATTGTGTGTTATTTACAATTCAACGAAAGTCTATTATAGTTTTAATTTATATTGAATGTAATTTGTAAAAAGTGCTTTTTTACTACTTATATAGGACTTAAGTACATTATGTAATTTCATAATTACTACAGTACATATTCTTCTAAAATGTGGTTAAAGTGTACAGACAAGCATTTATGGTAAACTAAAATATACGTTAATGTAATTTCTATTTAAACTTGTATTTAATGTATTTGAATACAGTATTTAATGTATTTAAATACAGGTACATCTAAAAAATAATTGAATATGGTGAAAAATTTTTTTTGTAACATTTCAAAAAGTGAAACTTTCAAATATTTTAGATTTGTTACATGTAAAGTAAAACACTTCAAAGTTTTTTTGTTTTAATTTTGATGATTAGAGCTTACAGCTAATGAAAGTCAAAAATCTGTATCTCAAGATATTAGAATATTTAAATATGAGTTTCAATAAATGACCATCCATACAGTATAAATTCTGGGTATATCTTGTTCTTTGAAACTACAATAATGGTGAACACTGCTGACTTGGCAGTGGTCCAGAAGACAATCATTGACACCCTTCACAAAGAATCAGAGAGGGTCATTACTGAAAGGGGTGGCTGTTCAAGGGGTGCTGTATCAAAGCATATTAAATGCAAAGTTGACTGGAAGGAAGAAATCGGGTAGGAAAATGTGCACAAGCAACAGGGATCACCGCAAGCTTGATAATACAGTTAAGCAAAGCCAATTCAAACACTTGGGAGAGCTTCACAAGGAGTGAACTGAAGCTGGAGTCAGTGCATCAAGAGTCACCACGCTCAGACATCTTCAAGAGAAGAGCTACAAAGTCACTTCTGAAACAGAAACATCATCAGAACAAGGTTACAAGGTTTGTTTATTCGTCACATACTCAATTATACAGGATAATCAGAAGTGAAATGTAATCAGGTCAGGTCCGCTCAATGGACAGTGCAAAAAAAAAAAAAGTAACACAACACAAGAGAATATATATAAATATAGGTAAAACATAAAAGAAGAAGAGAAAATAAAGAATAAAATGTGCAATAAAATAAAATGAGCAAAACAGTATACTGAGGACTTAATTAATAGTATAAACAGGGATGTGCAAGAGGAATGTGCAAACAAGTTGTACCGGGTATATACATGTAGCAGCAATACGGATGATGAGAATAGTGAATGTTTTACAGTTAATAATGAGTCTTGTAAATGTTTATGAAACTGGGTTTGTGTTAAGGAGCCTGATGGCCTGAGGGAAGAAGCTCCTCCTCAGTCTCTCAGTTTTTGTCACCATGCTCCTTAACCTGAGTCTGAATGTGTGTAGTCCATGTCAGGTCCTCGGAGATGTTTACACCGAGGTACTTGAAGATTCTTGAGATTCTCAAGAAGCATCTTACCTGTGCTAAGGAGAAAAATAACTAGACTGTTGCTCAGTTTTCTCTTCTCAGATGAAAGTACATTTTGCATTTAATTTGGAAATCAAGGTCCCAGAGTCTGGAGGAAGAGTGGAGAGGCACAGAATCCATGTTGCTTGATGTCCAGTGTGAAGTTTTCACAGTCAGTGATGATTTGAGCTGCCATGTCATCTGCTGGTGTTGGTCCACTATGTTTTCTGTCCACAGTCAACGCAGTCAACTACCAGGAAATTTTAAGGCACTTCATGCTTCCTTCTGCTGAAAGCTTTATGGAGATGCTGATTTCATTTTCCAGCAAGACTTGGCACCTGCCCACACTGCCAAAGGTACCAAAAGCTGGTTCAATTACCATGGTGTTACTGTGCTTGATTGGCCAGCAAACTCGCCTGACCTGAACCCCATAGAGAATCTGTGGAGTACTGTCAAGAGGAAGATGAGAGACACCAGACCCAACAATACAGATGATCTGAAGGCCGCTATCAAAGCAACCTGGGCTTCCATAACACCTGAGCAGTGCCACGGGCTGATTGCCTCCATGCCACGCTGCATTGATGCAGTAATTCATGCAAAAGGAGGCCCAACCAAATATAATAGAAATGAACATACTTTTCAGAAGCCTGAAATTTCTGTTTAAAATATACTTTTTTTATTGATCTTATGTAATATTTAAATTTTCTGAGACACTGAGTTTTGGGTTTTCATTGTATGTAACCCATAATCATCAAAATTTCAATAAATAAAGGCTTGAAATATTTCACTCTATGTGTAATGAATCTATATAATATATGGGTTTCGCTTTTTGAAATGAGTGTCAAAAATATTGACCTTTTTCATTATATTCAAATTTTTGTATACCTGTATATCCATTTTAGTTAATTTAAAATATATTAACTTTAAATATGCTACCAAATAACGCTACAGTTAAAATTATAATCTAGTACTTTAAATATGCTTTAATATGTTTTTCAGCACATTAAAATTCTGTAAGTGTTCTTATTTAAAGCACAAAAAAGATTATTAGACAGTATTACAAAGTGCACTTAATATTGTTTTTTAAGTCTCTTAAGAAACAGTTATGAAAGTTTTTAAGTACACTTAAATTGCATTTTATTTCATGTACATTATATTGTCTGCAAGTGCAAGCATACATTGTTATATTAATATGAATAGTTTAGGTAAACTGCAAATAGCATAGGGTCACTTCAGTACTACTCAAAGTTTAGTTTTTACACAAATATGTCAGCATAATAGAAATCCCTGCATAAATCAAGTATTGCTTGTGGCTGCCATTGCAGGGTGGTTCAAATGAACAAATTTAGTGAAGTCAGAGCAGTAAACACATAATTTGCACAAGAACATAAACACGAGAATGGAAAGCTGAAACCGTTGTCTATCAGAAAATTGGTTGAGCTGCTGTTTTATTATGCTCTCCGATTACTTTATCCTGCTTCATTCTAAGACTATTGATTTGTTTCCTGATTATTCACGTATCCTCAGCGATGTGGAGCACTTGGTGCATGACAATAATTCCTTTGAGTGGTCCCTCTCATGTGCCCCTTGCAATACACCTCATTGGATTCCTGGCGCACTTCGCAGGGTTCAACAAGGTCATGGCTGGGACTCCCTGCGGTTGCCGCATTGGTGTGGATTGTCTACAGACCCTGCCTGTTTCTTCTGGAAGCTTAAAAACATCTGCATCTCCTGAGGTTGTCAGTTGAAATGCATTTTTCTAAGATCTACTTGATGGAATAATTCTGTCATAATTGACTTGCTCTTCTGACGTTCCACTTTCTTTTAATTAGAGAAAAAAAGTCAAATGAAGCCTGCAGGATATGTCCTGATACCCATACTGCTGGCATAACGGACTTTATTGATCCCAAAGGTGAAATTTAGGTGTAAAACAGCACCTATAAATAATAAAGAACCAAAAAAGTTCCACTGCGGAGAGAATCTAATGGGTTATCGCAAGACAGAACAATGTAAATTATGCATGCATTAGCTGCTAATTTGGATATTTCTATGCATAAACGTGATTTATCCGTGTTTGTGAGTGGGCCTGTTTTGAACCATGAATTTTGCAGTGTTTTTATCTCTTGCCGAACAACAGCGGGTGCTTCTACATGGACACTAATGTGGCAACCTTTAATTATTCATGCAACACCTGTCTATGTCAGTGCATCTGATTTATGGTAATGGATTATCTACCCTGCAAAGAGGGCCGCGTGCTTCCGAGAGCCCAGAGATGTGGTGTCAGCAATTAGAACACACTCTCCCAGCAGACATGTGAAGCATGGATAGTCTGGGAGTGAGAGGAAAGTGAGAGCTAAGCCATGAAGGGATGCTCTTCAGCCAATCATCAGTGCCTGGCATCTGAAGCAGATGTTATATGAATAGGCCTAATGTGCTCTGAGAGCTTTTAACCATCGGGACGTTTCAGACGTTTCCATACTTTTTTGCATATTGGGGTGCTCATCTGGATTTAAACCAATATTTCACCCAAAAATGAAAATGTTGTCATCGTGAACTCACCCTCGTGTTTCTGAACACAAATGGAGACGTTTTGCAGAATGTCCAAGCTGCTCTTTTCCATACAGTTGATGATTTATACTCCCAAACTCAAAAGGGCTTAATCACAGCAGAAATTATAATTTGATATGAATATTTGATATGCAAACTTTAAAGGCATCTCAAATTGTCTACATGGTCAAAACATTGCTGAAAAAACATGTTCCACACTATCCACTACATGCCTTCTGTTGTCTGATTAATATTTTATACTTTTTTAGCAAGTGAAGTCCTTTTAGAAAAAATTAATGTGCCCTTCTGGTGGTGGTATACATTTGTATGTGTTTAAAGATCTCACTGTTTACATTACAACAACATAATCACTGTAAATGTTCCATTCTACCATATATACTCACTATGTCACATGACTCAATCAATGCCATTTTGTGTCACCTAATTCCTGGTATGACGGGTCTAATGTCCTCTTTTTAAACTGAACACAAGTGCAAATGAAATTTCTTGCTCCAGCATGCAGACGGAAAGAATATCAATGAATATCAGTGTAAATTAGGGCCTAATCCACTAGATGTCTTTGTATTGTTGTTTTAACTCTGCTTTTGGTAATATCCTCAATTAAACAAATTATTGTTGTTCTGTTATTTTTAGTGTCATTTTGACACCAAAAGGTAGACTGTGGTATTGGTGTTTGCTCTACATGATACACTGGATAGACAGTTTACTTGGGTTTGAATTATCTATGCTATGCAGTTTATTTTAAGCGTTTAGCTTCCATACATCTCATAAATAAGTAAACCAGACTGTGTGATGATGATTATAAATGTAGTATGACAAACAAATAGAAGCCAATTCAACATATCTAACCTGGACAAAATAAAAAGGCTTTTATTGTTAACCTCAACTGTTTGCATCAACTGTTACATTAAATAACCTTTGCTTTCAAAAGAAACCTTAATTAATAAAATGTTGGGAGTGTATTGAGTGCATTAATTGAGCCTTAATGAAATGTACAAGTTTCTAAACATATAAATGTGTGTTATTTGTTGACCTCACTCATGCTGTATAACTTCATGGAATCTAATTAGAATTGTGCCTTTAATGTAATTAATTAAATGTATCAGTTAACATTAGCTAATTGTTGGTAATTCGTTATTATGTCCAGTGATTTTATAATTAAAAGCTCAGCTGGTGCATAAAACCAGAGTTACTACAGAGATGTTAATGTGAACATGGAACAACCCATTTTAATTTGATGTGAGTAAATATACCCTCACCGGCCACTTTATTAGGTGCACCTGTTCAATTGCTTGGTAACACAAATTGCTAATCAGCCAATCACATGGCAGCAACTCAATGCATTTAGGCATCTAGATGTGCTGAAGACGACTTGCTGAAGTTCAAACCGAGCATCAGAATGGGGAAAAAAGGGAATTTAAGTGACTTTGAACGTGGAATGGATGTTGGTGCCAGACGGGCTGGTCCTGCAGTGGCGTGCACAGGCAGGGGCCGGGGGTAACTCGAGCCCCTGCCCCTTTGAGGTCCGATGCTAAAGTGCCCTTGTGGTGCCCCGGTCTGCGATTTCTGCCGAGGGTATGGGTGTGCGATATGAAAATATTTGATTGCGGACTATAAAAATGTCTCCACAATCTGTTTTTGAAGAAATTAGCTTTATCGTGCAACAGCGCACATTCTGTCAGCTATGGTTCTGGCGCCACCCGCCGTATCAATGTACTGTAAAATAAGACATACATTCACATTTGCATTAACTCAGCAGTAGGGTTATTCTCACTGGACATATTCACAATCACAAAAGTACATTATTTGCATCTGCTCTAAAGCCATACTGGTTAAACGTTTCATCAGTACCGTTTCTAGGCATAGGCGAGCTAGGCGGTGGCCTAGGGTGCCACCAGCTGAAGGGGTGCCAATGAGCGCACGTACTGGCACTACATTGTAGCAGGGTTGTATAAAGAGTTACACGGTCACCCTGAAATATGACTACCGCCCACTGGATCCCCAACATCATTGGGCTAGACTAGAGTACGGTCAATCTGATGATGCCTGTATGCCATTGGATCAGAGCGCTGTCAATCTAACAATGACTGTATGCCATTGGATCAGAGCGCTGTCAATCTAACAATGACTGTATGCCATTGGATCAGAGCGCTGTCAATCTAACAATGACTGTATGCCAATGGATCAGAGCGCTGTCAATCTAACAATGACTGTATGCCAATGGATCAGAGCACTGTCAATCTAACAATGACTGTATGCCAATGGATCAGAGCGCTGTCAATCTGATGATGCCTGTATGCCATTGGATCAGAGCACTGTCAATCTAACAATGACTGTATGCCATTGGATGACTGTATGCCATTGGATCAGAGCGCTGTCAATCTGATGATGCCTGTATGCCATTGGATCAGAGCGCTGTCAATCTAACAATGACTGTATGCCATTGGATCAGAGCGCTGTCAATCTGATGATGCCTGTATGCCATTGGATCAGAGCGCTGTCAATCTAACAATGACTGTATGCCAATGGATCAGAGCACTGTCAATCTAACAATGACTGTATGCCAATGGATCAGAGCGCTGTCAATCTAACAATGACTGTATGCCATTGGATCAGAGCACTGTCAATCTAACAATGACTGTATGCCAATGGATCAGAGCACTGTCAATCTAACAATGACTGTATGCCATTGGATCAGAGCGCTGTCAATCTGATGATGCCTGTATGCCATTGGATCAGAGCGCTGTCAATCTGACGATACCTGTATGCCAATGGATCAGAGCACTGTCAATCTAACAATGACTGTATGCCATTGGATCAGAGCACTGTCAATCTGATGATGCCTGTATGACATTGGATCAGAGCACTGTCAATCTGACGATGCCTGTATGACATTGGATCAGAGCACTGTCAATCTGACGATGCCTGTATGACATTGGATCAGAGCGCTGTCAATCTGATGATGCCTGTATGACATTGGATCAGAGCGCTGTCAATCTAACAATGACTGTATGACATTGGATCAGAGCGCTGTCAATGCTGCTTGATTGTTTCATGCTTGTATTTGCAGCGCTCATCAACGCATTAGATCAATGGGCTCTGTCAATGCTTTGGCATGGTAACGCTTCTTTTGCCATGCAATAAAGCTAAGTTCAAAGGCCAATTTAAAATATTGGTCCAGTAAATAAAGTGCACAAAATCAGTATTTTGTTTAGGCAGTATTTGTGTAAATCACGTTGCGAGATTTGTCCAAAAGGTGTGCGTTTTTGCGCCAATGCATTGTTAAAGAATCAGCGTGTCATTTAATATTCTCATATAAACTTTAACAGCCAATTAGAAAAATATGAGCATAGTAAAATTCGCTAATTCACGAGATCAATACATCCTTTATTAAACCGCTTTGTCGAGTTTAATGCATCCATACGTAGAAATGCTGAATCAATTAATTAACTTCTAACTAGGGGTGTCTGATATGACGATTTTGATCGTGGACGATAAGTATCGTGCTAAAGTGCACGTTCTATCAGTTACAGTTCTGGCACCTCCGCCTCAATATACAACGCCACATACATTCACATCAGTGTTAACTCAGCGGTTGAGTTACTCTCACGGGACACTGTACTTATTCGCAGTCACAAAAGTGTATAATTCACGTGTGTTTTAAAGCCTTGCCAGTTAAACTTTTCATTCGTGCGCTGGTCTGATGTGTGCTTTTTTTGAGCCCGCACACCTGAAGCGTGCGCACTAAAACGCCTAACAGCGCCTGATTTCTCGACTAAGTTATCTTTTGAGCGAATACTGTCAAAACACACAAGGTTTACATATAGACTCAGTTGGTTATGTATATGATTAAAGTAAACAGCCGAGACAAAAGTATGCGTGCCTGGATATTAGATGCGTGCAGCTCTTAAAGGGACAGAACGATGCAGCCGACTGTAATTAAAGTGATAGTTCACCCTAAAATGTAATTCATGTCATTATTTACTCACTCACGTTGCCCCAAACCTGTATTAATCAATAATAATATGCAAGTCACTGTGGACCAGCAACTTTTTGGTTTTCCACCTTCTTCAAAATAGCATTTATGAAGACAGATGACAGAATTTTAATTCTTAATGTTAAAACAACAAAACACAGAGAAAATAACTCGCTACTCTTGACAAAAAAATAAAATAATATATATATATATACACAGTTGCTTTAATAGGAATCAATCTATATAGTGTTTAATTTTTATATTTGTTCATTCAATTTCTTGAATACTCCTGCTAAATATACCGATTGTACCTGAAAATAAAGCAGGCTTTATTTGTTTTATTTGTATATTATGTGTATTTGTAATGTGTATCTTTGTTCTTATTTTTTTATAACAAACATAAAATAATGAAAAAGATTTTTATCTTCGCCGCTTTGGCCTAAATATCCACCATTCATTTTATATGTGTTACCTTGAAAGGCTTTGTCTTTATAACAGGGGAATTATTTTGGCTGCACTGATCAGACACAATAGTAAAACCAACATGACAGAGAATCGTGATAAAATCGTGAAATCATAATATTTCAAAAAATCGTGATATGATATTTTTGCCATATCGCCCACCCCTACTTCTAACACAGCACTTACTGCGAGCAGCGTCATACACAAGAGGGCAGAGAGTCATGTTATTTAAAGGGGAGGTCCAACGCGTTAATGAGTAGCAAAGGATTAATAGCTGCATTGATTACTTTTATGCCACTGATCATGCTTTTATATGTAGCTTGCGGTAACAAAGGGTTTCATTCCCTGCGTTTCATTCACACGCTGGTCTGACAAGCGCTTTTTCTGAGCACATACACCCGAAGCGCACAAACTAAAAAGCCCGTCAAAAAGTGCCTGATTACTGATTACCTGATTACTACAGGGGCGCATTAAGATAACCGGATGCCCCTGGGCTACAGCGTTATGGTAGCACCCCCTACCCTAGAATATTTTTTTTAAAGCTTACTGACAATTATTTATGTATAATTTGTTGATTTATTTTTTCTTGTCTAATTGCCAGTTAACATTCACAGCACTGATCTGCATAAATGCGAATATAAGTAAATATGCAAAATATCTCTTTTGCCAGAAGTTGGTGCTTGTGGAACACCAGAATTAAAGCCTTTACTTAAAGTAAACACCACGTTATTACAGGCATTACGGAGGTAATATGAAAAGAAAATGCCACCAAAATGTTTCTGGCCGAACTGTGAATTTACATGTATAATTTAAACGCCATAAATCCCACAAAATATAAATTATTCATCATCGGTATATCGAAACGACGCTTGGCATGTTGACATAACTGTGGGCTGTTTGGGGATTGTTAACTGCATTTTTATTTTTAAACATGCAGTGCTCGCTTTAAATTGTCATAGCCAATTAAAGTTTAATGATCACATTTAAGCAATAGGACGATTCCTATTTTTCCAAGAAATTGAGACTTTGAAGCATCCACAAGTTACTGAACTCGCACTTTATGACACAGAAAGTTATCTGGTCCAGTTCCTTTCACATGGCAGTGTTGTGTTTCTTGTTAATCTGCACATTACATAAGACACTCTTGTGCCGGGCTTCTTTACTAGTAGCGCATGCATTGTGCATTCCACGTTTACGGTGGACACGTGGAGCATACAAACTATACAAACTGTGTGGGGGAATCCTAAACTAAACCATACTACAACCAGAGCGTCGCTGAAAATGAGAATGTGAGTTTGTTTACAGAATGCTGTTGTCACTGCTGAAAACTCCCATATATACAAATAATTATTCAAAAATATAATTTCCCTGCAGCCAGTGGGCCCCCTTCCTAGTGTAGGCCCCTGGGCTTCAGCCCGTTGAAGCCTGAATGTTAATGCGCCCCTGCTGAACTAAGTTATGTTCTGTGATAATACTGTCAAAATACACAAGGTGTATGTATAGTATGTGTCAGAGGAGAATGGGCAGACTAGTTAGAGATGATCGAAAGGCAACAGTAACTCAAATAACCACTCTTTTCAACTAATGTATGCAGAATACCATCTCTGAACACACAACACATCTGAACCCTGAAGCAAATTGGCTACATCAGCAGAAGACCACACCGGGTGCCACTCCTGTCAACTAAGAACAGGAAACTGAGGCTACAATTCACACAAGCTCACCAAAATTGGATAATAGAAAATTGGAAAAAAACGTTGCCTGGTCTGACGAGTCTCGATTTCAGCTGCTTCATTCAGATGATAGGGTCAGAATTTGGCGTGAAGAACATGAAAGCATGGATCCATCCTGCCTTGTCTCAACAGTTCAGGCTGGTAGTGGTGGTGTTATGGTGTGGGGGATATTTTCTTGGCACACTTTGTGTGGTATTCTTAGTACCAATTGAGAATCGTTTAAACGCCACAGCCTACCTGAGTATTGTTGCTGACCATGTCCATCTCTTTATGACTACAGTGTCCCCGTCTTCTGATTGCTAATTCCAGCAGGATAATGCACCATGTCACAAAGCTCAAATCATCTCAGACTGGTTTCTTGAACAGGACAATGAGTTCACTTTACTCAAATGGCCTCCACAATCACCAGATCTCAATCCAACAGAGCACCTTTGTGATGAGGTGGAACGGGAGATTCACATCATGGATGTGAAACTGACAAATCTGCAGTAGCTGTATGATGCTCTCATGTCAGCAGAAGACCACCGGTGCCACTCCTGTCAACTAAGAACAGGAAACTGAGGCTACAATTCACACAAGCTCACCAAAATTGGATAATAGAAAATTGGAAAAAAACGTTGCCTGGTCTGACGAGTCTCGATTTCTGCTGCTTCATTCAGATGATAGGGTCAGAATTTGGCGTAAAGAACATGAAAGCATGGATCCATCCTGCCTTGTCTCAACAGTTCAGGCTGGTAGTGGTGGTGTAATGGTGTGGGGGATATTTTCTTGGCACACTTTGTGTGGTATTCTTAGTACCAATTGAGAATCGTTTAAATGCCACAGCCTACCTGAGTATTGTTGCTGACTATGTCCATCTCTTTATGACTACAGTGTCCCCGTCTTCCAATGGTTACTTCCAGCAGGATAATGCACCATGTCACAAAGCTCAAATCATCTCAGACTGGTTTCTTGAACATGACAATGAGTTCACTTTACTCAAATGGCCTCCACGAGTCCACAGTCACCAGATCTCAATCCAATAGAGCACCTTTGGGATGTGGTGGAACGATTCACATCATGGATGTGAAACTGACAAATCTGCAGTAACTGTGTGATGCTCTCATGTAAATATGGACCAAAATCTTTGAGGAATGTTTCCAACACCTTGTTGAATCTATGCCACGAAGAATTAAGGAAGTTCTGAAGGCAAAAGGCAGTCCAACCCAATGCTAGCAAGGTGTACCTAATAAATTGGCCATTGAGTGTATATGGTTACACTTCATTTTGATAGTCCACTTTAGACATTATACTTAATATAAGTAACGTTGTAACTACATGTCAACTAATTCTCATTCATTTGCAGCTACATGTCTACTAACTCTCAGAGTAGATGTAGGGTAGGTTTAGGGTTAGTAGAATAAGTTGACATATACTTGCAAAGATTTTCATAGCCCGTATGTTGTGGACCCATCAAAAGAAAGTGTTAGAAGATATTAAGCAGGCAGTCTACTGATACTCCAATGACTGCTAGTTGACATGTAGTTTCAAAGTTACTTACAGTTCTTAGAATGTCTAAAGTAGACTATCAAATAAAGTGTTCCATACATATATACTGTATATGTATGTGTATATATATATATAACATATTCTAACATTCAACACAATTATGGCTGGTAACTTATACATTTTGTGCATATTTATGCTAAAATAGGTAACAATAACATTTGCAACCAAGTTCCAAAATAATCTCTACAGCTATATATATATATATATATATGTTCTGATGAGGTGTCTGTAAATCAAACTGTAGAATTTGAGCAATAAACTAATTGCAGGCAGAAGATGGTGAGATGATTGTGCTATGAATTAATTTTAAATATGAATATGCAAATTTAATCAGGGTATGGCAATCAAGTTGTCTTTTGTTTTCCAGGCAACTCTGGTGAGTTTATTAGATGAAACTTTTCTGTTTGTAACCTCCTTTTATGAACGGTTTGGGAAGGGGCATCCACTGTACTCCAATCTCCGGTCAGCATGAGGTTTGGATTATACTGATGCGTTATACAGGAGAAGGGAGGCACTGATGCAAAGCAATCTAATTATCCAGTCATCAGGGAGGCCAGCAGGTGGGCAGGCCTTTGAGCTTTAGAGAGGTAGCGAGATGTTGAATGACGTCTTCAATGCATTAACAGTGTAACATGCTCAAACATATGACATATGGGATGTGTCTCAAAACCTAGAGGGCACCTTTCTTAGGGACAACACAGGCATACTTTCTAAGAAAATCTCAAATTGTAGGTAGCAAATGTATGATACCTTCTATCTTTTCAGTTAACACTTTAAAATCTGAATTCTGGAAATGTTGGGACATTTTTAAAATGTGCATTTCAAATCATATGAGCAAATATTTAATTCACAAAAGAACTTAGATAACATAACAAATGGTTAAACTCAACTTTTATTTACAAAATTAGCTCATTTCAAATTTGATGCCTACTATAGGTCTAAAAATAGTTGGGACGGGCATGTTTACCAGGGTTTAGAATCTCATCTTCCTTTCAAAACAGTTTGAAGACATCTGGGCATCAAAGTTATGTTTCTGGAGTTTTGGTGTTGGAATTTGGTCCCATTCTTGCCTGATACAGGTTTCCAGCTGCTGAAGAGTTTGTGGTCATCTTTGACGTATTTTTCATATAATGATGTGCCAAATGTTCCCTATAGGTGAAAGATTCAAGCCAATTCAGCTCCCAGACTCTTCTACTAAAAAGCCATGCTGTTGTAATAGCTGCAGTATGTGGTTTTGTATTGTCCTGCTGAAATACACGTTGTCTGGAGGGGAGAATATGTTGCTCTAAAACTTTAGATACATTTCAGCATTTATAGTACCCTCCAAAACATGCAAGCTGCCCATACCGTATGCAATTATGCACCCCCATACCATCAGAGATGCTGATTTTTTTAACTGAACACTGATAACATGCTGGGAGGTCTCCCTCCTCTTTAGCCGGAGGACACGGCATTCGTGATTTCCAACAAGAATGTCAAATTTGGACTCTTCTGACCATAGAACACATTTCCACGTTGAAACAGTCCATTTTAAATGAGCCTTGGCCCACAGGACACAACGGCGGATTGTGTTTACCGACAGTGAGGTATACACAATGTTTCTGAAGAAATCCCAAGAAGAGCATCAAAAACTGTGCTCAAATTTGTAAAGATACCAAATTTGAAAATCATTGATCAGAAATGTCAGGCACAAACACTCATTGAAATGTTTTTAAAGCTCTACACATTTACTGTACTTCAACAAATGTATAATTTGTTACCGTTTTTATGTCTAATTTTATAAAGATGTTCACACAAGACATCTTTGTACTCTGAGCATTTTTATATTTTTATTTAAAGTACACACTTAGCCTAATTCTAATGTTCGATGCAGCTATATGACATAAAGTGATCTTTGTACAGCACATGGGAGTGGTTGTTAAGGAAATTGCTGATGAAAAGCATTTCACATCTTACAGTATATGCTGTTTATGCAGGAAAAAAGATCATGTAGATAATAGACAGCAAGTTAGCCAACTCAGTTTTGAGACATTATAAGCCATTATAATTAGTCAAACAGTGAGTAGCCTATTTTCAGGTATTTGGTCACCATTCCAACTGTTCAACATTTGGTCTTGAATGTAATAAATAAAGTTTAGCTTAAAAATTTCCCTCAAAATCCACATGGGGTAACATGTCCAATCTGTCTTTGTCATGAAAGATTTATATTTTAATAGACTCTTCTAATGAGAATAGTCAGCAGGGAAGTCCACACTGCATATCTAAATACATGGGAACAATTTAGCATGTGTGGCTAATGTCTGCTGGGTTTTAGGGAGCGATTTCGGTCGCCAAATAACATGAGCCCATCTGCCTGGTGCTAAAGTTCTGTTCCACAATTCTTTGTGTGAATAGCAACTTTCTCAAAGCATCTTCATTAGTCCTTATTGCGTTCCTTGATAAAGTCTTTTTAATGCAGTTTAGAGTTCAGGAGGCTCCACGGGCCTGTTTCTCCATCCTTGGCAAATGGGACAACATTAACATTCTAATGTGTTTGTGTTTTTGTTTAGTTGAGTGATTTTTATCACAAGTCCTGTCAAAAAAAAGTGCTCTGGTGCTTTTGCAAACAAACACAAAGTTTCTTGAGGGAATGCGATGCTTTGTGCAACAGAATGCAATTTTGTGTAACTGAACACAAAGTTTCTCTGGGGAATGCAATGCTTTTGTGAGAGAATGTGTTTTAGCAAGGTTTATTGGAACACAATACTTCTGCGAGAGAATGTAAATATTTGCAACGCAAAAACATTGAAATATAATTTTTCCTCCAATCTCAATATCCCCCTAAGGGCTCTATAGAAAATATATTTGTATAAACAGAAGAATCACATTCAACCAAATAAATGCAACAACGGTAATCAGACTGTAGATTAACAATACAAACAAATTAACCATTTAAATGCTAAGTGAGTTTATTGCTCACATCTATTGTACATGCTATTGGATATTTATAAAATACAAATTTAAAGCCCTTTAATGTCACATCCCTCTTCTTGTTTCAGTAGAAAATATCTCAACACTTGGGACTTGAATTTATCTATCAGGAACTGCATATTTGTCTATAGTCCACACAGCTTAAAAGGTTTCAGATGTGAACTGATTTTAAAGACATTAAAAAATCAATAGCCGCTTTTCCACTGTCGGGCCAGTGCGAGCCAGTGCTTTAAACGGGTCGGGTGGAGCTCCGCTGCGCTTCACTAAAACCCACCCTTTACACGCCTCTCTGGAACGACGCCACACAACCCCATTATTTCACCAACAAAGAGAAGTTATCAGAAAACCAATAAGAAATAATTCACTGGAACTAGCGCGATAACAAAACTAACATGATAAAAGTGGCCGTTTGTTTGCATATTTTGTAAAGGGTTTTAATCCAAAAGCATCAATGTTTTATAATAATAAGTGATACATTGATCATAATGAATTAGGCTAATCAGGATTGAAAATTAGTCACACAGAAATAAGGCGGTATGAACCGTTATTTCACAAAAGAAAGAAGACACATATACTACTTTCAGTTGAGTCTGTTTCTGTTTATTTGTAGTCCCAGAATACATTACATACATACATTTTTTCATTAAAAATAGACCTGAGTAGAAGAGGGAGCTCCCAAACAAAAACCATTAGGCTATTATATTTTGTTATGACATACTCAAAGTCTCAAGACAACACTTATGACAGATAAAATATGTTACTAAATAAATATACGATTGTGATAGACTGAATGAGATTCTCAGCTGACTGAGAAGCGGTATTTCTTCAAGCGGATGTTTTTACAATGTTTACTATAATTCGTTACATTTATATTGTGCTTTTCTACGCACTCAAAGCACTTCACATAGTAAGGAGGATATCCCTCATCCACCACCAGTATGCAGCACCACCTGGATGATGCAACAGCAGCCATAGTGCACGAGAACGCCCACCACACACCAGCTTATTGGTGGAGAGGAGACGGAGTGATAAAATCAATTAGTGTATGGGGATGATTAGGAAGCCATGATGGTCAGAGGCCAGTGGCTGAATTTGGCCAGGATGCCGGGGTTACACCCTGACTCTTTTTTCAAAGTACATCCTGGGATTATTAATGACCATGGAGTCAGGACCTCGGTTTAACGTCTCATCCGAAGGATCCCCGTCACTATACTGGAGCATTAGGACCCACACAGACTGCAGGGTGAGCACCCCCTGCTGGTCTAACTAACACCTCTTCCAACAGCAATCTAGTTTTCCCAGGAGGTCTCCCATCCAGGTACTGACCAGGCTCAGCCCTGATTAGCTTCAGTGGGAAACCGGTCTTGGGCTACAGGGTGATAAGGCTGCTGACTGCTACTAAGATAATGGATAGCGTGCATAGTCTTTTGCATCGTTTATTTCTGCCTTGTATAATGTGATCATAATTCACATTGGATCTCAAACAGTTATTTCAATACTCGCTGCTGTTTGATAGTGATTTTTAAGCTAAAAGTATTTTAAAAGTCTTTAATGCTGTTGTTATAGCTGTTAACTCCAGACGCGGATAAACTCCACCTTTGTTCATAACCACTGCTCTAGCCACAGTTGGCACGCTTTGGCCCAAGGTTTTCGTCTGGCCAAAAAACCCTGAAGGTTGGCCCCCGAGGAAGCACCGACGACGAGGCAGTGTAAACGTGGCTGGCCCTGGCACGCACTGGCACGCCCGTTTTTGGCACAGCAGTGGAAACACGACTATTAATTACACTAATGCACTAGTTTGGAAACCAATTCTCACTATTAATATATATATCCCCTTGGGGGGTCCCCAAGGGGATCCACTATATATCCCCTTGGGATATATGCATTCCCATATTTTGGGAATTGGTCCACAAACTAAAGTGTGATCATTGATTTTTTTTCAGAAAAAGTGACTCTGAATTTTCAGGGGGGAAAAAATCCCAAACACAGTCTTTTGGCTCCACCCATCACTCATGCCACTGGCTAAGACAGAAGCTGACATACTGAACTGTTCAGAAAAACACTGTGATATTTTAAACAGTTTTATAATCGAGACCAGCTCATTAAAGTCCAAGTTGAGGTCAAGACCTGTATAGGTTTGTGTCAAAGCCTTGAGGGTCAAGTCAAGATGAATATGTGTTTCCATTATAGATTTGTGCAAAACTTCCATTGGATATATTTTCAATTCACAATTTCAGTTTGCGCAATTTGAAGTGTAATGGAAACGCAGCTTGTGAAAATATCCCGAGTACTTCTATTCAGGAAGACAACCTATGATTGGCTTACTTAATTGTCTCTACATATTAAACAATAATAGAAGAAAAAATGCACTTACACACTTTAAAGTGTGCTACACTTTTTTGAGGTCAATTTGAATCGGCACTCTTTTGTTTTCTGGCCTTCTCTGATTGGAATTAATAAGACAGTGAGATGCAAAATTAAATACATTTTCACAGTGACTAGCTTCACCCTCAACATTTGTGAAAGATTCCACTCTGATTTGGAAAAAAACGACAGAAATACATTTTTGTTGATGAAGGGAAAGTGAAGGGCAGGATACATTCCTTCTGATATCAGAATGCACACAAGGCCTTGCAATACATCCCTTTGCCTTTTACAACATCATTGTTTCCTCTAAAGTGAAACCAGGCACTTTTGGGGTTGTCAGATTGGAGTGATCCTCTGGGGTGCTAATGGAGACAGTTTAAGCTCCTTATCAGTATCAGGACAATATGAAAGCCAGTCAACAATGCGTGGCAGCTCCAAACACTCTTTGGTATCCTCCATGCAGTCTCTCGCCTGTTACGCTCCAGAACAAATTGGATGGATTACAGGTGATATGCTGCATGGATCTAACCTGACTTTGATTGGAGATCGTCCAGCAGGCTGCTGCTAATGATGCTTCTGAATTGAAGGTTTTCATAGTGTTCAAATATTTGGTGTATATGGTGAAAGTTCAGGGATCTATTGACCTGACAAAAAATTAGTAGCATCCTGGATTTTGCAATGGACCTTTCTGTACCCCCAATAAAACCTCTCCCTTGATGTGAGCCAGTAAAGACTTCTTTATGGAGCAGTCAGTGTTAGACCTGAAACACATTATTTGCCTATTAATTGATTCAGCTGAACTCTGTTTCATAACCAAAAATAACTTGTTAACTGTTGATGTAACCCTGTATAATTTAGAAAAATGAATTATAAAAATGAAATAATTGAAGAGTCTATAAACTAACATGAAATGAGTAAAATAATCTTACTCAAGAAAAAATTGTATAAAAACAGTGAAAAGCATTTCAGTGTGATGATTGACATTTTAATGATTGTCCAATTACGTGAAGGCTAAATTGAAGTCGTTGCTGGATGGGAGTAGCCATTTTCTTTTCTCTTCGAGGCTAGTGAGAGACAAGCAGCAGCATAATTTTGAAAAAGTTAAAATGATGTCAGAGAGGATTTAAACAAAAGTCTTCATATGTTTTATTTTCTTTGTATTTGGTCAGGCTTTTCTTTCGTAACTGTTTACTTTAACTTAAGACAAAACTGACAGTGCTTCATAACCACTGCTCTAGCCACAGCTGGCACGCTTTGTGTGTATTTGTGTGTATTTGGCCCACTTAAACGAAGCAAGCTTTTGTTTGGTACGAGCTAGCGCCTTGAATGTGACTGTGAGCGCCAAAAAGGAGAGCCCTGCACGAATGGCTTAAAAAGATGTGAAAATAATAATAAATTAAGAAATGGATAATTCTGTCAACTGCACCAAAACGTGAGCTAAAGTCTTGTAACATATATCTTGGGATATAGGGGATTGTGAACAGATGTGATCATGATTTTTTTTCAGAAAACCTTTCTTGGTTTATTGAGTTTTCAAATCGATAAAGGCTTGGAAATTTCTGTTTTACAATTCCATCACTTTTCCACTGGCTAAGACAGAAGCTGAACCATGAATGTGACGATGTGATATTTTCAGTTTTATATCGAGACCAGCTCATTAAAGTCCGTTGAGATCAATGTATAGGTTTGTGTCAAAGCCTTGAGGGTCAAGTTAAGAGGTCCAAATGAGCGTCCATGACAAGATGAATATGTGTTTCCATTATAGATTTGTGCAAAACTTCCATTGATATATTTTCAATGCAATTTCAGTTTCTGCAACTTTAAAGATTAATGGAAATGCAGCTTAAAATATCCCTAGTACTTCTATTCAGGAAGACAACCTATGATTAATATTACTTAATTTCTCTAACAAATTAATGCAATAACCCAAAGACCAAAATGCATACACACTGTAAAGTCTCTACACTCTGAGGTGCTTCTGACGGCGCTGTCTCTGCTATACACAAACACATACAGACAGTGAACTAAGAGGTACACTTTTATTATTGGCCTCAAACATACTACCACCACCGACAATCATGCCCACAAATATCAATACAGACAAAATACATTTTGTTGATGAAGCATTGGGAACTTTTAATAACATTCCCCATGCTCCAACTTCTCCCTGAAGGCTCTGCATGGTCAACTGTCACCTGTATGCTAATGAGTGCGTATATGCGTTTTTTGTTGTATAGATTGTATAATATTTATAATATAAATATTATAACAATTTTTCATACAGTATCAGGACAATGTGTATTTGGGCACAATAAAAGGCGAGAAGCTAAATGAGCCCAAGCCCGATCTGAGCCCGATCTGTCAAAAAAAAAAAAACGTCCCGAACCCGGCCCGAATGGGCCCCGTCGGGTCCCGACAGGCTTGCAGGGCTCTACTAGAGGGTGCACCCTACTGACCAAATAGACAACCAGAGAGTCTGATCAAATTGGTCAATTAATTTAATTGGAGTTGAAAATTCATGCAATTGTGATCTAATATTGAACAAAGAAAATGGTGACAATTTTTTATTATCATTTAATTTTCCTTTTAAAAAAACACAGTAACCAGTACAAAATATATTTCCAATACATAGATTTATTTTAACTCAATTGTTGTTGTTTTAATTACATCTCCATAGTCGATCCTACTGGCCTAAGGTTAACAGGGATAGTTATTGTTTGTATCTGTTTTGGAATAGCTCACGCTCAAAAAACTACGCTCTTGGTTGTAAAAAACAACATAGTTTTGTAGTATACAGAGTGTTATACACAGAATGAGACCATCCCCCCAAAAAATAGTGAAAAAAAAATCAGGAAATTGTTTATTTGAATTCTCGCGCTCTCTCCCGAGAGCTGTGACGCACGCTGTGACACACCTGTCATGTGATGGGGCGGAACTTAGTGATCGGCTTTTTGGACAAAATAAACCTTTTTGTTTTCAAAATTGTAAATATATGTGTATGTGTGTTTTGTGGAGATATGGCTGTATATATATGATTAGCATCTGTGTGGCAGATATTCAGCTGTGATTACTCTGACTGAATAGGGCTATCACTATGAATGCCAATCGGCCGTTGTGGACTATATGGCCCATATCTGTATGATTATCATCTGTATTACCCTGCACATCAGTGTGTAAATTACTGACTAACAGCAATCAGTGTGAATGTTTGGCCAAATCAGTGTATGTCTGGCAATTAGAGTATGTATGTGAGTATGAACTAGCCTACATACAAAGCTATTTTTTTATTTCATTCTATTTATTACTCAAATTATTCTTATTGTATTTTTTAGTGGTCAAATAAATCACTTATATGATGTATACTAGTCTGTTTATAATAATTATATAATTGAAAAACTTACAGTGGTATGTATAATGACTAAAATAGTTTAATAGTTTGTAGAACTCTTCAATACATTTTGTAAATAAATATTCTTCCTCAAATGTGGGGGGTCTATATATAGTTTCGGGAAAATCAAATTGTTCATGGTATCTTCTTCTTATTTGAATTATAATCTTTTTTGAGTATTATCAACTCTGGATGATGGATAGTAAAGCCCAAAGGGTCTTTTTTGAAAAGACACAAAAGTTGTGTGTGTAGCACACTGAAGTCAGCACCTGTTATAATTTTAGTCTTTTTCAACTGTGATTCCCAAAATCCCACAATGGAGAGTGCTGGCTAACAGGTTAAATGCTTCATTTACTTTATATTTAAAGGAAATTCAATCAAACAATTGTAATTGACAGAAGAGACATTCAGATCAGTTGCATGAAAACCTAAGTTTGACTTACCAGATAAGAGCCCTGAGCAGTGTTTATTCTTGGGAAGAAAGTTCTGATGCTGCCACCTCTTACTTATTCACCCTGAAAAACATTACTAAGCTAACTGGAAATCTTTTAATGCTTTACTACGAGAAGAACTCTCTCAGATCTCAAGTTACTTAATTCCAGATGAGGTGGATGAAGATGAGGCTGTACTCGTTGAGCTCAGTTCCACTAAGGAGCAGAATGCTTCTAAGACGAATGCCCAGATTCCTAGTTCAGTTTCCAATGAGCCAGCACTTGACGACGATGACTTACCAAGGTCTGACAGACAGTTGTCAGGTACCACGAGTCATGTTCAACTCAATCCAGCTGAGGTGCAGAAAGTTATTGTTGAGCATATAGTCAAAAGTGAAGTTGCTTCAGTAATTCCATCCACCACTGTGATTAAGCTCTGCCTTTCTCGGGGAGAATTCTTCAGCCCAGTAATGAATATTATTATGACACTTGGCATTGTAATATTGAATTACTTCTTGATGACCCTTCTGTGTCTGTCTTACAAAGAGTAAGGAGAATCATGGAGAGTATTTTACCTCCTGCCACTGATGTTGTCTTTAGGGCCTCGTGCTTCTCCAAGAGCCCAAAATGTTTGATTTAGCTTATGGTGCAATCGATGATAGTGATGAGTTGTTCTCAAAGTTCATGAACACATTTCAGAATGATGAAGAGAAAGCATCTAGCTATCTCCAGAGACTTCATGTTGCTCTGAGCAAGGCAGACAGGGGAGGTGGAATTAAATCATCAGAAACTAACCATCAACTTCTATGGTAGTTTTACAGAGGCTGTTGGGATGATATGCTTATTCCTGAACTCCATCTTGATACTCATAAAGATGACCCTATTGAAATACAAGACTTATTGCATTCCATCAGAACAAGAGAAAACAAGAGTTCACAGAGTTTTTTGCACATTAGAAGCCATATTTGTGTTTCTAAGCAGAAACCACATCCATCGCCTAGACCTGCTAGTGCAGGATGTTGTCTGAGACAGCTGAATTAAAGAAGCAAATTGCTGAGCTGAAGGAACAGTTAACTTCATTGACTTCCTCAAAGCCCAGAAAGACTGTCAAACCCAAGCATAAGACCGTGCCTTCTCCCAATACTCCAGAGTTTGTCACTAAGCAACCAGTGAAGTCAACCGGTGGTCCTGTCACGCCTAGTAGTCAGTGCAGCTCCAAGTCTGTGATTACCTTTGACTTTGTGGACTCCCCACTCTCCCATGAATGACAAGATCGAGTCAGTAAGAAACTTAATGACATGTCTGATGAGTTTGCTCAACACAACCTTGACTTACAAACTTACAAACTCAAACATCCCATTAAGCTCTATGATGAAACTCCATTTAAACAAAGAGTGCGTCCTATCCACCCTCATGATCTGGCAGCTGTTCGACATTTACATGAGTTAAAAGAGTCTGGAATAATCAGAGAGTCTGAGTCTCCTTTTGCATTCCCGATCGTAGTCATACACAAGTAAAACGGCGACGTAAGACTATGTGTGTATTACAGAAAGCTGAATTCCCAAACTGTGAAAGATTCCAATGCTTTGTCCAATCTTGAAGAGTCTTTTTTCTGCTTGATCAGGTTCACAATGGTTTTCAGTTCTGGACTTGAAATCTGGTTATTACCAGATAGAAATGGAAGAATCCGACAAGTACAAGACTGCTTTCTCATGCCCGCTAGAGTTTTGGGAGTTCAACAGGATGTCTCAAGGCATCACAAATGCACCAAGTACTTTTCAACGATTAATGGAAAAGTGCATGGATATCTGCATCTTACCAAGGTCTTGGTGTTTCTTGATGATTTGATTGTGTTCTCCCAAACTCCCAAGGAGCATGAGGAACGACTCTTAAAAGTGCTGATGAGGTTGAGAGACTATGGGTTGAAACTAGAAAAGTACAAATTCTTCCAAACTTCTGTCCAGTATTTAGGTCATATAATATCAGACACTGGTGTCCAGACTGATCCTGAAAGATAAGTGCCCTCAAGATCTGGCCAAAACCAAAAATACTGAGAGCGTTTCTTGCCTTAAAGTGGGCAGTTACGGAAACGTTTTCTGACTACTTGTACAGCAACCACTTCACTGTCATAACTGACAGTAATTATCTTACGTACATTCTCTCTCCTGCAAAGCTCGACGCCATACGCTATCGCGACTTTTTCTTTCAGCCTGATCTATAGATATTTAAAGCAAAATCAGGATGCCGGTGGGTAATCAAGACGTCTCCATGGCGAGTTAGTGAATGACATGGTATCACAAAAGCAGCAAGAACGCATAAAGCAGTTCGCTGCCAAGCACCTGGGTGAAGGTAAAGGTGTCATCATAGACTGTGCTGTTGCCCAAGCTGTGTGTGACAAGCATCTCATTCAGCAGGAATGCGGAACTCCTGTTGCTCTGGTGGAGCCATGGATGGTGCGGGCTTGAGGGAGAACAGCGGCAGGCTTGCATTGGCCAAGGATGGCAGCGGGCTTGAGGGAACCATGGACGGCTGCTGGCTTGCATTGGCCGCGAACGGCGGCGGGCTTGGGTGAGCCGCGAACGGTGGCAGGCTTGAGTGAGCAGTGACTGACAGGCTTGACTGGGGAATGGAAGGCGGATTGGACGGCGGGCTGG
This sequence comes from Gymnocypris eckloni scoliostomus, assembly GCA_027564155.1. Taxonomy (NCBI): domain Eukaryota; kingdom Metazoa; phylum Chordata; class Actinopteri; order Cypriniformes; family Cyprinidae; genus Gymnocypris; species Gymnocypris eckloni. The sequence continues at coordinate 8,914,682 of CM050423.1, read as the reverse complement.
TTCTGGTGGGCAGGACACTCTCCAGACACCGGAGGACCCCTTCCCTCCAGCTCAGTCTTGTGGTGTCCCGATCCAGAACAGGGGGGTGGAGAACAGTTCGGCGACCTCCATGCCGCGGACAGGAGGACAAAATATGTTTTTAAATGTTGCTGCTTGCTTCTGAATGTTCAAAGTAATGTAAATGGAATGTTTCTTTAATATTTCCGTAACAATCAATCAATAAATAAACAAACAAATATTTTGAAAACTGCCCATGTTGAACATCAAAGAACATTAAGAAATATCGTTTTCATTACTTCAGTTCAGTATTAGAACATTAGAAGAACGTGTTTTTGTTAGTTGGGAGAAGGGTGATGTCTATGGAAGGATATTCTGGACAATTTTCAAATTGCAAAATAAATTTTCGTTACTTTTAGTCATTCAGAAGTACGCTTGACTTGCAAATAAGAAAATTAACTAAAACTATAAGCGCTATAAATACTATATATACACATTTAAGGAAATTTGAAATTAAATAAAATGACAACAAGCCCTCATACATACAACATTTAAAATAAAGCTAAAACAATTCAAAATATCTAAAACAACAACAGGTATGAGTATAAAAATTCTTAATAAATGGGATATCGCGGCTTTTTAAATTTTGCAAACACCAATATGATTTGCATATATATATATATATATATATATATATATATATATATATATATTGTCACAGGGGTGAAGAATCATTAGACAAAAGTTGAGTGATAAATGCCCGGAGACTGGTTGATGGCAAAGCAGAGGAAAATCACAAAGGTGGTGCTCCGGTGCAGTTGGGAGACGGGTGGTGCTCTCTTCCTCACCTTCTCCAGTGCAGTGAGTCCGTGCTGTGCCTCCAGTGGGTGCTGCTCGGTCACTTACAACTATATCTGTGGGAAAAAGAGACTAAAACTATAAGTGCTCTAGTCATTGAGAAGTCTCCCCATGTTCTGGGTTTGCGTGGCTTATGTAGACCCCATCCAAATGACAACATAAAACAAAAAATGACGATCAGCCTGTGATTAGGTCGGGCAGGTGTTCCTCGCCTCCGCCTGTTTCCAAATGCGTATGACTGATGAGCTTGAGACACTCGTCACAATATATATATATATATATATATATATATATATATATATATATATACTGTATATGTATATATATGCTATTTAATTTCCATGTAGTATGTTCACTGCTCAATTTTATTAAAACTAAAGGCAATACCTATAAAGACAATAAATGCATACATAATTTATCTAAAATTAAAATAGATAACAAATCAAACGGCAGTAGTTTATCAGTAATCCTAAAAAAAGAACACTGTCAAAAACACATGCTAACAAACAAAAACTTACACATAGTAAGAATTGGTTATAAAAACTAAACCAGAAGGTAAACAAGCAGTAAGAAAGAAGATAAATAAAAAGCGATACTTATATCCTTTGACAGTGTCCCTGCCCGTTGAGTCGATGGTCTTTACACTCTTCGGTCTTCTCATGAGGAGGTCTTCACGTGAAGGCTGCTGTGGTTAACTATGCTTTTTATACCCATCTAACAAAATACTACTCAAATTCAGCTGAACACACGTTCCTGTTAATCACAAAAAATGACCAAGCAAGCACCTGACACTGACAAGGGACGCGATACAGTACGAGACCAAACACGATTAGTACTACCAAATACTGTAGAATACCTTACGTTTTCCATATGTGGATGCATAAATTGTAATTTAAACAGATTTGCAAATCTTGCATTACAGTTTTCGTTTCCGTTTACGCATTCGTGAACGCACTATGACTGCCAAATTTCAAATTAAAAACAAAGTCAATTTGCAACTCTATTTGCAATGCCTTATGAGTTATGAGCCTATAATATTGAAATAGCAATATGAATTACCATGTCTGCTTTTTCACGCTCCAAAATTCAAATTGAATAGCATTTTGTCTTGCATTTTAATTTCCATGTCAACACAGATATCTGTCAATCAATGTCACAATCTTAAAAGTAAAGGTGCTTCACAATGCCATAGAAGAACCTTTTTGTCTAAATGGTTGATAAAGAACATTTAACATCTGAAGAACCTTTCTGTTTCACAAAAGGTTCTTTGTGGCAAAAGAAGGTTCTTCGGATTATAAAAAGGTAAGAAAAAGATGGTTCTTTGTGGAAAAATAATCTTTGAACCTTTGACTGGGCGGTTCTTTGTGGAGCCAAAAATGCTTAGTCTATGGGATTGCTGTGAAGAACCTTTTAAGCACCTTTATTTTTAAAAGTGCAGGGGTGGGACTATACAATGGGGTGTGTTTGTATTGGGTGGTGACGTCACTAACAGAGAATTTTGCCAAATGCTTCGATCAATGGAGGTAATCGGTCATTATTTACCATTATCTGAATGCTTTATATTATTAGATTATATTAATATATTCATTTATTTTAGTCCATAAAGGCCCTGATATACCTCAAACAAAATCGAAGAATGAACTGATATGATGTCATTTAGAATCAGGCCAAAACAAAGTTTGTTTTGAGTTTGTTTCGGCAGTTCGAAACAGCTCACCAAAGCAAACTTTCTGAGGGAGTTAATTTTGGTTCCTAAACACTTTTGAGCTACCATTGGTCCATGGCGATTACGCAATTGGTGGTTATGTTCTGGAATTACAACTTCTTTGACGTGCAATTTTCTTTCCCCCGGTTTGTTTCTCATTCAATGGAGGTCAAGGCAGGAGAACAGTATACTGTCGCTCAGCCTTTTTGAACTTCTTTTTGCCCCCAAACGAAGAATGAAAACGAACTTCATCTGAAGTATATCTGGCCCTTAATAGAGTGCGTGTCGCGCCTATCTCAAGATCTTTTACTGTGTACACTCCAATTGATGCATGTAAGCAAACAGACAATACAAATCTATATTTATTTACCCATTTTCCACCTTACCTTGTATTATATTCAACCATTTGAATCCATTATGGAGTGCGTGTCCCGTGGCTATGGAGAGACCCCGTCAAGATCTCTAACTGATAACAGCCACCGCCCACCAGACACTACAATTGATGCCCATGATTTTAATTTATTCTCAATAACAACATGTGAAAGCTGTTCTGAAAAGCTGCTGCTGTATATGAAGTGTCATGGCAGGCAGAGTAGGACTAGCAGCATTTTCCATATATTCACATGCGTGCATTAATCGGAGTGTAAACATACAGAAATCTTTAGGCAGGTAAAAAGCCTTTGGTTAATAGTGAATATTGACCTATTGTGTGCACCGTTGTTGCTCCCACTGTTAGCAGGGGATAATCACTACATTTGGGGTAAAAAACGACAGAATTATTTATTGTGTAAGATGCCGAAGGTTGCACTGTTTGTTCATTCACACAGGCACAAACTGATTGGCAGCTGCCTTTTCCGATTACCTCCAATGTTCAAAGCAGTCGTCACAATCATTTGTGAGTGACGTCACCTCCCAATACAAACATGCCCCATGATATAATTCCGCCCCTGACACTAATTGCAAAGCATCGGAAATTCAAACGCAAAATTAATTTGCAATTCGTTTTAAGTTTTGGCAAGTTACATGTGCAACAAAATTGTCTGAAAATACCCTTCCATAGATGTCTCTTCTAAATTGGAGACTATATTTATTCAGCAAACTAAAATGAATCAAATCTGTTTATTTATAACCAATCTGTGTTTGTGAACAACAGCACACTAGAAAATGCAATTTCCACTTTTGTGCCCCTTTGCCCAACTCTGGGTCAGGTCACAGGGTTTAGCGTTAGTTTCACACAAGAGTGAGCCTGAAAAGCACCTGGAAATGATTTTGTGCTATCAATCCTAGTCCTGTTTGTCACCACAATGCCTTCAAGGTGAAGCTTGTCTCTATCAGGATGTGATGAATGACTTTATCTACTCAACTGGCCATTTGAAAAATCTATTAAGACCATCACACAGAAGCCTGAGAGTGATGCCATTGTTCACCCAGTCATTGTGTTCACCTGTTTGTGAGAGTTGGTCATTGTGTTAATGTGTGAATTATGTCTGTGTGCTATTATGTGTATATATTGTTTAACTGTTTAACTGATCTCTTTAATGATTTATTGAATAAGTGTGGGAGACAATTTCTTACCAGGGCTATACTGCATCTCTGTAGCATTAAATGGACTATATGCTTTATATTCCAAGTAAAAATGCCCATGTTCAAGTATTAATTTCTTTAAAAAGAGATACATTTATATTTTGAATAAATGCTGTTATTTTTATTTATTATTTTGTTCATCAAAAAATATTAAGCTGCACAACTGTTTTCAACATTGATAATAAATCAGGGTTACATTTTATTTTGATAGTCCACTTTAGACATTCTACTAACTATGAGAAACTTTGTAACTATGTAAACTAATTCTCATTAAATTGAAACTACATGTCTACTAATTCTCAGGTAGGGGTAGGTTTTGGGTTAGTAGAATAAGTTGACATACTTGCAAAGTGTCTCATAGTCAGTCATAGTAGTCAGTATGTTGTGGACCCATCAATATAAAATGTTAGAATATATTAAGCAGACACACTACTTATACTCTAATGACTGCTAGTTGACATGAAGTTACAAAGTTACTTACTGTTAGCAGAAAGTGGAATATCGAATTAAATGGTTACCTACATCAGTATATATATCATTCATATATATATATATATATAGAGATTTCTGAAGAATCATGTGACACAAAAGACTGGAATAATAATGCTGAAAATTAACATCACACGATTAAATTATATTTAAATTGTTTTAAATAGAAAGCAGTAATTTTCAACTGTAAAAATATTGTACAAAATTACTGCTGTTTTTATCAAATAAATGCAGTCTTGATAACTTAAAAAAATCTCTCTAGAATCCCATAGAATTCATAGAATCTGTAGAAGATATCGATATAGAGGCATGGGGGGGTAGTGAGGTTTAAATTCGTTTTTCTTAAGGCGATGACAATTACTGGCCTCCCATAGTTAGATAATGATCAACTAAACCGCACAATCTTCTCCTGCTAAACTGGAACAGAAAATGCTTGTTCTTTTCTCCTTTTTTGGACTGAATGAATATATCAAATGATGGCACTTTGAATTAATGACTCTGTATCTCTGCTCAGTACATTGACCAAGGACAGCTGTGTTTCTTTCTAAATCATCTCTGTCTCTAATGGCTCCAGCACTGAGAGGACAGAGGACAGAATACTGAGAATTCTTCCTCTGGTGAAAGTGCATGTGAGTGCATATGACCAGTTACTTTAGTACAAATGTGTGTGGTTATTAAATGTAGTCAGTTAAACGAGAGAGAGGTTTCACCCGGTGTGAATGTGAATCAGCTCTGAAGGAAAACTAAAGGAAATCCAATTCAGATTTAATGAGGTGTGTGCTTGGAAGGAACATAGCTTACTCCTGCTGCCTGAAAGGGGATTGATTAATGAAAACTTCATAAACTGCTCAAAAGTTCAGGCGTTTTATGAAGATTTATGTCAAAAAAGTAGTGTGATGTATCAATTTCACAGCAAATGTATGATGGGCACAGATTCCAACATATTCTGCCCAGTCGGAGGATTTGAAACATGTCAAAACTGGATTATGTGTATTCTTTTAATAGGATAGATCACCCAAAATTGTAATCCTAACCTGGGTTTTATTATTGTTTTCTTGTTTCTTCTGTGGAAGATATTTTGGACCCTGCTGATTTCCAAAAAACTGTTATCTATAATATCTTCTTTTGTATTTAATAAAATAAAGTTAGAGGTTTGAAATTCCATGAGAATGAATAAATGATGAAAAAAAATAATTTAGGTGAACCTATCTCTTTAAAAATGCTTTGTGTTTACCGACACTTTTCCTGAACTGTCTGCTTCTGAAAAATCTGAATCTTATCATTAAAAATCGAGTGTGACAGAGCCATTTGCACTGTGTATATATTTCTGGAACTGCGTGTAGTTTTCAGCATTTCATTTTGTTTTCATGCTAGGGTGCGAATGCCTTTGATTTGATTTAAACACTGAAGTGAGACTAAAGTTTATTGAATTCCTTTTCTTTGATTTGTTTGAGACGTTCAACATCTCTAGCAGGAAAAACAAAAGCCATCTCATGGGTAAACAGTCACTCAAGCATTCTGAAGCATACACACATGTTTGCGTTCTTGCATTCACACCTCGCCAATGCAAGAAATGCTTTCTCTCATTCATTTAGAGGTTTGTGGGATACAAAAATAGAAATATCCCCCAGGGGAGTTAAAACTGGCCTTTAAAGTTTGCCCCAGATCCATAAATCCATAAATGGTCCATAAATGATTACAGTTTTCCTGAATTACCCTATGGGAATAATATGAGTATCTGTACATTTTTAACATCTTACCTTTATGTTGAGGTGCAGAAAATAAGCTCATTAATAAACTGAAGCCTCTCTGTAATGTTATGCAAATGTGGTCATAATGTTAATAGGCAAAGATACCTGACTAAGACATTGATTACTTGAAATTAAAAATAGCAGGTTCATAGTCATACAGAATATTTTAGAAGTTTGTTATTTCAGATGTACAATTATATGTCTTGTATATGAATGCTTTTTGACCCCATGCAATTGTTTGACAAGTGTAGCTTCCTTTCCTTTCTTTCCTTTTTCCAATAAGAAAAGTTGTATCCTTCCTGTCAAACATTAGAGCACAGCGCTAGCAATGCCAAAGTCATGGGTTCAATTCAAGGAAAAGCAAGAACTGATCAAATATGTACATTGAATACAATGTAAGTCGTTTTGGATAAAAGCATCCGGTGAAAGCATGAATGTAAAATTGTAATATGTATTTAAAGCAATGGGTCACTAAAAATGTACTCACCCTCAGACCATACAAGTTTTTTTTTCTTCTTCTGAACAGGTTTGGTGAAATGTAGCATTTAATCAATTGTTCACCAATGAATCCTTTGCCATCAGAATGAGAGTCCAAACAGCTGATAAAAACGTTGCAATAATTTACAACTAATGCAAGTTATCCATAAGCTATATGTGTTTGTGAATAATCCATCACTTCTAAACTTTGCTAAAAATACTAGTCCTCCAGTGATAAAGTAATTTAATCTGAATCAGGAGAGAAATATGCAAGCACTGTTAGTGAATTATTACTTGTGGATTATTGTGATGTTTCCATCCACTGTTTGGACTCTCATTCTGACGGCACCCATTCACTGCAAAGGATCCATTGGTGGGTAAGTGATGTAATGCTGAATTTCTTGTAATCTGTTCTGATGAAGAAACAAACTCATCTACATCTTGGATGGCCAGAGGGTGATTTTCAGCAAATATTCTATTCATTTACATGTACATATTAAGCAGACGCTTTTATCCAAAGTGACTTACAGTGCATTCAGGCTATACATTTTTTTATCAGTATGTGTATTCCCTGGAAATTGAACCCATGACCTTTTGCGCTGCTAATGCAATGTTCTACCACTGAGCCACATAAACACATCTATTAGGCAATCTATTCCTTTCCTAAGATTAGCTATTCCTATGATAACTTTGTTTTATCAACTTGCATACTATATTGAATAAAAACTATTAATACCACAGTATATACTGTAGATGACTTCAGCACCAACTCAGTTTTGATTTCATGGGGTGATTTTAATAGGGTCTTACTAATGTTTTTTTGTTGATTTCAGATGTACAATTATATGACAGAACTTGTATGATGGACAATATGATGGTGGCATTATGTAAAACAACACCACTGGCTAGAGGTTTCCATGGATACAAATCAAGACTTTGGCATCATCTTTACGCATGAGACAAGACAGCATTGAGAAAAGAAGAGATTTGAATATATCAATGAGCAGAACTGTGAAAAAAAGACCACAGGAGATTCAAATGTTGAAGATTCCAAAACAAAGCAAATGCCAAGACATTAAAAATGTATCATAAATAATGAATTAATAGCAGGTAATGTCTGGACCCAGTTCAACAAGCATCCCAGCATGTGCACTCCCGAGGAGACTTATTTTACCAGTCCTCAGAAATAAGACTACAAACAAAAATGTTTTAGTTTTTTTTGTTGATTTTCTATCTCAATTTGTTTCATCCTCCATTTGGAAGTAATTATTTAAGACTGATATGTATCGTCAGTAAATATGTATATTTCCATGGATTCTCAAAATAATGTCTAGATTTACCTAAGAATATTGTCTGTCATAACGAGATTGAATTCTGATTCAGTTCTGAGGCTTAACAAGCTCACCCAATTGTCCTCCATTCTTCGTCACAGAGGCATGGTAAACTGTTGGTAATTTCTGTCTTTTCATGCAGAAACCACATCATCCGGTTCAGAAGAAGGTCTTCCCAGCCCAAGAGATAAATTGTCATTCTGAGAGTTTCTTGAAAGGCTAACTTGGAGGCTAGCCGATTGCGGCCTCTAATCTGGGTTTAGTATTGGCAAACAAAAGCCGGTCTTTAGATATTCAGGCAGAAACATGCCTTACAAGTCTCCAGTCACAGCCTTTCTCTGTATCATCTGCTCTGGCTTTCTGCTCCAGGCCCTGTGGTTTACGGTTCAAAGCATGGACTTAGAGTTCTCAATGGCGGCACTTCATTGACCAGCTTGTTTACACGACTAAAGTAGTAATCGTTCGATACAGCAGTACTCTTGTTTTGCCCATTGGCAAATTACCCTCAAAGCTCCCGCCTGTGGAATACCAGACAGCAGCTCACATTTGTACGAAACAGTTCCCATAAACTAGAAGAAAAATACGATGCTGTCTATTCTGCCATGTTGTAGAAGAGGGCTCTGTTGACATTAATAATAATTCAAGGGCCCTTTATTTTTTAAAGAAGTAAATAAATCAGAATTTATTTACAGTTACATCACAGTTTAGAGCTTTTATATCCATGCAGAGATATTAGGAAATTCATTACTTGGAGATTTTGGAAAACTGATATTTGCTCTTCTAGTAGTCGTGACAAAAAAGTCACCTTTTTGACATGATCAATTTGGCAGCAAATTTTAAACATAAAAATATGCGGGCCAAATTGACCCCTAACACAATAAAAACAGGGAATTATTGAGAGGTGTGCTTTATTTTCAAAGTTAGCCAACAACTAAAAAACACTCAACAACTCAAAATATCCGAGGCAAAAACCTCTCGCATTTTCTTCATGAAACATAAAAACTGCCTTTATTTGTAGTTAGTATAGAACAAATAATAATTAGTATTTATTAATATTTGTAGCTCCTACCTTATTCTTATTTCTGGGTCTCAAATTCTTGCGAGTCTAGAAATTGAGATCAAAAAAAATTAAAATAAGGAATGAATGAATGAATGAATGAATGAATGAATGAATGAATGAATGAATGAAAATAAAATGAAAATAAAAACTAAATTAAAATAAAACTAAAACCCCTTGACAGATCGTTTTACTGTAAAACTCAACCAGATAAAGAAACTGAATTTTACTTGGATAATATACTGAACAAAATTATAAACGCAACACTTTAGTTTTCACCCCCATTTTTCATGAGCTGAACTCAAAGATCTAAGACTTTTTCTATGTACACAAAAGGCCTATTTCTCTCAAATATTGTTCACAAATCTGTCTAAATCTGTGTTAGTGAGCACTTCTCCTTTGGCGAGATAATCCATCCACCTCACAGGTGTGGCACATCAAGATGCTGATTAGACAGCATGATTATTGCCCAGGTGAGCCTTAGGCTGGCCATAACAAAGGCCACTGAGTGTATTGATTCAGTGCATCTCAGTGTGGTATGGTAACGCCTCAAATCAGGACTGCAAAGCTCTGCAGAGAGTTGTGCGCTCAGCTGAGCGCATCTCCGGGTCTGCTCTCCCCTCTCTTCAGGACATTTACCTCAAACGCTGCAAAAGAAGAGCAAAAATCATCAAGGACTCAAATCACCACAGTACCGTCTTTTCATTCTACTGCCATCTTGCAAGCGCTTCAGGAGCATGATGGCAAAAACTGAGAGACTTAGGAGAAGCTTCTTCCCTCAGGCCATCAGACTCAGTCTAACAACATTTACAAGACTCAATTTAATAAACTGTAAAATATTCACTATTCTCCACCATCCGCATTGCTGCTATGTGTATATACCCGGTACAACCTGTTTGCATATTCCTCCTACACATCCCTGTTTATATTATTATTTATTAAGTTCACAGTATACTGTATTGCACATTTAATTTTATTGCACATTTTACTCTTTAAATTTCTTATTTTTATTTTATTTACCTATATTTATATATATTCTCTTGTATTGTGTTACATATTTTGCACCGTCCATTGAGCGGACCTGACCTGATTTACATTTCACTACTGATTATATTCTGTATAATTGAGTATGTGACGAATAAAAAAAAACTTGAATCTTGAACCATGAACAACTCTAAAATGTGCAAATGTGTTTTAAAATGTGCAATTTTTTTTCATTTTTATTCCCTAAATGTGAAATATTTACAAAATTGCATAAAGAAATAAATAGTTTAACCAGTATTTTGAGACGTTTGAAAATCTACTGCGACTCAAACTGTCCCCCAAAACAACAAAAGGGTTAACTGCATTGCACTGTATTATGGGAATACTTATGTTTTTATTTAATTTGTATGTCTAAAAAGTAAAAGTGATGCTTGCTTATCTTTGTCTTGTCATATCATTCTGCACTGGAAGCTTCTGTCACCAAGAAAAACTCATTTTGATCCAAAGCATACTTGGCAATAAATCTCATTCTGGTTCTTAGCACTAAATACAGCACTGCATGTCATTGCACACAAAGACTTCCAGCAAAAGAACTGAAGCCAGTATTTCTTTAAACTATGATTTTACTGCAATAAAATGATTTTAAGTGCTAACACTGTTGACCTATTATCCTACGAAATGTGCAGTGGTTAATTACCTTAATATATTGTGAGGACTAGTGCCATAATTTAATATTTTATTAAGTGTTGCTTAACTTGGCATTTGAGACTGACCTCATCTGAGCTAATGTTATTCTATAACTGGTACAAAACGCTAGATAATTATTAAAGGATTATCACAATGTTGTTTGCTTTTGATGAAAACAGTCACAAGGCAATTAACAAAGAAAGTTATTTTCAGCTCTTCCATTTCCACAGAGGCCCAAATGGAATTGAGTTAATTAAGCAAAAACTAAGCAATATTGGATAATTGCTCCCAGTAACTTTCTAATAATAATTAAATTAGGTTAAGCCACACAAGAGACTATTTGGACATTTGGGTCTTCAACGAATATGCATTTCACATATAAACACAGTTGTTCATTTATTTGTTTTTACTTGTTAGATATTATTTTATCCTATATATACAGAATGTATTTTTTCACTGCAGAAAACGTCATTAGACAATGTCCTGAAACTAACTTATTTCTATTAAATATTGCATGTGGTTTACAATTACATGGAAATGTATTATAGTTTGAATTTACATTAATGCAGTTAGCTAAACTTAAGTGTGCTTTTTGGTCTCATCTAACTAGCAAACCTTTAAATGTAACTCCAGTAACACTTTATTTTTAAAGGACCAATTCTCACTATTAACAGGTAGCTTAGTAGCATGCATATTACCAGCATATTGGCTGTTTATTAGTACTTATTGGGAACATAATAATGCCTTTTTATGCATAGCCATATGTTAGATCCCTTAACCAATACTTAAACTTAACAACTACCTTAATAATTATTAATAAGCAGCAAATTAAGGAATACTAAAATATAGATGCTAACTAGCTAAATCTTGAGCCTGACTGTGTCACATACAACAACACTGGCTAAAATTATTTTGGGGTGGGACCATCTGTTTTTTTGAGGTGGTATATGCAGTGGTAAATGATGTTTTAAACCTGGAAAAAGCCTGTAATTTTTAAATAGTATTTGGTGCCAATAGTAGCTTTGAAATTACACACTTCAGCTGTAGGCCTAAGTAATAAATAGATTAGCTAATAATGTGTAGATACGCTTCACTTTCTATTTCTTTAATCTCTTTAAAAAAATGCTTTACTGAATAATTTCAACTTGAAAAAAGCTTGATTGTTTGAAATCAGAGGGCGTATAGCTTATCTCGTGTCAATGCCTGACCTGCTAGCATCTAGCCTCTTTGAAGGATCGAACAAACCTAATGGCCTTACAGCGAATAGCACTGCATAACACCCTCAGCAGCCTCCATCTCCATCCTTAACCAACTCGGTTCAGAAGCCCTGTGTGTTCAGCGTTAAGCCCCTGCTGAAGCTCACTGCCATGTCTTATATATCCCAGCGCAAACTCAATTAATGAGCAGCAGCGCGTCAGCACTCCTTACCAGCACCACCGAAAGCACATGCTTAGCTAGCCTTCTCTCTTAGGTTTGCTCACAGTACGCGGCTCGTGTCTGTAGAATCTGTCTCGCTCTCTGAACTGCAGCTCAGTGAGGGGCTCAAAGTGCTGACTGTACTGGAGGTCCGCTGAGTGAGAGGAGGGTGTCTGGGGTGGATGAAAGGGAAGTTTTCCCATCCCACTGTGCTTGGTACGGGCCTTATGGTGCAACTTCAGAACCATACAGGGATGCTTGTATGATAATTTTCACTCAGTTACTGGACTATGGGTTTAACTCAATTAACTTAAAAGCAAAAGTTCACCTAAAAATAACATTTGCTCACCCTCAGACCATCCTATATGTAGATTAGTTTGTTTCTTCATTGGACACAGATTTGGAGAAATGTAATATTATAAAATTAACCTTAAATCACTTGGATCTGCAGTGAATGCCATCAAAATGTCCAAACAGCTGATAAATATATCTTAATAATCCACAAGTAATCTACGACTCCAGTCCGTCAATTAATGTCTTTTGAAAATTTGTGTTTGTAAGAAACAAATCCATCATTGAGACGGTTTAACTTTAAATCTTTTTTTATACCAGTCCATAAAATATAACATAAAATAAAAATCCACGTATATACAGCATTTCTTTAGAACAGTTCTGGACTGGTTTCACTTCCGTTTCTCTTCTGATTCAGACAAGAAGACTTCTGACTTTTTAACCATTTAAAAATACCTAAATAATGGATTTTTCTCTTAAAACACACAGTTTTCTTTCTTTTGATTTTGAGAGGAAATTTGACATAGGCTAGTTTTTTTTTAATGTATAGTTCCACCAGCTGACTGATTTTTTATTCTGCATTTTAAATGAAAAATAAATAAATAACTTCATATATAAATAAATGTCTCCATAAATAGGAGGTAGAGGAGGTATCAGCAAAAGGCAAGGCAAACATTCATCTTGAGTACAAAACAACACAGCACATATCTAAGAACAGAACTTTAAAATCTGTAACGCTTGTGAGTTGAATTGTTTGGAGTACAGTGGTGAGCCGAGTCTCTGGGGAAGGCTTTGTTATTCTAAAAGCACATTTCTGTGGGAAACGAAAACTTGTGAGGTTTCTGTGTGGTAAAGTAACTGTCTCTTCTGTAGGAGGAATGATAAAGGTTTCTAAACACATCTGAAGTAATTGTGAGCATACAGCTGTCAGAAGAGATAATGGACAAAAGGATATATTGTGGAACTGGGCAGCTGCATCCAGTAATGCTTCCATGGGCGCAACATTCAGCGACATCAGCCAAGAGGTTTTACAAGCCTTGGCAAAGATCAACTGCATTATTTTCAGTGATAAGTAGCGGCCATTAGCATAATTGAGACTATCACAACTGGGCTACACGCACAGTGTAAAACATGCAAACTTATTCAAAGTGCTCAAACCAGTGTGATAAACCAGTCTGCTTAGAATTACTGCATTTGTGAATTGATCACATTGAAAATACAAGGTAAAATATGGCAACTTGTTTAGGGGGGCTTATTACCCTCATTGGTCTTATTTCACAATTATTTTTTTGGTTCCATACCGTGGTACATTTGTCAGTAAGCACAAGTGGCAGCTGTTTACTAATGACTCAGGAGAAGATGCCATCTTCACTGTTTTATTCATATTTTAGCTTGTTTGGTTTTACTACTAAACCTAACACATACTGATGCAGATCAGCATTTGGGCAGCACACGTCTGCCGCAAATTAGTTGTGAAATTACAAAACAGACAATTTTGCATTTTGCAATAGTGGTTCACTTCAACAAGTTTTCTTACTAATTAATGTGCAAACTAGCATATTTGGTGCGCACCAAGGTTTGTATGATTTGATAACTGTTTCCTGAAGAGTTTTTAAAAAGATGGTCTGCACTACAGTGCACTTTGGTATGATTCGCTGCTGATCTGAAAGCAGTCTTCCTAAATTGTGGAAGTGAATTGCTGTTAATTATTCACAATATGGTCAAATTGTGTTTGCATACTCAATTAGTTTCCTGACTGAACGGAGAGGAAGCAGGGAGACATTTATATATGTTTCTACATCCAGCTCTCGTTATCTGTAAAACCTTTGCAAAGTATTTATAGCTAATAGATGTAAGTGTCTTTCTTTGCTGATGTTCTGGAAACCAAAATAAAAAAAAGTTCAAAAGCCAAAGACCAAAAGTGAGGCGATCAACGATATCCATTTTGACACATTATCATGTGATCTATCTTACCATATTCCCCATTGCTGTGTCTCAAACCATGACGTGCATTTTGAAAGTCATATAAAAAGAAAGAAGCAGAAGAAAATATTCATATATACAGTGATTTTTGGTGCATTCCGCGTTTGTTTTTGTTTTTTGTTTTTTTAATGTATTTGCAACAAAGTTTATGTTTAGGGAAAAGAAGGTGGGAATCATCAAACGTTGAATATAAAGTTTTATTGACAAACTAATCAAAATGACAACCGTTAATGGACTGCTGCAACTTTGAGATTTGAATTACATTGTGTTGCATTTGTTTTACTTTTTCACATTATATTTCTTACCATGTTTGCCATTGAGACGGCTCAAAACATGGCATGTAGTTGGAAATTTTCATGCAAGTTAAGAAAGAGAAAAGAGTGTTCTTCTTTTTCGTGTGAAACACAGTGATTTGTTGATGTATTAAAACACATTACTAACATTCAGTTTTGCATATATATGTATAGGTAGATGCCCTAAGCAGTTCGCCACATTGGAATAGTAAACGCAAATCCGTGAATACCCAAGAGCAAGTTGCCTGTAGGCTATGTGTGCAACCCTAGCGCATGCATTACTATCTATATCTGCGGTTAAACTTGGATTATACATATCTATGCAGTTTTGTAATTCTGGAAAATCTAAATTTTCTGAATATAATCTTTCTGTTTGATTGTTTGTATGACTCTTTCCAACAACATGCCTCTATTTGATCCGCTATAATGGTAAGCATGATAAGAAAGTTCATGTGACAGCAATAAAAGGCAAGTCAAATCTGCAGTTTCATGGTGCTACAAACGTTCAATTAACGTGCAATTTCCTTAATTAACTTAGTGCAGCTTTTATTATACTTCAGTAAAATGTGGAGCCCCTGAGTTGCAATGAGCATAAACATATAGCATAGGATTCAGGGAGGTAGCCTCACACCAATGATTTGTATTATATTATAACATGCCTGTAATGTAATATAATACAATATAATATAATACAGCCACAATTCACAAGGAGTCAGGGAAGCACAGAACGAGGAGACGAGGAATTCACAAAAACGAGAGTCTTTAATGTCCAACGGGTAACACAGGGAGTGATGGAGACACAGAACACATGGGATGATGTTTAGGACTGACAAAAACTAAATTAATGGACACGACTTAAATACACAGACAATTAGGGGAGAATGAGACACACCTGGAATTAATTTACTAAAAAAAGAAAAGGAACAAGATCAAAAATAGAAACATGAACAAAAACAGGGGAAAAACAGTTCAGGGGCGTGATATCACTCCACTCCTCCAAATTGTCACAAAGCAATATGTGATGGTGCAACAGATTATAAATAAGCTACGCATCTATGGTGCATTAGAACCACCAGATTTTTTTGTATTTGTGCAGTGTGTGCGTGTAGTCCAGTTGAACTGCGTTAAACTTAAAGTGCAGTGCATGGCATAACGTGAAGTGGGAGTGTGCTGTAGGGTGTATTATTTCTGATTGTTCATTAGCCTGGTTTATACACTGCCTAAGGATTCCAAACTTCCTCAGCCGCCTCAGGAAGAAGAGACGCTGATGTGCCTTCTTCAGCACTGCATCTTTGTGAGCAGACCATCTGAGATCCTCGGTGATGTGAACGCTGAGGAACTTAAAGCTGTTTACCCACTCCACAGGTGTCTTGTCGATGGTGATGGGTGTGTGTTCTCTGCTCTGTCTCCTGTAATCCCACCACTTGGTCTTGTCGATGTTGAGTGAGAGGTGGTTCTCCTGACACCATTTTGTCAGGGTACTCACCTCCTCTCTCTGTAGGCCGTTTCATCATTGTCGGTGATCAGGCCTATCACCGCTGTGTCGCCAGCATATTTGATGATGACGTTGGAGCTGTGTGTTGCTGTACAGTCGTGTGTACAGGGAGTACAGGAGTGGGCTGAGGACGCAGCCTTGAGGAGCACCAGTGTTGAGGATCAGGGGAGATGAGGTGTTGTTGCCCATTCTGACCACCTGACTTCTGCCTGTCAGGAAGTCCAGGATCCAGCTGCACAGAGATCTGTTCAGTCCTAGAGTCTGGAGCTCGCAACCAGTGTGGCAGGCACTATGGTGTTAAATGCCGAACTATAATCCACAACAGCATTCTCACATAGGTGTTCTTATTTTCCAGGTGGGAGAGAGCAGTGTGCAGGATGAAGGCAATAGCATCATCTGTGGAATGCAGAGCAACGGGCCTCCAGTCATTCAAGCATCAACTGTCTGTCCCTCGTCAGTTCCCCTATTGTAAGTCAAGTCTGTGCATTCTGTCTTTGTACGGCATTGTGAATGTTACCCTGTATGCTAGACCCTCTTCATCTTGTGGACTACTATTAAAATGAGACGCTCAGGCCCTAGCCCGGCCCGTGTCCGACAGTTTATCACAGTTACCAGCCCGAGTCCGACCCGAGCCCGTATTTTAATTTTCCCTTCTACCAAAACAGTTATACTGTATTGTTTCAGCAATTAGAATAATTCAGTTTTGTATGAAATGGCAAAGTGGTTGTATTTCATTTCGTTATTTTATAAAGGTAATTTAGAAAAACATTTGGATCATTTTTTTATTCGTTAAATGTAAGTTTTTGTTTTTTAAAGTAGCTAACGACCAGCGGCAGGCAGTGAGCTGATCATAGCATGTTTGATCAATTTAGACATGATAAATATATCTATATAAGGCTTTAAATTAGTACTTAATGAAATAAAACATATAGAAAACAAAAACCCTTTCATTATAATCATAATCCGTAGATGCATTTATTAAAGGCGGATCTAATGAGGAGATGGCAGGTCGGATCTGCAACTTCATCCTTGCAACACTGACTTAGAAAACACTAGTTTATTAATATTAATATAAAAATTCCCCCCATCACATTTATGCCGACCCAAGACCAACATCAATATCACTTTAAGCTCTCTGATGTGCACTCTCTATTTGGGCACAATAAAATGCGAGAAGCTAAATGAGCCCGAGCCAGAGCATGTGAGCGGAGTGGAGCAGCGGAGCGATCATATTTCGTTCAGAGCGAAAAGAGTCTTTCTGAAGACTGCGCTCCACTCGCTCAATACGCTCAGCACCGCTCGCTCACCCCAAAATGCCCTTGGGTAATTTGCTAGTTCCAGAATCTGTGGAATAGGCTAAGCAATAGTTTGTCTAAGCTAGTGTTTCTAAAACCAAATTATAAAATTCTGTGAAGATTGAAAGGTGGTTTATTAGACCGCATTTCCCCGCAGTTTAGGTTTATTTTAATTTTAGAAAGTGTGTTTCTTTTATTTATGCAACAAAATAATTAATTAAGTGCATTTCATCTTGTGTGTGCTTTCATGAGCCTGATAAGCAAGGTGTATTTTATGAAATTCTATATCTGCATTTCATCTTGTGTGCGTGTTTTGAATGCTTGCACAACTGAAGCAGAGTTTTAATGTAAAAGTATACTTTTTCAGTTATAATTTTTTTTGTAAAAGTCTGTTTAGTGGCTTCAAAAACAAGACACGTTTTTAAATTAATCATTTTAATTTAATACATTTAAATTAATAACGTCACGCTGAAACATAACCGTTACTTATCGGACTACTACTTTAATTGAGACATGTATTCAATCATTTCATTATAAATGGGGAAAAATAGGCCTACTGGAGACATTTAATGTGAGAGCGTGATCTGAGCGGGATTCGGTTTAGCTGTGAGCGTGAGCGGAACATTAGCGGAGCGTTTGCTTTGGCCGTGAGCGACTGAGCGAATATTGAGCTGAGCGTCACACCGCTCCGCTTCACTCACATGCTCTGGCCCGAGCCTGTCTGAGCCCGATCTGTCAAAAAAAAAAACGTCCCGAACCCGGCCCGAATGGACTCAGCGTGTCGGGCCCCGTCATGTCCCGACGGGCTTGCAGGGCTCTAATTTCAACGTGCCAAACATTTAGGTCAAAAGTTATCTAAAAGTAATCTGAAAAAAGTAGTCTGATTATACTACCTGAAATGTGTAATATAATGGATTACTGTACGTTACTAACTGCATTTTTTTGTCATGTAATTTGGAATCAGTAAGGACTAAAATGAAGTAATCTAAGAAATCTACCCAGCTCTGCTTTCAGATGTTCTAAGAATGGCAATATATCTCTGAAGAACACAGAAAGCAATTGAATCCAAGCTTACAGTGGCGTCATTTGATTGATGTAAAGAACATTAGGTGGAGGTGTCTGCAGTTTAGTTACTAACACCACAATCAATCTGGTTTGCCCCTCCACTAAAAGCTCTGTGTTAGAAAACAACCATATGCAGTATTGGACTTGAGTGTCCAATGACTTTGAATGCTCACCATGTGGTGAACCCCTACTGAGGTCTTTAGGGGGTCTCTGGGGACATATCGGTTTGAAGATAAATGGCCAGTAAAATGGCTAAGGGACTTTAATGACAGAATGACAACATAATCTTTTCACATGGCACTGCGGAGGTATTTAGCACTCCTTTCCTGTTTGGCTTAGTGGTTAAACCCACTTAGAAAGCTTAGCAAAAACATCAGTGCAATTACAATAGAGTACATATTTCAATCCAAAACAGCTTTGAAGGCACAAAGAACTTATGAATCATTCAGTGATTCAGGCTCACGTGCAACAAACATAATAACACGGGCTAGGATTGCAACAATAGACTGCTGCAGGGATGACATATTTTATAGGCCTAAACCCAGAAATGACTTAGCATTTTAGCACTTCTGGTCTCATTGTCCCAAAGTCAGTGTTTTTCTTTTTTTATGGCTTTTGGTTAAATGCCTGAAATAAGGTCTGTGTAAAACAAGAAATTTTCACGTTTTATTCCATAACATAAAATGCATAAAGTTTTTACTTGTCTTGAAAAAGGTGGTGTAACTGGTTGTTGGGACATTAAACGTCATCATGCTGAACAGGAAAACCCATCTACTTACTAGTCTGCATTCACAGCCACGTTGTGTTTATAATCATGCCCTTACTAATTGCTCTAAAACTTTCAGAGATTATTTTTATTTTTTTATAAATGTTGAAAGAGTTACTGTAAGTTTAACACTTTGGGTTGGCAGAGGGACTGGTGTGATTGCTTTTCTTTAGATTGGGGAGCAATTTTCACTATTAAAGGGATAGTTCACCCATAAATGTCATTAATTACTCATCCTCGTGCCATTCAAAGGCTATGAGACCTTCATTCATCTTCAGAACACAAATGAAGATTTTGTTTGCTGAAATCTGAGAGCCTTCTGACGCAACTTCCAAGTTCAAGGCCCAGAAATGTTTATGAAGCTAACATTTTATGCGCAAAAAAAAAAAAAAAAAAAATTACAACAAGAAATTGTATTTTTGAGAACAGGCAGAGATATAAATTACATTCCGATCTACAAGACTCTCTAAAGCATTCTGTACTTTTACTTAGTCTAATTACCCATAATGTTTCTATTTCCAAACATACCCCTCCAACTGAATGTGTGTTAAATGTGTTGCTTCGAGATGATGTATATGAAAAACTTGATGTTAAGCTGAATTAAAAGAAAATGACACATCTACACAGTTTAACAGAGTAATGAGAGTTTTTGAAACACTCAAATATTTTAATGTATTCAACAGCACTCACTTTAATGCAAATAAATAAATCCAATATTTCGTTTTTATACTACCCTGCCTTGAAATATGCATCAAAACTAAACAAATGAATAGAAATCCAAAGTTCTGAAACTCTAGATGGCGCAGGCTGATAGGTCAAACTCAATCTGACATAGTGACAGGATCATTATCACATGACTCAGCTGATTGGTTCTTTTTGCATCAGCAGCCAATGAGCTTGCTGCTCAACATTCAAATACTTGGCTAGTGCTTGTTGTAGCAGTTGCAGCGCACTTCAGAAACCCTCTACCCTCCCCAGCTCCACCTGTATAGATCTTATACGGGGTGATTTATGTATGCTATAGGGGGTTATTTCATGTATGTTATATTTGCAGCAGCAGTATTTGTTACATGTTCACAGCCGCATGTTGTAGATGTATTGGCAGTAGCAAGTCTCGGTACCTGCTTGCTACCACAGCAGCAGCAGCGTAGCAGATCTGTTTTTTTGTATCTAACTTTTTTGCTAATAATAACAATAAAAATAATAATAATAGGAGATTCTAAGAATTTTTTTCCAAACTATGCTTTTAGATTACTCAAATGCACCTTGATATACCTATAATAATGATTTATATTTGACCTTTTAGGGTGGATTTTGTAGGAAGTAGTTGCATGTCATCCATACACAGAGAAAAGTAGGTCCGGCTACACATTGAGTGAGAAAAATTAATCATTGATCATTCAAATGGCAATTTGTTTTGTAAATCAAGTGCTAAAACTATGCAGACAGCATGGGCAAATAAACAACGTTATCAGCAATGAGAAGTCTGTGACATTTTTCAAGTGATTGTTTGTGTGATGTCGATGCTGAGGGTTTCATTTCTCCATCTCACCTCAGTGCGCATGAGATTAAGTGCACTTTTCTGACAGGGTGCTAGACAGGACAGTAAACTAATGACTTATAAATCTGACCATGAGGAAAAGTCATGATTAAAAAAGTTTGCAGAAGCCTCAACGCTTCAGGATTCCAAGAAAGTGGTCTACGGGGAGTGAGGAGAAGGGGCTAAAGGCGCCTTGTGTAATTCTGCCGCTGATGAAAACTCTTAATGCCATTTCTATCTTATCAAGGTCCCCTCCTCAGCCCCGGCAATAGAGCCATCATCTGAATACTAATGCATCGGTAAGGGCACGCTAGAGTTCCATTAAAGAGAAAAAAAATGCATTGCACACCTGAACTGAGGCAAACTCCTCCTCAATTACAGCTCTGAATAGCCAAACCCTCTTAATATTTTTCCTACTTGTAAGCTGATAGAATGACAGTAAATTGAGTGTGTGTACGTGTGCATAGAATGAGCTATGGTGACATAATTTTAGAACATTGTGCAGTATCAGTGTTGTCAGTGTCTTCTTTATAAACAATCATATATGATTCTATATTTTGCATGCAACTCTAAGGCCTTCACAAGCCTGTTTTACCTGTATAATCAGATGGGTTGCGTGAATAAGGTTAGAATATATAATCTGATGAGAAGAATACGGTAGATATCTATTAACAATAGATTGTGTCATCTTAAATTCTTCACAATCAATTTTCATAACCAATGCCTTTCAGTGTTTTCTGACAACAAGTTACACAATATTACAACCCATTAAACAGACATGGGCTGAAAATCTGAGAGCTATTTGAGTAAATAAGGAAAGTTGCTTGAGAGAAGTTATGCAATTTTGATTTACTATAAGGCCCATACAACCTTCTGTTTATTGTATGCAAGTGCTGCAGTTATTGCCACCTGCTGCTTTTAAATGCTCAGGCTCATTAAAATTGAATGTATTCTGATTGGCTGTTACAGGGGTGGTCTAACAGCTTTTTACAAAAACTGGATTATGTTTATCGGGTGCACTGTAATGTGTTCATTCTTCATTAAAAATAATAAATAACGCATTATTTTTCACATATTTTACCTTTATTCTACACCACTTTTCCGTTCTTCAAAAAACCTGGTTCCTCCCTCAGAAATTCACAATGGGCTCAGATTGATTAGCTGCTCCAGTGTGATGTGATTTCACTAACCAGCTAGTGCACATTGTCCAGAAACGTTACACCTCTTATCATAGTTATGGCGTCAATATTGCCTTATCAATTTGAACACGAGTCAGACCCAGACAATATTATTGAAGAGGATAGAGCAGAACCTATTGTAAGAATCTATTGTCTGCCTCGACCCAGATTCCACTCCACGATATATGTTACACTATGCAAGGACAACTCTTACAGGATGTTTCAGAATTATTTAATTATTTATTTTGTAGTAGCTGTCTCATATTTTTGATATGCTGTTATTTGTAAATGGTAAGCCTAAACTGCTGTTTATGTTATCTTTTTATATGAGAATGAGAGAGAATGAGAATGAGCTTTATTGGCCAGGTATGTTTACACATACGAGGAATTTGTTATAGAGACAGAAGCTCTACAGTGCAACAGAATGGCAGCAACAGGACAAGACACGGATAATAAAGAATAATATACAAATAGGCAATGCACAAAATATATAATATAGACAATTATGTGTGTACAGGTCTGATATGTGCAAATTTGAAATGAAAAATAAGTATGTGTGATGAATAAGTAATGTATAATAGTTGTGTGTGTTTCATGTTTAATGTCAGGTGTTCATGAGATGGATTGCTTGGGGAAAGAAACTGTGTCTGTGTCTGGTCGTTCTGGTGCTCATAGCTCTGTAGTGTCGACCAGACGGTAAGTGTGCTGGATGCGAGGGGTCCAGAGTGATTTTTCTAGCCCTTTTGCTCACTCTGGATGAGTACAGTTCTTGGAGAGTGGGGAGGGTTGTACCAATGATTCGCTCAGCAGTATATGCATACTAAAGCTTTATACGTACTACAACATAAAATGAACAATAGAAATGATCCATGGAAAACACATCAACAAAGAATAAAACATACTTACAGGTCGTGGCCCATAAACAATAGCTTCTAATTTTATATCCATCTTTGAGGACATGTTTTTGGGCGAATCCGGCATTGAACTCAAATTAAAATTTGTTGTTAATTTACTCAGCCAAGATGTAAATCCATGCAATTATTAGTTCATAAGACCCACTTCAGTGTAGAAGTGGCTTACGTGGTACTGTCTCTGAAATAGGAGAAAGTATTTTAACATTTCACATCAGGTTTAATATTTGATATTGCCAGTGGCATTGGCATCCCAAATTTATTTAAAATAATTAGTAATAGTAATTAGTATTAGTATATATATAAAGTGTATAGCAGCCTCTGACTTTCAAATATTTATTTTTACAAACTGCTGCTTGAAGTCTCTAAAATATACAGTCCTTCATTAAATATGAAGACTCGACCGGTCAACATCAGCGTGCATTCTATCAGGTCAAGATGGTTTTGAAAATACTACAGGCATCGATGTAGCTCACAGTATGTAGCTTAACTTCTTCCACCAAACACGAGTCACGCAAACTCTCTGATAGGCTTGTGTGTTTGAAACATGGAATATAGAATCATAACTGCATGATATCTTCAGCAACCTTTCCCATCTCTCTCACAAATAATCAATCACTTTGAAGCTGGATGAAAATCGAGATGGAAGAGAGTGAGGAAGAGAGATTCAGGAATGCTGATGCTCGCTTTGAAAGTCAGATCAAGGCAGCTACTTAGTGGCTTAAATACAACACTTGTGTGGTGTAACTGGTGCTAAGGGATGTCAGAGTGAAGCTGTAACACCCAGAGTCTTCAGCACAGCGGAGGGTCCAGATCTCGATGTCCAGATGGAGGAGAAAATAAATAGAAGGAAGAAGATTTGAGATGCAGCATCTGCTGTTTCAGTGGGTGGTAGGGATCAATATTTTTCAGTCTTACATCAATATCCATATTTATTTTATTTGCTCTGAAATGCAATTAAAATACAGTACAAATGTATTCAGTGAGCATTTTCCATGAATGGGGTACATAACAGGGCTTGCAAATGATCAGTAAATAAGCTACTTGACTTAAAATCATTCTGTATCACATTTGATGCAGACATTTCTAAGGTCTCCCCAATTGTAAGTCGCTTTGGATAGCGTCTGCTAAATGACTAAATGTAAATGTAGATCTCTATATTGTCAATATTATCAAAACCTGTTGTACACAAGTAAAATGACTTTTAGTATAATTTATTTAATATCCACCTTCAGGTCATGGTGTGTGTGTCTTTTTGCTGGGAAATCTTTCCTGATTTAAAAATGTAAAGCAAGAATGAGTTTTATATTATTAGCAATATTTTATTTTATTTCATTAATTATTTGTAGAGACATCATGTTAAAATGTAAGTATCAAACATGATACATCAGGTTTTTAAGGAAAGCATATCTCTCAACCATCATTGTTTTGTTTTATTGCATTGCATATCGCTGTACTTGTTATTTACAATACAAGCAGAATCTTACTTTTGGACATATAAATATGACATTTATATATAACATTGCATATCTTTTCCTCAGCGTAAAAAAGAATACACATGCAAGTTTTTTTGTATTTTATTTAAGATTTGATTCAACAAAGTGTTCTATTTAAAAAAAAAACTGATTTTTAGTTTTAGTTTTTTTGTTTTTTTGCAATCCAGTTAACATTTTCCATCTAAATACAATTTTGCCGCCTTGGAATTATACGATTCTATCTGACATTTTTGTCAAAATTGAGTTATTCACATATTCCGAATCTATGACAACTTATTTACATTACGTGAGGTTTGCTTTGTAAACTGTGTACATTTTGGGCCTTTTTTTTAGAAAACAAAAAGGGTTCTATCTACAGAAGTCTATGGAACGCACAAGCTCAATATCTCAAAGCCGCTCAGAATGCAAATATAACCTTAGTTTTCTAAGGTAGTGATTTGTATGTAATAATATATATATATATATATATATACTAAATAAAAATGTATACATATATATATATTCCAGTGATAGACATTAAATAAATATTAAAATAAACATACACCTGTATTAAAAAATTACAAAAACTCTTATTTATTATACATTAAAGGAAGAATTTGTCACATAAAGAAATAACTTGATGATTGCAGTCAACACTATACTTTGAATAAAAACTGACTGGCATGTTTGGAATGTTATGTTAGTTAAATTTGTATCAATAAAAATAAAACATTTAAAAATTACAATATTTTTGAAAGTAGCACATAATATATTTAAAGCTTATTTAAAGTTTCTCCATTTATTATTGCCAGCAAAATAATTAAATTATATAGATTAAAGAAATTTAAAAAGGTGTGCACATCCTAAAGACCCAAAATTGGGTTCAGGTGCAGGACAAAATGTATCCTGGCCAGACCTTATTGTAGATTGCAACACTGCATGCAAATGACCAAAGCCTGATCAAAAAACAGGTCACTTCCATGATGTGGTTTAATGTGTCATATTTCAGGAGCTTTCAAATGTATTGCACATTTCTTGTATCTGAAGGGTGAAAGGACAGTTTCAAAAGAGATTTGTTTGCATTTGAATAGGCGAGCGTGTCTCAGGGACCTCCATTATTTAAAGTGTGATTATGCTGCATGAGATTCAGTATTGGTCAGAAGGATATTAAAAATCTGGAATATCTGTTTGCTCTATGATAATTGGAAATATCTAGATGGCCTTTTTGACTTCAAAGAAATGTAGCAAGAAACCTGAGCTCATGTCCCAAAGGTCTGTCTCTCCATCTGTGCAAGTCAGCTGAAAAGAGGTAACATCGCCCCCTAGAGGTTCATAAGATAGCATTGATAATCAAGCATTGGCTTTGCAATGGCATACATGTCCTCTGTCTCAGTTTGAAAAGCCAAAGCTTAAATGTTTACACACCATTTATATAGAATAGATTAAATACTCTAATATAAAATCACATTTTCTTGTTTTCATCCTCTCCATTGTGTGTAAATTTTCCCCAGTGCTCAGCGCTGTAATTTGATCCTCTATTTGTCAGTGTTTTTGTTTTTTTCTATGTAATGATTTCTGATGTGCTCAAATGCCTGCCCGCAGAGGAGACATTAGCCAAATGGCATGACTGGGTGTGGTGAAGCCATTTATCGGGCTGGGGAAGGGCGAGCAGTGGAGGATAAAGCCCCACGAGCGCCCGCCAGTTAAAAGTGGAACAAAAATGCATGTGCGGATATACTACACGGACTCACAATCCTGTGAAAGGGGAACTTGGCTATTTATCATCCCAGCCTCAGATTTGCTCTAGGGGCCCTAACCAGACAAGCCCCTCCATGTGAATCGTCAGGGTATAAAAACAAGTCTTATACATCAAACCTCTCCTTTAGCAACATCTAAAGGCGTCTAATTGCAATCTTTATAGCCTAGAATGCATTGTGCAGAGAACAGTGCATTTGCTTTAAAAGCCAACTGGGAAAAGAGAGCAGGGAAGAAGGTAGTCTTAGAGTAATTTCCGCTCTTCTTAATGTCCTTTCAGGTAATAGATCAGACTGTGAAAGTTTACTGCTGAAAGGAAGACACGCTGCATATAATGTATTTCTGGATGCTAGGGCGTTTCTCTGGCCACTCTTTCAAAGTAAAAAAGCCATTAACTCGGTACCAAAACCTAGTGATCTGGCAATATTTTAAGACATCATAGCTGCACTTCCGGCACTTCCGAGTGCGTTCTAAAAGGCAGGTGATAACATTATTCTTCTTTATAAGAAATGTATAGGTATAATTGGTCTAAAAAAAATCTGTGAAATTTATAGTTAAAAATGGCAGCTGTGGTTGGCAGAACTTTACAATAATAATAATAATCAAATGTAGAAACATTTTAGGTTTTACAGGGTTTTTTTTACAGACAGACTTATAACAAAAATATTGTTTCATATATTTTATTTCATTAATTTTTCTTATTTTATTAATTTCATTAATTGATTAAATAGTTCACCGGGGAATGACGATTTGCTGTTAACTTACTCACCATCAGGTCATCCTAGATTCTTCAGTAGAACACTAAATAAGATTTCTAGCTGAAACCATGGTCCTTGTGATTCATAAAATGCAAGTCAACAGCTACTGGCACTTGATAGTAAAAAAAAAAAGCATATACAGGCAAACACAAAATTAATACCATGGCTGCTGACAATATAATGATGTGACATAATCATTCTGTGCAAGAAACTGAACAATTTCCACCATTAAACCTTAACTACGACATGAGTCAAATGAATGCATGTGTGAAAACGTAAGATTTTAATTAACAAACATAGTCAAGGCGGTAGTCATTTACACATGAATTCATATGAGTCACATCATAGTTAAGGTTAGTTCTTGATTAGTATATGCCTTAAAGGGATAGTTCACCCAAAAATGACAACTCTGTCATTAATTACTCACCCTCGTGTAATTCAGACCTGTGAGACCTTCGTTCATCTCCGGAACACAAATTAAGACATTTTGATGAATTCCGAGAGCTCTCTGACCCTCCCATAGACAGCAAGGATCCTAACACGGTCAGGGTCCAGAAACGTAGTAAGGACATTATTAAAACAATCCATGTGACATTAGTGGTACAACTCTAATATTTAATTTAGGTCATTTATTGTCCTCATTTGTAAGCCGCTTTGCATAAAAGCGTCTTCTAAATGACTAAATGTAAATGTAGGTATTAGTACAGTACATGATTATTCATTGTAAAGTGTTACTGTTGCATATACAAAATTACGAAATAATATATAACGCCTACACCACCTTCATAAAGTGAATAAAAACATAAAGCAAAAACAATCCTGATGGGAATTTTTATTCATCATTTTGGAGAAATAGAGTAAAAAATTGTCCTGAAGTTTTTTGTTTAAAATACATATCTGAACGCGTCTGATATCGTAATTAAGACTTACTTCCCAACTTATAAATATGAACTTCCCAGGAGGACTTCAATGCATGGCAGCAAGATAGTTCGGTTAGTTTTCAAAGACACTAAAGTCACCCTTAACCTCATTCTCTTTTATAAATCATCTTTTCTTCTCTTTTCCAATTATATTCCCTCTCACTTCCGTGTCTATCTTCCCCTCGCTCTGTCTGGTCACCCTAACCCATTCTTCTCTCTTTATCTCTGTGCTTAGCACTTTGTCTCATGAAAAAGTCATCAGGCCTAACCTTTCTGCTTACACGTGGGCAAGGGTGTCACCAACAATAGACTCGGCTTCTGCAAGTAAAAAGACCTTGCTTTGAGTCAAGACACAAATAAAAGCGGGAGGGGGACTTGTGCGGCAGTAAATGCCACACTCTAATTGATAAGAAATGAATCTCAATTAGGGTCATTAATCATGAGGAGAGGGAACCGGTGACAGGCTGAGCGCTCCACAGGCCGCCGTCTGCAGGCGAGCCGAGTGGCGGAAATTGTGAAATTACTTCAAACGTCAAACTATGGAAGAAAATACTATTCTGTCATCGCAGTCAGTGTCAGATGCTGAAACAATACATCCTAGCTGTAGGATCACACAACGTTAGAATAAATCTGCAAACAGGGATTGTCGTGTTCTGCCCGTGAGGTATTTGTTTGTTAATCAGCAGCGCCTTTGACGTACAACAAGCGCTCAACGAACAATGTGTTCCAACTGAAGTGACATTGGTTTACATATAATTTTCATCGCAGATTTGTCCTCTTAGTGTCTGATGTTCATTCTGCACATGTCTTATCCGGCCTGGATTATAAAAAACATCCATTTATAATTGATGAGAACTATGCAGTAATTCTCCCATCACAGACAGCTAACAACATACTATAAATCTATTGTGTGTTGGCTCTGTGTGGCATTCCCAGTTACACCTCCATGAGCTGTATTCTCTGGAATCGTCCCTTTATCTCATCTCCATCATATTCTAGCTCTTCGTAATCCACATATAGACCATGTAAGAGTCTGCACCTGCACAGTTCTGCTGAAAGCTGCAGATATACACAGAATAGACCTTTATCACAAGCTTCAGTTGAAGGTTGAAAAAACTTCTGCCTTTAGATTTTATCAATAGCAGTGAACATTGGTGGATGTTTAATGTATTATTCATCTCAAAGAGTCCATCTAAACAGACCTAGCATGCCAGTTTCCACTGGGCTGACAATACGATTTATTTATCTAGTTTTTCTTTATTTATTTTGCAGTTGGATGAAGACATTTATTCTCATGGTATCAGGAGGATAAATGTGTGTAAGCAGCAGTTCAGTGTTTGACTGTTTTTTTTACAGAAATTCAACATTGCAACAAACATTTCTATACATATAGCATCGTAAACAACATTAGAACAAGAAATGGGACTACAAACAAACAAAAATGGTACACTGAGTAATGATAGTACAGAGTAAATCATAATAATATTTGCATTGATTACATGTCCTTATTATTTGATTGCATTTTCATGTATGTTTTAAAACCCTTTTTTAGATTGACTGTATGAAAATATTGATTTGAAATTTGTCTTCCTTTCTTTTTCATTCAGAAACAGCTGGTTTAAAAACATGGAGTGGTACCCTTCTTGGTTTCATTGAAATGATTTAGTCAAGTGTTCAGATGTATGACAAGGTAAATTGTGGATTGTGAGGTATGTATGATGATACGGATGTAATGTGTTTAAATAATTAAATATTTAAAAATATTTATAACAATTTGATTGAGCTTCATTTTTAAATTAAATAGAATTAAATGCAGAAATGTCAGTGTCTGTTAGAGTTAGGTTTGAAATACAAAAGGGAAATCAACATTCAGATTTACTGTAACAACAAATGTATAGTTTTTCCTAAAACACCATAACTTAGCACATCAGCACATCAGATACAGTTATATATGAAAATGGAAGAAGACACAAATAGGTACCACTCCAGGCTTAATAAAAATAAAAATAATAATAATTAAAACAACCCAGACTCATTAGATTACACATGTCTGTGGTGATAAAAGCAAGTTCAGGTTCATTCGAACAGATGAACGTGAATCTGACCATGTTTTATTGCATCAGTTGTCATATGTATTTTGGCAGTTCAGAAATGAAATGTCTCTTAAGTGCCATTAAAATGTAAATGCTCTATATTGCATTTAAAAAAACATACCACCTACACTAAACTCTACCCCAAACCAAAAGCAAAAATGAGACAAAAATCCATTTTTTGAAGCAACCATGCTATTGTAGCTTGTTTTTACAAATCCTCAAACCATTTTATGGTTTGTTTTATGAGACTGCAGTGCCATACCAGGTGAGCTACCAAGCAAGTTTACTACCTTAGAAAAGTCGTATATATAAAGCTGATTATGTGATGAAAACTTTCAAATGTTTACATTTACAAATCAGGTGCTATGTTAAAAATATTTTGAGGCCATACCATAAGTATTGTGCCAGGAACCACACATAAATAAATCTTTATTAATTGATAATCTATCTCCATAATCATAATTTGAAAAGGTAAATAGGAAGTTGTTGATGATTTACTGCCACTATATTGTTCATTTCAGCTTGAAACCGCAATGAATTGTATGTATGGGTATGTTTTGCAAAAATCTAGGAAGAGGCACATAGCTTGTTTCTAGAGAGCCTAGGTTGGTAATCAAATGTTACACAATGTAATTGTTCCAACTTCTGAAGCAGTTTCAAGTAACACTCACTTCTAATCTTTCCCCAATCTTATTTCTTATACTTTCAGTGAGCACGACAATTAAATCTGCTAAAGTGTCTTGACTGATTCATAATTTCACCGTTCATTACGATGATGAGTCAAACAGGACCCCAGAGACACCCCATCCGTGCGTCCACGCAAGAGCATCCACACAGGAGACATCCATGCAGTCGGTGAAGCCAAGGCCTCCAAACACACTCTTCAGCCAAGATGCTAAATAATTCATTGACGTGTGCTGAAATATAATCAGCAGCTTGCACATAACAAACCCGCGCAGGGAAGCTAGTCAATGCAGTTTCTGCGAGCATACTGATATTTATTCTGTGTGCAACTACCACCAGGTATTACTGCATTATTGCACCATTTTGCCTGCATGTGTGTAAGTGAGTGGGCTTGGAAGTGCATGCATGCATACTTTGTATTCTGCGACAGTACAGTACAGATGGATGCATTCGGGACTAGTGTAATGTCAGTGCTATTGCAGTGTGGTTATAATGCTTGACTGGGAGTGTATTTGTGGTTAAAACAAACTATACAGTACCTGTTTCCATGCTGGGTCTCATCCTAATTAAACCCCATTGCTTTGAAAGACACCACAGGTGACCCTACAACACTGCAATTAGCCTAGTATCTCATGCAGCAGCTGCTATTACATGATTCCCTTTAAATTCTTTTTTAAAAGAACATTTTTCTCACTGAATTCTCCTCTAGGCAACACAATTACATTAAGCCTCACATTCACAGAGAAATTGCTCAGCCATTACCCCATCATAGAAGCATTCTGAGTCTCAGGCTGTGAGGAGGTCTCTGGTTCATCAACAAGACTGTGAAATAACTTCAGTTCTCTCTGTCACTTGAACTGACTGGCGCTGAATTGAAGAGGTTTAATGCGAAATTACAACAATGACATGTGTGGGAATTTACAGCCTGCACACCAAAAGCTAAATGAATAAATGTAAAAGAGTTGTTGTCTGATTTGGGTTTTGCATGTGAAATGCGACAGCAGAACTGCAGAAGTAAAAATGTTCTCCTTAGAAATAATTATTATGTAATAATGTGGAAATTATTCAAGACAGACTTACCGTGAATCTAAGATGCTAAAAGGTATGTGCCTTTAGATGTGTATTTGTTTTAATTATAATGATTCTGAAATGAACAAATCAGACAACTTATATATATATATATACTTGTTGATTACTTTTATAAATGTAATGTTTTACAGATTACAACATACAAAATGTAATAAGTAGTGTAACTTAATTACTTTATTAAATAATGTAACTTTTATTTTTGATTACTTTGCAAATTCTAATGTTTTCAACTGTCTAATCACTTTCACAAACATGTAAAGAAATACCTTACAGTAGTTTCATTGAACACTGATTGCTGTCAGACTTTGAAAATCCTTTGTAATATTTTATAATAATCCTTTGTGTGGACACAACCACCTTACAATTGATTTTTTTAAAAAGATAATAAGCCCTTTTTTAATCCCCCAAAAACCTAAAAATGCTCAATTATAAAGTCTCCCGTTTGATGTGGTCATGAAGACGTTCTGCATCTAAATAAACACAATTCTTTTCAAGAAAAAAGAGATGGAGGCAGCAGTTGTGAATGGGGTGGCCAACGCTAGCCCCGCCGCTGCGTTAATTGCGCTACATATTTTGAACGCGTAAATCTAAAAAAATAATCTCCTGCGTTAATGCGCTAATTTTGACACCATTAATATAAACATATATACTGCTGTAAAAAATGTTTTCGTCTCATATTTATATCACATGATAAGCATCACACCAGCAGCAAGAGCAATACCACACCAGTGCTATTTATGCAAGAGTGCAAATGTGATTTGATACAACAGTTCAGTAAATAATATGTTAATATTTTTTATATTTTAAACACAATATTGTGTGTTTTTGCTAAATTTTGCCAACAAAAATATTACGTATATAGCCACAGCAGAACTGTTGTGCATCTTAGCAACACAGCGATGTTTAGTTTCTGAATGAATCCTCATTATGAGCGAACCGAGTGAACCAATGACTCAGTCATAGAGAGAGCCATTTACTCAATTCCTGAATGAATAAGCCGTTTGAACAAATCAAATGAACAAATGACTCATAAACACATTTATCGCCACCTGCTGGTAATTATAGTTTCTTTGTTACAGTATCTTTTCATTTATTTAATAAACAAAAACATAAATAAAAAACATTAAATTGATAGTTTATGCCCCCCAATAAAAACTGTCAGCATTTACTCAGCGTTTCGAAACCTAAATTACTTACTTTCTTTTGTGCAACATGAAATGAGGTGTTTTGAAGACCGCTGGTAAAAATAAATGTTGATTAACAGTGAAACGTTTATCAAATTATCATATTTTATGTTCTATAGTTTATGTTAGGCCTATGTGTAATAATTTTATGTTGAATTAAATAAAATATTTATTTCTAAAGCTACTATTTATAATGTCTAATTGAGACTTTCTCATTTAACACAATGATAGCTTTAAATATTATTGGGTATTTTCACATATATATATAACATTTTTTTATTCTACTCTCTCAGAAAAATGGAACATGCTTTCACTGGAACATCTGTCACCCATTTCAAAAGGTACTAATATGCACCAGTTAGGTACTAATATGTACATTTTAGAGATCCATATGTAATTTAATTCACAATATGCACCATTTATGGTTAAAATGGTACAAAGATGTACCTTTTGTCCTATGGGTTTCCTATAGGGGCACCTGCAGGATTTCTTCCAAGGGTATGCACAGAGTTTGGGGCAAATGATCATTGAGAGCAGCACGAATGTGTCACACGGTTTAAACTCAACAAAAATGTAAAATACAGCCCTGGTATTAACGTTTGTGTCTTTATGAGAGTTTATTATAAAATAAAATAGCAACAAAAACTAATAAAGTAAAACTAATACATTTCTAAAAAATGTAATCTGTAGTAGCATTAGTTGGAGCTTATTCAAGAATATTATTGCTTCCCAACAAAGTTTTAATATTGTGATTCAAGGCTTAGGACTATCTATTGAAAATGTTTTTGAAATGAAGAAAATAAATGTGGAGAAAAAATAATACTGGAAAATTGGGTTGTCACTGGTGCATTCTGGTCTTTGTTGCTCAAGTCATCTTAAATCACCAAACCTAACTGAAAATAAATTATCTTTAGTTGCTTTGTCTTTACAAATGGCTGTCAGTGTGAATGCCTCTTTATAGGTTGTCTTTTACGCTGCACAATTGTTTTATACTAGTAGCATCTCATTCTACTGCTGCTGTCTTTCAGTTTTGGTGCAATGGAAAACTTAGAATTGCATTTGTAAAGTACTTTAGTTGGCTAAAGTGTTTTAAATTCTTCCTCCTGCTTTGCGTCGACTGAATGCTCATTTGGAATTGAACATCATTATCGTCCCACCGTGCCCTGTATTTGTGGACGATTCTACCAGCTCCAATTAGGCTGAAGTCTAATTATTTTCATTTAGTAAGGTATTAATTCAGAATTCACCCTCTCCCCACTCTCATTAGTTCCGGCACAATCTATCAGACAGTATAATTACAGTTGCCTGTTTGGAGTATAGAAAAGGGGAAGAAAAGAATAAAAGGTGCCCCTATGACGATATTCATCGACTGACATATAAACATGATTTCTGTTGCTTTAATAGTTCACTTCGGTTGTTTTATTAACTTGGTTGACATTTATGTGGTTTTGGTAGATTCACATCTGGGTTATAGGTGTGTGAGTGAACGGTATAGCCCTTTAAAGAGTTGTTTGAGCATTTGGTTTATTGTTGCCATATAAGTCTGGCTTGTTTCATCAGACCTTGAGAACCGCCACAGGTCATCAGACATCCAGGAGCTTTCCTGATGTCACACACAGATAGATGTACACTGCTGTATGACCCTTCAGGCTGTACACGATATTGTCAAAGCGATCTTCCTGATATGTTGTTCTCTCTTTCTCTCACTCTCTTAGTAAAGTAAGTCACTGTTCTGTTGTGAACTTTGTTGAGTAAATCTGCACTGCTTGTGTGTTTTTACACCAGCTGCATATTTTATTACCCATAATGCATCTATGAACACCATCATCCATGATTGTAGCTCCGAGGAGGACATGTCCACTCGTCCACACCAACAATTAACAGTGTAAGATGCCCCTGGCCACCCCTTATTGACTCTTGCAGCTGCAGATCATCGATGCCCCTCTCCCCTCCATCCTGGATATTTTCCTTACATGATGCTCCAGCAAAGCCAATAGTATCGTGAAGGACCCCACCCATCCTTCCCACAGTCTCTTCCAGCTCCTACCATCAGGAAGACGGTACCGGAGCATCAGAGCCCGCTCCGCCAGACTGCTAAACAGCTTTTTCCCCCAGGCTGTGAGAGTCCTTAACTCAACTCACCCACCCCTCTTTGAAACCCCATACAAGCCTCCCCCCCCCCCCCCCAAAAAAAAACAACAACCTTTTTTTTGTGTAATTCAAAGTGTGCTACACACAGGTGAGTGTGCCTGTACAAATCAGCTGTAGTAACACACTCTCCTCTATTCGCACTAGACACTTTTCACACACCTGTGTGTACATAATCCCACAAAAGACTCAAAAGACCAACAAAAAAGTAATATACAGTATGTATGTTTACATG
The DNA here is from genome assembly GCA_027564155.1 of Gymnocypris eckloni scoliostomus. Lineage (NCBI taxonomy): Eukaryota > Metazoa > Chordata > Actinopteri > Cypriniformes > Cyprinidae > Gymnocypris > Gymnocypris eckloni. Next base: position 8,879,188 of record CM050423.1, on the reverse strand, counting down.
CTCACGCACTAAAAACTATCTTATATTCTTCCCCAGCCAGCTGCATGACTCACGATGTTCTCTTTGCACATGAACAGTATTTGCGAAGCATTAGTACAGTTTATATTTTTTAGTTTATGTATAGGTAACCATTTTTATATATGGCATATGTATAGTCAAATATGACAGTAGGTTAGTTGTGTATAGGTTTATACTGTTTTACTTCATTGTTGTATGTCTGTATGTATGTAGCACCATGGTCCTGTGAGGCATGACATTTCATTCCACTGTATGTCCACACATGTAGCGGAATGACAATAAAGCTCAACATGACTTGACTTGACCATAGATCTTGTCAAAAATCTTGTCTCAGTACATTTAATGAAAGGCTATAATCTTAGATTTGTCAGTTCTTCTGAACATGAACATTTGTGCATTTCCATTCATTACAGTTTTTCTCGATCGCTAACACACAATTCATGAAACAATTCACCATTTTCTCACAACTATAAACACAATCTCAAAACTACACACCAACTTGTGCAAACTTCCAGGTCAAAGTCAAACGTTTTAGTCAAAAACATATTCTCTTTTGTCAGAATCTAATCTTTGGCCTCAGATGACACAAAAACCTGTCAAATACACAGATTATTTTCCTGTCTTGAGAACACTAGTGAGATCAATTCAAACACTGTTACAAAAACCTCCTTTTGGGAAACAGGAGACATCTTGCTAGTCAATGACTGTTACAGTCTGCAGCATAAATAGAGCGGTGCAGATTCAGTGAAATTCACCAATAAAATTTAGGAAAAGTTTACTTTCATTACTGTAAAGTTATCTTACAGTAGATGAATAGCACTCGAAGAGAAAAGTAAAAAACAACAACAACAGAATATACAGTAAACACACATACTGTCAGTAACTGTACAGCAATAAATACATAAATTCTGCATCCTCTGCCAAGCTGCATTACAGTGTTTGTAATATCCTTATTTGTTATACTATAGACCTTTTTCCTTTTTTCACTCGCCTCCATGGCGCCCTCTATGGAGAAGCGAAGAAAAAGGTCTATAGTAGATTCTTATTCTTTGATGAAAGATGTTTCCTCTCCTAGACAGTCAACTCTCAGTTCTGCACAGATATATGTAAGAAGTACTTGGATACAAACCAATTCAAAAGTTTGGAGTTTGAGGGTGTGTGCAGTATTTACAGTATAAAGAATAGGTAAAGTCCTCTCATCTGAAATACTGCTACTATGTACTGCAAGTGTAATGTGTATAGTGTAAAACCCCGTAGATCTTCTTTCATGGTCACTCCTTGCACAGTTTTGCTACTGAATGTTCACACATGGATAAATGTGTGCTATTTTGTGATTATTGAGGTAGTTATATTGTGTGTTTTCTAAATGAGAACATGGTTAAACCTGTGCAAAATTATGGCTTTTTTTGTGTAGAGTTTTGCAGAAAACACTGAGCAAATTGGAATGTGTGTGAAGACAGATGAAATGTGTTAAACGTTTTAAGAAACGTGTCTTTGTTTCGAGAACTGTATGAATGGTTTGGAAAATTGCGTCAAACGAATCAGTTATATCGTGTTAGCAACTTAATCTAAATATTGAGAAAATTGCCTTTAAAATTGTCCAAATGAAGTCCTTATAAATATAAATACAAAATTAAGTTTTGATATATTTACTGTAGGACATTTACAAAATATGTTCATGCGACTTGTCTCATTAATGAAAGTGTTTGAACGTTGACGAGTAAAGCCATTCCACAGGCTACAGCAGGTTTACGGGTGTTATCTAAAGTAACCAGCAGGAGTCTCATGATCTCAAGCTGGCTGCTGCAGAAGTTTAGCTTGATGAAAGTTCACAGCGCGGAAGTGAAGAGAAACTTTCGCATAAATCTCTGCAAGAGAGCGACACATTCCGCGTTTGAGTGTGGAGAAGGATGATAATGATGACACGGGTGCGCCAGTGTTTCTGAGGAAAAACGTTTTTTTTGTGAGGCTTTATTTCAGGTCTGATCATGGGGTTGCCGACTTTAGAGTTCAGTGACTCTTTTGTGGACAGTCCGGACTTTAGAGAGAGACTCAAATGTCACGAGATCGAGCTGGATCGAACGAACAGCTTCATCAAAGAGCTGATTAAAGATGGACACCAGCTGATCTGCGCGCTCAAAAGTGAGTACACAACACATCAATCAATACAAAAACAACCGCATCTCTAATATCACCGTTCGTGTGGGCTGTAACACAATACCTAGTGTGCTCTCTACTTAGAAAGCATGTGGTCACTAAAGGCATGAGCGCGCGTGGGATGCTCAACAATCTTGTCTAGGCGTCTCACTAGATTTAGAGACAGCCAATGTGATGAATAAGAACTATCCGAATTTGTTTATTCTCCCCTGTGATCACTAATAGTTATAATAAATCATTCAAAACTTGTACTATAAATATTACTCGTTTCCATAAACAGCTACAAACAGATGTCACATTTTTTAAATCCAAAAAAGCCACACAATCACTGATACAATTACTGTATCTAACAATTAAAACAGCATGAAATGTGGCTGGTTTTAATCACATCAAACAAAATAATTTTAGCCTCACCTCACTGATCTTTTTCTCTGGTGTATCCAATAATAATAATAATAATAATTGAACAGTGATATTTGAACTATTTTAAAACATAATATTTATCTTAACCCTGTTACTGAATGTTGTGTCTTCCATTTAAAATAAAGCATGACAGGAAGACAAGTAAATCGTTACACTTGATCATATTATGCACACATTTATCAAGGTTTCTCAATGTCAGCTATGTTCAACACGGTTAACAAACACACAATTACCAATGAAACATTTCTCTTTAATTTATAAGAAATATACTTCATTTTAAGTTGAATTGCAGCACTGTTATTTACAGTGCAAACTTGTTACAAACCCAGTCGAGCATACTGTAGAACATTTGATCTAAAATTTAAGTTTAGTGAGTTTATTACTTTGAACTTAAGTTAAATTGAAACAGCACATCTGATTTGGACAAACCAGATTCTAGCCTTAGTTTGCAGCCGTTTTGTGAAAGACGTGACATATTTACAAACGTTATTTCATTATTAATATGCTCATCTGATCAGATAAGTTAATATACATCAAGTCATTTAATATGATAGCCTATAAAATTACAGAACTACACTTTTTTTTTTTTTTTTGCTGGTCAGGGTAGAGAGACTGAAAAGGAGAAGATACATTATGAAATGTCGAAATTTCTATTTCAGTTCATGTTTGGATGTTTGTAAGATAGTATCTTCTCAGAGTTTATCTGAAGTTCTAAATGGCGAATAGTTTACTGATCAAGGTTACAGATACTTTGAGACTGTTATGATTCTCAGTGTAGTCGGTCACTAGAGGCCTTTGGTTTATTAGCTGCTTACACTGATCAGTGCTTTTCCTGAAAAAAGAATCATGGTGAAATGCAGGCAATTCTTTTAGACCTATGCAGGATACCAACGGTGCTCAGGTGGTGTATTTCCTACCTGATTTCATGGAAAAATATAAGCGATTTCATACAATGTGAATATATTTTTACATGAAAGTAAGCAGGTCCACTAACCTCACCCCTAAATAAAATCATAACTGGGATGAAAACAGATCAAACACATTCAGACAAATCAGCCACCAATTTTATAAAATAGGAACTGACATGCGATTGTGCTGGTATTCCCAGTGTTCTTGAAATATGCAGCTGTGCTTGCATCCATGCATGATTTTTCAGCTAGTATTTGTCTGCCAAATGCATGAATGTAGATGTACTGTACTGTGTGTGGAATGCTGGAATTGTGATTTGAGATGATTGTGGGTAAATACAGTATGAACCCCGTCAAGGTTGCCCTCCGGATTATCTGATTCCCATGCCATGGCCATGAAAATGCTGTGGCTTCTTTTTGTGTATGTGTGTAATTGAGGCTTTCAATATTATGTGGAACCACTGACCTTCAGACATAGAAACAAAAGATAACTTGTTTTTAGTGAATGCCACATTAGCTCTAAGATAACAGCAGACAATGGGTTTAATGGTGTCAAATATATAATTCACCCAACAATGAAAATACTTTCATCGTTTAATCACCCATGTCTTTCAAAACTTGTATGACTGTTTCTTTTTTTCTTTTTTCAGCTGGACTATATTCCCATGTCTATATTCCCATTTTTTATTTTACAGTGACTGTTTTAAAACTTAAAAAGGGACACAAAAGTTGCCATAGAAGTAATGTAAGTAATATAAGTGCTCAGTGTGACTTGTGGATTATATTCCAAATCCTCTGAAGCCATACGATAGCTCATTGTTGAGTAAGAGAGTCGAACTCAACAATCAGATCAGTCCGGTTTGTGAATGAATCATTCGGACTAGTTTAATGAACTAGCTCAACTGCTTCATTAAAGGAATAGTTCACCTAATAATGAAAACTTGCTGAAAATGTACCTAGTGCTGTCAAACGATTGATTAATCGTGATTAATCGCATCCAAAACAAATAGTTTGTTTACATAATATATGTGTGTACTGTGTATATTTATTATGCAAATATAAATGTGACCATGGGGCACAAACCCAGTCAAGTTGCTGGAGTATATTTGTAGCAATAGTCAAAATGCATTGTGTGGGTCTATATTATGTAGTTCTCTTTTATGCTAAAAATCATTAGGATATTAAGTAAAGATCATGTACCATTAAGATATTTTGTATATTTCCTACCGTAAATATATTAAAACGTAATTTTTGATTAGTATTATGCGTTGCTACGAAATTCATTTGGACAGCTTTAAAGGCAAATTTCTCAATATTTAGATTTCTTTGCATCATCAAATTTCAGATATTCAAATAGTTGTATCTCGGCCAAATATTGTCCTATCCCAACAAACCATGCGTCAATGGAAAGCTTATTTATTCAGCTTTCAAATGATGTATACATTCAGTTTAAAAAAATTGACCCTTATGACTAGTTTTGTGGTCCATGGTCACACATGCATGTATATATTTAAGAAAAATATGTTATGTTTATATATAAAAAATATTTAGATATAATATAATTTATATAAATATACACATGGAAATAAATGTACATTTTTTCTAAAAATAAAGTTTTTTAAAACTGCATGTTTAAGAAACAAATCCATCATTAAGACATTTTACCTTTAAACTTTTGCTTCTGACCAAAATATTAGTCCACAAACCATAATAAACCATAACAAGGCTTCCTCCAGTGAAAAAGTCCATCCCCTGTTGTCCTCTCAAATCAAAATCTATTGACATACTGTATTTGTTTATAATGGTTTTGAACTGTTTTTGCTTGTGAATGGCACTTGATCTGTGCATGTTTCTCTCATTTCAATGAGACAAATGTTTCACTGGAGAAAGCAATCAGTCATAATTCAACGGCATGGAAAAGAGCAAATAAGAAGTATTATAAATCTACCCTTTTGTGTTCCATGGGAAAACGAAAGTCATAAGGGTTTGGAAAATCAGCAAAATGATGACATGATTTTCACGTTCAGGTGAACTATTCCATTTAAGTAACTCGTCTATTATTAAACATTGATGATAATCGTCAATGTTTAATACTAGACGAGTGACTTAAATAAACATTGTCTATTAGCTGAAACAAAATTAATTGTCTATTATCATGTCTACATAAAAGTTAATTTCATTGACACTCATCAAATTTGCATGTCCTTTAGCTTACTTCGTATGGCACACAGACAAGACTACCTTGCAGTTTAATACACACACAAAACAAATTACATCAGTTTCAAAAATTATACAAAGACTAATTGTCCTAAAAGGTCTGTTTCAAATAGGTCTATGATCCTCCTCTGTACAGTACATTTGTTGCTTTAACCTTGCTTTCTACCCAGCAGGAAACTTTTAAAACTAGCATTTCCTGTTATCATTCAGAGACGCTTTTAAAATACTTCTCTCCAGTCAAATGAACCCAAATGAATAATACTGTGCCATTCACACTGATGTGTCACCGGGCGGCAGTGCCATTTTGTTCACTTCATTCAATGCTTCAGTGGGGTGCATGTTTTTGGAAAGGTCACATAATCCTGTGGTTAACAGCAGCACATAGTGACTCAGTTAGAATCTGGGGTGGTCATTTTCTCTTGCTTTTTCTTAATGTAATATAATACATTCTTTGTGCTTCTTTACAATATTTCCCCCTTCTTTGCAGTGGGACACAAACAATTATGTTTTTGTTTTAAAGCAAGAAAATTACAATGTAATTGAAAATATGCAGTTGTTACCTTCTGACCCTTAAAATATACATTTAAAAGTACTTTATGGGTAGATGTTGAAATGTACAATATGGATGTTTGAATATAGTATTTTTTTAGACAAACATAACACATAGACATGTTTAATCCTCAAAACATATTCCAAAAATGGTTACAAGCAGTACCAAATGAATCCAAATGATGTAAAATCATTGTAATAACATTTCTTGAGGCAGCACATTTTTTAAATGTTGGATTTGACAGTCGCTAACGGTGGTAAACAAAGATCGCAGAATAACGATTTGAATTAATAATTATACATTAATAATTGTACAGTGCATAATGCAAAAAAATATGTTTATGATCATGTTATGGTGCATTTGTGGTGTACTTTAGGGATATTTCTTCACAGCATACTCAGCATGTTTGGTCATTTTTTATTAACAGCATATTCAGAAAACTTAATGAATAGTTAATTCGTAATGGATAAATGATTACAGAAATGTTATTCATTTTGAAGTTTTAAATTGGTCTTGTTTAAGATGATATAATTTGGCACCAGAAGTCACAGAACAGAACGAAATGTTATAATTTCAAATAAAGTAAGTTTATAAATGCAATCCAACACATAGCTGATTAATGCTATTCATTAGATATCCATAGAATAAATAACAATTAATAACAGTTGTTATTAAATAACAACTCAAAAGTTGTTTACATGTAAATTATTTATGCTTCAGATGCTGTCAATACATAAATATTGTATATTTTAGTATCTATGCAAATGTAGGTAAATGTATGTATAGTATAACCACATTTTACATAAAATACATACAAATACGCTGTGACATAAGTTGCATACTAGACACCGTTCCTGGTTAGTTTGTGTTATTTTGCTTTGCATTGTTTTTAATACCTGGCAGAAACAGACATGCTTACATTATGCCAGACTTGAGTCACAATTGTGATTTATTTTTTAGAACTTAGTCTGTAGACTGTTAACTTTGGTGTCCTTACCATCCATACTCAAATATGCAGTTTACTTTATTAATGCATGTTGTTCATTTAAGTGTTAGTGTTTGATCGGTGCACATGTGAATCCAAACAAGAATTGTTTATATTAGGAGCTAGCCATCATACATTACAGCTGCTCTGCTTCAGAGTTTCTCACCCAGCAATGGAAGTTTGAAATGAACCACAGCTCTTCTCCAAACATGATTAGTCCCATCTAATTTGCAGCAGAGAGTCTGTCAAGGTAATTAAGGGGAGCTCAAGCTGTAGAGACTACTTACCGCCCTAATGGGTTCGAGGTGCTGCCTGATCAAAAGGCCCTTTGCCTTATGAAGGTGATTAGTGATCTTCAGCACTGAGTAAGAAGGATGACAGGGTCAGATTTCTGTCCACATTAAAATAATGATGATCTATGTAACTGCTATACAATTGCTCCTCATCTCTGAGTGAAATATTTAAGATGAAGTATTGTACATTGGAGCCTAAATCCGTACAGGCTGGTGGTTTTGTTTTAGTTTGTGTTTTCCTTGATCTTGTATGTGCAGTGATCGTGTGATCTGTTGACTAGCATAGGTTAAAATCCTAGTTTAGATAGTATTTATAGTTCTAGAGGTTTAATACAACTGGTTGTGTGACTTTGAGGAATAATGTATGAATAATATAGTTCAAAATTGGATGAAGGTTCAAGGTACTTTATTTAAATGAAAAACACCTATTTCGGTATTGCTCATGTGCAGTGATTATCTCCCAGTGTGCCAAGGTTGCTGACACCTGTGGTAAAGGAATGTGAATGTCTAGGTTAGTTGAGATCCATTTATAGTGTCTGTGAGATTGTCGATTATCATAGAAAATAATTTTTACTTGTCTCAGAAAAATTGCTTTCGGTAATGGATGTAAAATGGAGATTACAGGCCATGGCACTCTGAAGGCTTTATGCAACTCCCAAAAATATATAAATCCTGCACACTACTCAAGCTTGCTGCATTACAACATATTTTTTAGCTATGTTTTGGTCAATCAGCCTTCCAAAGGTTTACAAAACATGCTAAAATATCAGCACATTTAAAACGACTTAACAGTAATTACAGCTGTTAATAATAACAAAGGTCACACCTATAATTATGCTAATTTGATCTAATACTTTTTACAAATTTTATATTTACCTAGCAATTTATAAAATTATTGACTATATTTTAAGACGTGGGTCTTGTTATTGTTTTTCAGTTTCGTGCAAGGTAAAGCAACAGTTTTTCAGTAACAGAAGAATATGTACAAGTATGGTGACTGAAGTAAAAATGCCTCTTTTGGGGCTAAAGGCGCAATAATTAACATGATAATAAACAGCTGGCTGACTTTTCCATATGTTGACATAACATGCTAAGATTCCGATGGTACAACCCGAATTCAGGGAAATGTTGGGACATTTTCAAATCACACGAGAGAAAGTTTTATTCACAATAGAACATAGAGTACTGTACATAACAAATGTTTAAACTGAGAAATTTTACACTTTTATCCACTAAATGAGCTCATTTCAAATTTGATGCCTGCTACTGGTCTCAAAAAAATTGGCATGGGGGCAACAAAGGCCTGAAAAAGCAATACATTTTGATAACATTCAGCTGGGGAAACAACTAGCAACTAATTAAGTTAATTTACATCAGGTCTGTAAAATGATTAGCTATAAAAGGGATGTCTTAGAGAGGCAGAATGTCTCAGAAGTAAAGATGGGCAGAGGCTCTCCAATCTGTGAAAGAATCCGTAAAAAGATTGTGGAATACTTTAAAACACCGTTCCTCAATGTCATTTTGCAAAGGCTTTGTAAATATCATCATCTACAGTGCATAACATCATCAAAAGTTTCAGAGAAACTGGAGAAATCTCTGTGCGAAAGGGACAAGTCCAAAGACATTTATTGGATGTCCGTGGTCTTCGGGCCCTCAGACGACACTGCATCAGTCATCGGCATGATTCTGTCATTGACATTACTCAATGGGCCCAGGAATACTTCCAGAAACCACTGTCGGTGGACCGCCCAATGCGTCTGCCATCTGCAGATTCAAACTAAAGCTCTATCATGCAAAAAGGCAGCCATATGAGAACACGGTCCAGAAGCGCCGTCGTGTCCTGTGGGCCAAGGCTCATTTAAAATGGACTGTTTCAAAGTGGAAATGTGTTCTATTGTCAGACGAGTCTAAATTTGACATTCTTGTTGGAAATCACAGACACTGTGTCCTCCGGTGGAGGGAGACCTTCCAGTGTGGTATCAGCGTACAGTTAAAAGGCCAGCATCTCTGATGGTATGCTTGGTGCATAAGTACATACGGCATGGGCAGCATGTTTTGGAAGGCACTATGAATTCTGAAAGGTATATAAAAGTTTTACAGCAACATATGCTCTCCTCCAGATGACGTCTGTTTCAGGGAATGCCTTGTGTATTTCAACAGGACAATGCAAAACCACATACTGCTGCTGTTACAACAGCATGGCTTTGTAGTAGAAGAGTCCGGGTGCTGAATTGGCTTGCCTGCAATCCAGATATTTCACCTATAGGGAACATTTGGCGCATCGTTATGAAAAATACGTCAAAGACTACCACGATCTCTTCAGCAGCTGGAAACCTATATCAGGCAAGAATGGGACCACCAAAACTCCAGAAACTCATAACCTTGATGCCCAGACGTCTTCAAACTGTTTTGAAAAGAAGAGGAGATAACACCATTGTAAACATGCCCCCGTCCCTACTATTATGAGACCTGTAGCAGGCATCACATTTGAAATGAGCTCATTTTGTGCATAACATTTTTACATTTCTCAGTTTAAACATTTGTTATGTTATCTATGTTCTATTGAGATTAAAATACTGGCTCATGTGATTTGAAATTCTTTCAGTTTTCATTTTATTCAAATTTAAAAATAAACGTCCCAACATTCCTGAATTCGGGTTGTATAATAAAGTAGCACATTTATTGTTACTACTGTAATTTAAGCTATGGCAAACTATTATAGGATGTAATTTGATGCTTTCAGAATCTTTACTTATATATACATTAACACTATGGGAGAAGTGAAAAGCATTTTTTTAAGGTATGCCTTTAAACCTACTGTACCCTACAATCAAGTCTAAGTTGGTTTTAAAACAGAACTATAAATGTATAAAAGTACTTATTTTAAATATAAAAGTGCTTATATTAAAGGTCAGAGCTAAGCACTCATGAGTAAGGGCTGATTCACAAAGAACATGTTTTTCCATCCCAGTGCACTATTTTTCCATCATTTTTTTCTATGTAAACAAGCACTTGACGGACGTATTTGACCAGGTTGCATGCTTTCCTGTCTCGCATATTTTCTGAAACTTTGGTTCCAAAACGTGGTCTTGAAGAACCTCCAACACTGCAAGTTTTTGTTGTCTTACATATCTGACACTCACATTTGAGGTTTTGGAGTCTTTAATAATTAGCTGATGAGTGTGTTTGATTAGCGAGAATCTAAAATGTGCAGTGTTGGGCGTTCTCCAGGACCAGGATTGGGAACTACTGATCCAATGCTCAAGTGTAAATAAGTTAAACTTGGGCTTCGAGACCTTGCATTTTTCTCGATTCCATTTCCCGCATCTCTGCTTTTAAAAACATGTTCTGTGTGAAACGTCTGTCAGGATAGTTTGTTTGGTGTGTTCCACATGTAAGCTCTCGTCGGCTTGACTCACATTGGCAGTAGTTTGCCCAATTCAACATATTGAATCATGGCTGGGGCCTTTGGCAAGAATGAGAACTCTGATTGGATGTTCAGTTTAGCGAGCGAGTCAGTGCACGGGATTTCAACTTGAAAGTGATGAAAACAAGCAATAAAATGAAGGTGGCTGTGACGAGTGGGGCGGGGCCGAGGGAACGGAGCAGGCGAGGCGGTGTGTCGTTCATTACCAATTACTCCACCGGCCTCGCTCCGTTCCCACGGCTCTCGGCCCCGCCCCACTCGTCACAGTGGCACAGACAGCTTTTCTAATGTTACGTTATCTTTCCCAATAATTCATCTTTCCTGATCATTCCAATATGCAAATATTTTCATAACAACATGAACAGCTTAAAATGAAGAAAGTTAATAACATAACTGATATTCATAATGATAAGCAAAATGGTAAGCAAGCGGTGCTTGGTTTACATTTTGCATATATGTGTAAGTCTCGTTTAACCTTGTTTTGGTTTCTCGTTTTAAATGACGAATATATACTAGTGATAGCTGCTGATATAGACAGTTAATTCCTCTCACGCAGGCTCAGAATGCACGTGTTAGTTTGCAGTTGGCTGTAGTTTGTGCAGTGTGTTGAAGCACAGCTTTTTGGTTCAGACGCTGCTGACATGAGATGACAACATCATCGGCTTTTTTCACAGCTAGTTCTTTGAAGTCGGCTTGGTGTGTCCCGGCCTTAATGGGGTGTTTATACGACAACCATTAGTAACTAAAAGCTGAAAACCTTTTGTCCATTCATTGACAGGACAATGGCATTTTGAGGGCCTGAAAACGCAAAACGTAGAAAACTTTTTTGTAAGTTTTTTTAAATACGCCTTTATTGTCTCCATGTAAACTATGAAAATGCAAATTTGTGAAAATGGTGATACCATGCACAAACGTACAACATGTTCAGTCTATATGCGAATGTGAACAGGCAAATAGTATCGCCAGCTACTGGCCTGACATGCATAATACAACTGTTTTAGTCAATATTGTGGATTTGTGTGAACGGGAGCATTTTGACAAAGTTATCGTCTGTACGTTAAAACTTAAAAAAATGCAAAGCACTTTTACATTTTTAGTACTATCGATGTCATGTAAACTACCTAAATATGATACAAATTGTATTTTGAACTGTTAATTATTTTGTCTTTTATTACTACAGTTTAAGAAACCACTTTTAGGAGCAACATTGCAGAAATGAAAAACATCAAGTCCACATTGTGGCATTGACAAGTGATATTCTTCCTCTATCCCTGCATTAGTAAGGTCTCTGTTTGGATTTCACTAGTCTTCTGGGAGTGGTGTGTGTTTATGTGAGTAAGTGCAATGCTCCAGGGGCTTTGCCACAGGAAATGCGCTGTAAACAATTTTGTCCTTTCCTCCCACACTGATAACTTTCCTCCCTGACAGTACAGCAAGTGTGTGCCTAAGTCTGTGTTAGTTTGTATCAGTAGGACTCAGGATGCTGGGAGGCTAATTAATCTGAACAAAGATTGAATTGTGGGGTTATTTACACAGTGAAAGGTTCTAATTCTTCGAGACTCTGATAAATAAGTTACACAGTTTCCACTGTGTTAGAAAATGTTTCACTAGCCATTCCATCTATAACAATGTCAGCGTGAATCCGGCTCTGACCTTTATCGATTCACTCCCAAGAGCTGTTGCCTGATATGACCTGGAGTCCTGGATGAGAGAAACACTCCTTATTGACTAAAACATTGTTTAACATTTCAAGTGTTGCTAAATGAGCATACCTGGACGGTATTTTGACGGATTTTCCAAAGTTTGTTTATGTTATGCTCATTGCAGATACTGTAATATACAACTTAGTTGCTGCTACATTGGTTTATTATTGTTAACTGAGGGGCTGTTTACACGACAGTGTTTTGAACTAAAATAGACAACTTTATATTTTTTTTGGTCGTTCATTTACATGACAGCAGCTTTTGGGAGCTTGACAATGCATCCTTTTGAAAATGGGTTTCAAAGTGCACATTTTTGAAAACAATACCATTTATCTTCTACCGTAATCTACTAAGAAACGAATTTGTGAAAATGGTGGTGTCGTACGCATGTGTATTACATATTCATTCTATAGGATTTTTAGTCTTTTTTCACTGATCTGTGTGAAAGGGATCATTTTGACAACGATGTTGTCAGTGTGCAAAACTGTTTTTTGTACAATTATTGTCATTTAAATTCATGCTAAAACTAAAACCATAAAAAACCTTGTTTATTACATGAAATAAAATAATTATCAACTGAAATAAAAAAATATATAAATAACTTTTAGCATTTCTCATTTTTGTTTAGTTTAAGCATGGGCGGCACTATGGAGGGGCTAGCAGGTTCTTCAGCACCCAAAAGAAAGACCAAAGCACCCCCATAGCACCCCAAAAAATAAAAAAGATTAAATAAACAAAATAATAATAAAAAAATTTGATTCATTACGCATGTATAACATGCAAAGCAATACAACATGACGTGATTTGCAGTTTCACTTTTCGTGAAGCATTTTATTTTAAAAATGGATTGGTCTATGGGATTTTTTTATCCATTTAACTATCCACCATGCAAAAAACACAAGTATGATCACTTAGGCCTGTGCCCGACTAAAGCTTATTCTAGTCAACTAGTCACACGTTTATGTTAAATTGATTAATAAAATAACCTACTAAACCCTCCTCTAATATATGACTTGCTTATGAATGCATCTGGGAAAAATAAGACATTTTTTATCATTTATTACTAAACTAGTGCTTTCTCAGTGTTGGCTGCAAACATGAAGTGGCCGAATGCTGACGCTGACTCGCTATCTTCACAGTAATGGACGTGCAATTAATAGAGAAATGCACCTTTTCATAAAGACTACATAATTAAAGAATATTTATTTTTATTTGAATTGGTTCGTATAATAGTATAGCCTACAGTTTAAGCTTTCTATAGGCCTAGATTTGTTTATGATGTCTGTGGGCCGGTTCATTGTTGTGACGCGCTGAATTTCATGGAGACTGCATGAGAAAGCACATTCAAAAATGACATATATTTTAAGTAAAGAAAAAAGCATGGGATTGTGCAGACGCCTCTATGCCTCGATAATACTCCCACACTCATAAACAGTTGACATATGCGCCTGCACAGCGCATATACATCCAAATTAACGTCAGAGTGAATGGCCAAAAAAATGCGATGAGTCAAATAACCATGTAATAAAATGTTACAAAATCGAATGGGTGATTTTATTACTCATATGAAAAATAACAACCTGTTTTGGTCATATTTACTATTAATTGCCCAGCTCCCCCTGTCAATGATCTAGCACCCCTCAGCACCTGCATTCAAAATTCTCTGGCGCCGCCCCTGAGTTTAAGTACTAAAATAACTAAAGCGAAAAACTAAAACTTAAAATTCTTTAACACTGACAACAATAAGAAATGATGCTTGAGCAGAAAATAAACTTATTAGAATGATTTTTAAATCATCTTGTGACACTAATGACTGGAGTAATGATGCTGAAAATGCAGCTTTGCATCACAGGAAAACATTTACTTGTTAAATTGTCAACATTATACTACTTTTGCAGTATTTTTAATTAAATCAATGCAATCTAGTTGAGCATCAGACTTTTTTCAGAAACAAAAAAATACTTTTCTTTATTCTAAACTTGTAAATGCCATGTATACAGATATTTAAAAAATGACAAAAACAAACAACAACAAGAGAAACTATAAAACAAAAAAATATTAATTAAACAAAAATAGAAAAAAACTATTTTATATATATATATCATACTAAAATACCCACCTTTTATAAATAAACGTTTTGCCTCTTTGGCTGGTGCATGTAGAAGTGCATGACCTGGATGCTGTTATTGTTGGTTAATGGGCATTCAGTTGTGAAAATGGCATGCAACTTATTGTATATTAGCAGACAGAAAAACATATCTATTTACACCGCAATCAGTGTTTAGCTACAGTATTTATGTTGCAGAAATGTGTTTGCAAAAAAAACCTGATCTTTGGCCTACTGGTTTGACTCCCTTGATCAAAGCCTTGTTTTATCCTTTGAGTTTTTATATCAGGAAACAAATCTAAATCAAGACATTTGATATTTTTTGATCCGTGGTCCTAAGTCTTACTGTGCATTATTAATCAGGGCAACAGTTGTCTTTGTAATATTTGATCAAAATGTAATTACATGCTCTGCCTTTGAAACTACTTTCCTTTTCAAATGACTAGGAATAACTTTTACTTTTCAGTCACATTTTTTAACCACTTAGCTCTATTCTGGTAAATGGCGACCACAGTTTATCTGGTTGAATATCCTGGTTCCTTTTAAAATATATCACATTGTTGAAAGTAAAGTTTCAATGTACTAAGTAAAATACGGTGAGTTACAGAACTGAAAACTTCCTCCTCAGTCAAAACATTAACTGAAACTCGGCTGAACTTCCTGAACTAGGTACAGTTATACATCACAGTATATCTTGATTATTTTTCTTAAGATGCAAATTCTTCTACATATTTGAATCTATATATGAATGCATTCACAACGTTTCTTACAATTAAATGAATGAAGCAGTAGGTTGTCTAAAGAATAAGGTTTACACTTTATTTTAAGGTGTTCTTTTCTACAGTGTAATTATGCATTTAAGTACAGAGAAATATAAATTAACTACATGTACGTGTACTTACCATATGGTTAGGGTTTGGCTTATTACTTGCATGCATAATTTATTGTTATTATAATAGTAAGCACATGTAACGTGGAACAAGGACACTTTAAAATAAAGTGGTACCAGAGTAAAGGTCTCTGCACACTTAGTCAAACATTTTGTATGTGTCCGATGCATACTAATTAATCTGTTTCGAAAAAATTCACAAAACTGTCATAAATGGAGTCTTCAAGCAGTGAGGATGATTTTTTGTCCTCTCACTTCCTAAAAAAGAAAAAGAAAGGAAATATTGGGTCCATCCAATCCTGAGATATAGAGAGGATGGAGAGTTCCAGGTCCTTATTAAGGAGCAGCGGGATTATCACGAGTGATTCAAAGTTCACTTCAGGATGTCAGTGGCTCAGTTTGGTGCTTTGCTAGCAATACTAGAGCCACATATTAAAAAGAAGACCACCTATTTCTGTGAACTCCGTGTGCAAGGATCTATATAGGCCCTGTCCCAAATGGAACACTTCATGTGCACTTGCGGTCTTACGGACTTACAATGGCTGCCGCGTGTCCGTGTCCATTAAGTCCACGAGACCGTGGGGTGTCCCATTCCTCATTTTAACGTTCAGAAGGGTGCTCGCGAGCAGAGCCCCTTTTGCGGCCGTTTTGCGCCCTCGATCTGCACTTCTGCCAAGCCTGCACTGGGGTGAGTGCAGACTTCTACCCGACAGTCAAAGCGGCATTACGTCACAAAGAGCAGACTCAGAGGAAGACCGCGAGGGTTTAGGGTGCCATTTGGGACAGGGCCATATAGTGCTCTGTGCTGTGAGACGAAGTGGCTGAACTTAACAATCGCCATTCTAGATTTTGGTGTTCGCTTGTACTGTGGCTCTGAACAGTCAAAACTCCTCGCAAAATGCTTCCTACAGATGCGAACAAAATCAGATTTTTTATAACGGATGAAAATTTGGAGGCAGTGTAAAGGTGATTGACATAACGTGAGGTCGTATTTATTGTTTAATGTGCAAAGATTTCGGACAAAATTTTCGGACTAAAGGTCATCACACACACAATTTTTTGCATGCATTTTTCAATTTTTTCGTATTCCCCATCCTTTCCTAACAAAATGCGTGCTTCGAAAGCAAAAACTCAGAAAATCGAACCTGATCCGAATTTCTTTTGATGGACGAAAGTTTCAGACTCTGTGTGCAATGACCTTCAGTTTGCAGTGGCCTTAAAACTGCTGTTTTTTCAGTCTCAATCAGCTGCATTACTTTTTGTACATACTTTGATTTTCCCTCATTTGTCATATTGTATAACAACCTGGACACAGGCATGTGTGACTACACTTAAGCCTGTGTACTCTTTTTATAAACAAATGTTGAAAGTGTTAGCCAAAAAAACAAGGGACTATCATTATTGTACCATTTTGAAAAAGTTACATTTGGTAATTTTGATAATTTTGTATTTTACAGTGATGTATGCCTGATGTATAAAATGATCCATAAGCTTGCTCCCCCTGCTCTTAGGGGATGCCTGGCCCATAACGGCAGTGCCGGTAGGACAAAAGCATCTGCTAGGGGAGATTTAGTATCGCAGTATAGAAAAAACACCTTTGGTCAAACAGCGTTTTCAGTTAAAGTAGTGAGGATATGAAATTCCTTACCTATAAATATCCAGCTTCACAGTTTTTAAAACCAATCTTAAAAACTGGCTACTATCAGAACAAATCTGTAACCACTAATGACTGTGTGGTAAGTTCCATGTTTTTTACATACTGTTTTCATCAATCTTGCATTCTTGGATAAATGTATTGTGATGTGGTGTATATGTAATATTGTATGTTGTTTACCTGCCCAGGGACAGCGGATGTAAATTAGCCATTAGCTAACTCTGGTGCAATTACTTTTAATTGTACATTGTCCCTGTAAAAATAAACAAACAAATAAACAAAATTGGGCCATTTTATTTTTACATTAAAAATAAAATTAAGAATGTATTATATCAGTTTATTAGATATTATTTTGATTGTTACATTTTAATTAAAAGATTAAAATGGAATCCAGCAAAAAAATGGGGGGCTATAACCTGATCCTAAATTAAGTGTTGATTGTTTTATGAATTTGCCACAATGAAATTGCTAACTTTTCAAAGAGGCTGTATTTGAATGATTGGGGAGTGTATTGGACAAGATAGCAAAGTAAACACTTTCTCATTTCACATGCAAATAGGGCATTTAAATAAAAGCTTTTAAGGCATAGCCATAACAAAACTGCCTGTTTCATTCTAAGCCTTAGTGAAATGGAAGATGGTTATGAAAAGCTAAATTATGTTGTTTGTTGCAAGAAATCCTAGTATTATCATTGGACCTTGACTAGCAGTATCACCCAGTGGCCTGTCTTTCATCTTACATTGTCTTACAAAGCTCGTGCCTAGATCTGAAGATATACAGCACTCTATAATTGATCATTTATCCAGATGAAGTCTCAGATGTAACTGAACTCCACTCAGCTAACGCATATAACAATGATCTTTAAATAATCCCTACAGATGTTAATACTTGATGTGTTGTGCTAAACAGAAGTATATAACAGAAAGGAGCAGTTTGCACTATACAATATGCTCTTTGCTGCTAATTAAAAGTGACACTGTTTGATGGAATCTGAATGAGATGCATTTGTTTGTTCTACTGGATGGCTGTGTTGTTTATGCAATATATTCCAGGCATTGTTTTGTTTTCTGTGTTTCTAGTGCATCAAAGCTGACACCTGGTTTTGTCATTCTGTCTTTCCTCTTGTAGACGTGGCATGATTACCATTTGATATGCATGTCAATTTGCTTTTGCTGTAAGAGGCTTGTTTGTAAGACTTGTAAGAGTGATTCTATTCAGAATGAATGTATTTCTGAGGCTGTTGAGCCACCGTGAACAAAGTTGTCCGTGGTCTGTGGTTCTCATGTCTGACAGCTAGTATTTCCATCTGAATGAGGCTGATAATGGAGGTCTTGTCTTGCCGCTGCAAACCGATTGATTGGCAGAAATCTTTTTGGCTGGTTGTGTTTATTGTGTAACCTTAACCTCTCTTTAATGATGCAACTTTCTTGTAAGTTGGTAAATGTGTCAGAATTTTACATACATTTTTGACTTGGCATGTTGAAGAAATTTGTCAGTGTGTTGACACACCTCACTTCAGATTGCCAGAAACGTCTAATTAAGCCTCCACTGGAAATACTGACAGACTTTAGGTACACACTCACCCACGGGCACATAGAAATACTACCTAAAAGTTCATATCAGACATATTACAAGTCAGAATACTAGAACAGAACAGAGAATAAAAAGTGAATGTTCAGTAGTGTTGTTTTCTAGAATATAGGCCTCTACTACTGCAAGAATGAAAAATAGGCCTACTTGCGAAGTGTGCCTAATAAATTGCTATGTTTGAATAACTACTAATTGTCAAATAAAGTGCATGGTAATCTGGACTGAATGATTTTAAAAGAGCATGGTGTTAGGAGGATTAGGACGATTCCAAGGGCCCTGTTCGAGGGGGGGACGTGATATCAAATGAGGGGACAAGGACAGCCTTTGTTTTTGTCTGTTTTCTGTGGGGAACACAAAAACACTTTCTACCAAGGGGGAAAAGAACGTGATTTCTACCGCTACCCACCAGCCCCCACACCCGAACACGATTTATAACGAGGAGGGCCAGAGTAAATATGCAATTCAGGGGGCCCACAAACCATAGCTGTGCCCCTGCATCCAGCACACCAGTGATCTCCTCCAGATAGTTTGCAAACTGAAAAAAATTAAAATAAATCTATGTAGGCTATGTTATACATTCTGTGCAAAAATAGGTTAAAATAGATATTGTATTGTTAGATGGGTTAAATGCAGAGAACACATTTCACTGCTGGTTATCATCTGAGCTTAATAATAATTAAATTACAAGTCCAGAAATGCATATTTAACATAGCAAAGGCAAAATTATTGTACCGTCTATTTGATGTACATGCACAGATTGCACACACCAACGTTCGTTCAGAGACAACTGTGAAGTTTAAAGGAGTAGCGCTCTCTGTTTTATATTTCTGATGCGCTTTGTCCATGAAAATGGCTGGTGAAAGTTTTCCTTGCACATCATTAATTATTAATCAAATTTGTTGTTGATAATTTTTATTAAAGGAATAGTTCACACAAGATTGAAAATGTACCCTCATGCCAGAAGTCGACCCTCTGCAGTGAATGGGTCCCGTCAGAATGAGAGTTCAGCAGAGACAACTTTTTCTGGAAGCACATTATTATAGATTATGGCCAGACATGACGTTTAAACAGTTAAACTGTTGCTCTTTAAAATAAATATACTTTGGATTTTCACCTTGACTGATTTTTAGACTGATAACTTGCGCTGATGCGGCAAACTTGTCACAGTAGGACGTGCGGTCCTAATAGCGATGTATGACTGCTGTATCCAAATATGAACTAGCTGTTTTAAATATTTTTATATTTAACATGTTAGTTTTTCAGTATGTTTGAAAGTATATTATTTCGGTTATTGGTGCTTCCAGGCTCTCTCTCTCTCTCTCTCTCTCTCTCTCTCTCTCTCTCTCACACACACACGCACACGCGGTTTAAAATCACCAAATATTTATGAAATAGCCTTTGACAAGTACAGAGAGTCTCTCTCTTGCCCCCACCCACCCATGCACGATAATAACGTGTATCGGCGATCTCACAGGCTGACGATGTGACGATATGAAAAATGATAATTTCGCCCAACACTAATGGATATACTTGTAGATTATTATGATGTTTTTATCAGCACTCTCATCCTGACGGCACCCATTCACTGCAGAGGATCCATTGGTGCGCAAGTGACATCATGCTAAATCTCTCCTAATCTGTCCTGATGAAGAAACATCTCATCTACATCTTGGACTGCCTGAGGGTTGGTACATTTTTGGGTGAACTGTTCTTTTAACAATCCACGTGATTTGATCTAAGTCACCTTGAAAAGTGCAAACATTTAACACCTTGTAAAATATATAGGGTACTGATGTCAAAAGTGGCGCAGAGTTAGTTCCAAGCCGATACTTTTAAAGTGCTGTGAGCCCTAAGAGATAGATCTGATGAGCTATTATTAAGCATTAGCCTTCCATCAGGTCTTAACGAAGTCACCTGGCCATGTAAATTCAAAGATCAAATATTTATTACCCCTCTCCATGTCTATTTTTGAGTGTCGAGCACATGCAGTGTCGTATAGGTTGAGATACAGCAGGCCTGACTGGGGAATCGGTGCTCAGAGAGGTGCTGACTGGAGGAGTGCCAGGCCTGATTTCCTCCGGCTGACACATGGGCACCCCCACTGAGAGACTGATGAGCGATTGTCATCGTTACCTGGAGCAAGACTCATCCACTTTCGATCCCCTCTGAGTGGAATCAAAGGAACTTCTAAGGTTCGATGAGAGAACAATCCCTTACTTCTTGTTAAGCTGGAGATAGACCTCTTTGATGGGCCGCTCTCATGGCAAATCAGTATGGTCTTCCTGTCAAGAGCCTCTGATTTGGTATCAGAGGAATACAAGTTCTCTCCGAGACGTTCCGTAATACATTACCTGTCAGTTTTCAAAATAACATTTTAATTTGGCGGTTCTGTTTCATGACTTTTATATGACACTCGAACAAAGGAAATGTTAATGGTCCCTTCTGTGTGACAGTCTGTTATGGATAAATAAATGATGTATGCGGTCCTGCTGGTGTCCGCGTTTATGAAAATACACAGTAGACTTTTTCCAAGAGCTGTGGAATTTGTCAAATAGACTGATACTACAGTTGCAGGTCTGTTTTTAGACAAGGTCATGCTTTTAAAATGGTATAATTGCTTTGTGTATTTTGCAAATGGTTTGACATGTAAAGTCATTTCAGAAGTGCGCAGAAGCATTTAGGAATGCAACACATATTATGCAGAACAAGGCAAAAGTAAGGCAATACATTATTTTTAACATTTTAAATAATTAAGTTTTTAATTATTTATAGAGTTATTGTTTTAAATAATTTTCTGTGTTAAAATAAAGCTTAGAAATGCCATAGATGCTTTGATTACATGGGAGTATTTTAAAATAAACTGTTAGTTTATCAAAACTATGATTTACTACCCGGTATTTCTAGTTGATATCAGTCACCAACTAGAAGTACCGGGTAGTAATCAGCCGGTATCTTTAAAAAAATTCAATTTTTGTACCTTTCAGATACTAATATGTACTAATTTGTCCCTTTATGGTACCAGTATGGACCTTCTGAAGAAGTACTGCCCCAGTGGCAGCTTTTGTACTTTTTTTCTGAGAGTATAACGATCATTTTATTGGACAAACATTTTCACATTTTATTGGCCAATTTTTTTAAATTAAATCTTCAGTATATTGGCTTTCAATACAGCAAAAAATCATGCAATAAAAGTGACTCCCATTGGTAAGCTATTTTCGACATTGCAGTTTTTACACATTCAGTCAAGTGGGAGCTTAACTTGCATGTAATTGGTCTCAAGATGGCAATGTAGTGAACGGACTTGCTATTAAAAGGACTTTTTCAAACACATTGTTTTCTATGAATGTATGCACACTGATGGTGACTACGATATCAGGGGCTGATCAAAATCCTGCCATGAAACAGAGCGCCATTCACACAGATTTCCATGAAATTTCAATGAAATCTATTTGGGCCAAAATATATGTACTTTCTGAGTTCGCCCTAGGCTGAAACATTGCCCTTTTTGGAAATATTTTTGTATTTGTTTGTTTGTCACTTGAATAAAGTCTGTGCTTCATTTAGATAATTAGATTCACTGTTATGAACTGCGTCTTGAACCTGAAAACACAAGTACAGAAAAACGTATTGATGTGTGAAATGTTTTAGGCACGGCTTATCTCATCTGGTATTATTCTCACTTCCTAGGTGTCTTATAAACGCTACAGTTCCATGACTTATGTGCATCATTCTATAAATGACTTTATTGCAATGTGCCATATTGTTTTCATTGAGTAACATTTGCCATTGATATACTTATGCGAAGGGCATGGGAATTTTATTATCAGGCATGCAATTATATGCTGGGATATAATTTTATCATCATGGCATGGTATTTGGGGCATGACTTTTATTATTACTATCCCCTTTGGAGTGCATGCTTTTTCTTTTTTTCTTTTTTTTATGGATGTCAGTATTGGAGAGGCTTCAATACACTGGAATCAGTACCCTGACTTTTGTGATGAAACTGATTATTTTATGAATTGAAAGCATTTCAGCTAATCTTTAAGTGTGCTAAAATGCTGTTTCATGAGAGAAGTCACTGATAATTTTATTTTCATTTTTATGATATCCTCATGATTGACTTTCATACAGCTGAAAGCTTCAGAATCAGATTAAATAATACTTCTGTCATGACACCTCTCGGAGGGATTGGCATGGTAATGTACATGACAATGTTAATGTATTTGGTCTAGGTGGAATAGATCTGCTATGCTGCTGCGGCAGAGCAAGTACCGAGACTTGCTACTGCCAATACACCCAGTTCACGCTGCTTTGAGCATGTAAAAATACTGCTGCTGCAAATATAACATATGAAATGACCCCCTATTGCAGGGGTTCACAAACTTTTCCATTCCACGACCCACCTAAACAAGTAGAATTTATTTCAAGACCCACCAAAATATTTGATAAAAACAACTGACATTACTCTTAATTAAAACATATGGCAGAAATGAAGTATTTAAGAAAAATAACCATTTTATTTTATAGTCCCACTCCCATTTCTTCATTTACAGATGTTAATGTGTCTATGAAAATGTCTGCAAAACTTCGAAATGCGCTCACGCGCTCAAATCAGTTGAGAAAAAGAACATTATATTGATGTGTGCATGTGCAGTAAACCTTGGTAGGAAAATCTGACAGGTAGGATAAAATGTCAGGACACCGGCCTTTGTCATTAAAAAATCGCACTGAGCAATATCGCAATTCGTAATTAATCTTTGTACATTGTCCAGCCCTAGGAACTGTGTGTTTCATTTAGCTGCCCCCCTTTCCCACTCTGTGACCCACAAGGTCGCAACCCACAATTTGAAAACCCCTGCCCTATAGCATACATGAATCACCTCGTAGCAGATCTAGGCTATGCAGGTGGAGCTGGGGAAGGTGGAGGGTTTCTGAAGTGTGCTGTGAACTGCTACAATGAGCACTAGTCATATATTTGAATGTTGAGCAGAGAGCTCATTGGCTACTGATACAGGAGAGAACCAAACAGCTATGCCATGTGACGATGATGTCATTAGGTAAGATTGAGTTAGACCTGAGTTTCATGCCAGAACTGTGTATATGTATATATATATATAGTCTAATTTACAGAGCCCTGGACTCTATATATTAATATTAATATTAATAAATATATCGGGCCACAGATTAAGTTTTTTCTACAACTTATTTGTTCCCTCATTTTAGTTACTGAAAATTACCCCATAATTTACGTAGTGTAAGCTCCGGTGAGAAGTAATGAATGAGGAAGTGCAAAGGAGAGAGCAAAACAAGGATTTGTAAAGAAAAATGTCGGAGGATCTTTATATAAGAAAAGAGGAGATTAGTTTTCCTTTGCTGTAAATACAACTTTGTTCACTCTCTCATGAATGTGTGTACGACAGTTAGCGAAGCTAGAGATTACACTTTATAAAGTTTTAAATATGGATATTTTTCTTACACAAATGGTTCAGTTCGCTTCAGAAGGCCTTTATTAACCCCCTGTGCCACGTGGAGCACTTTTTATGATGGATGGATGCACTTAATTTTGCTTCAAAATCTTGACCACAATTCATTGCCATTATAAAGCTCGGAAGAGCCAGGACAACTCCTATTGTATTTGTCCGGAAGAACAATGTTATTACACCTGGCTTGAGGGTGAGTAAATCATGGGGTCATTTTCATCTTTGGGTGAACTATCCCTTTAAATCCTGGCCACACTGTACTGTACTACTTAAATCTAAAGTTACTGCTTTTAATTAAACAAGGTAATTAATTAATAAAGTTTGGTAACCAATTACTACAACATAGTCACAATTTGCCTAAAACGAGAAATTTTAAATTAATAAATCACAGGGAACAAATTAATATATCATATTCTGAATTTTTGGCATTTTTCCCCTCTGTTTGTCATATCTGGGGTTTAATACTAACAGGCTGATAAAAGAGAACGTTCATTTCAAACCCTGATTAGGGAAATAAAATGGTATTTGAGTTTCATTTTATGTTGACTTCAAAGCTTCCTTCAAGTTTAGTATCATCCAGTCCAGTGGAATTCACTGAACACACTGCATGCTTTATGTACGTTTTACAGTGATGCTCTCTCATTCTCTTTTTAGAGACTTTCGTGTGAGATCATACTATCACTATAAAAGGTGTGATTTGCCTCATTACTGACTGTTTTCCAGCCGATGGAACGTTTTGGAATGTGAAGACAGAACTGAAATGCCTTTTTCTCTACACACCCACTGACACATAAAAATATATATATGCATACACGCAGCCGCCCACTATCTGCAACAGACTGTTAAACACAAGCACCGTCACTGTCTCTTATGGCTTGTTGTTGTAGCAGGGCCGGAGGAAATGTACTTTCCCTAACAGGCCGTGAGCTATGGAGGCACTCTTCCATGGCAGGCTGTGTGGAGGTGTGACATCAGATGAAACCTGTGATAAAAGCAGGCTGGAAGCCTGTCATATGTGCACACTGCCTCTGCTTCCAGGTTCCACACCATGCCCTGTAATAACACTCGCTGCAAAATTGGACGCCAGATGGATTGTGCTTGTTAATGTCATAACAGGAATGTTGCTAAGTGGCGACATGCATGTTCTGTGCACATTGGATCAAGTTTAAAGGGATAGTTCTCACAAAATATGGAAATTCTGTCATTATTTACTTTCCCTCATGTTATTCCAAGTGCTTGTACTGTTAACTCTTTTCCATACAGTTGACAGTTTATAGTGACAAGTCTGTCAAGCTCCCAAAAAAGGACAGAAAAGCACCATTAAAGTAGAATGACATCCATGTGTTATATTCCAAGTCTTCTGAGGCCATATGATGATCTATCACAACCATGGTATATTTTTGTATATTTCTGAATAAGTACTTACTTTTTGGACTGTTGCTCAAACAAATAGATATTATGGCATCAGAAGAGACCAGTCTATGAATTTTGTATGAAAGAAGCAAGTGGATTTTTGTCCAAAATTCTCTAAAATTACCATACGAGATTGAAATTACATGAGAGCAAGTAAATAACGACTGAATTTTCAGCATTGAGTGAACTAGTTCCTTAAAGTTAAATGAGAGTGAATGTAAGAGAGATAAAATGAATCTTGCAAGGTCTGAGAGGCAGCATGGTGGATGTATGTGACCTTTTAAGAAATGTCCACTGAACATGCTCCTCTTCTGCTATCTAGTTTTGCCCTTTGGGCTCGTACTGTCTTGTAAAGGAATGTTTTTTTTCTCGTTCTACCCCTGAAACTTGGGAGGTAATGACACATAGTGTCTCTTAGTATGTGTGTTGTAGGGAGGGATTCCAGCTGGTTCTATGATCACTTGCAGCTTTCGCGAGTCAGTTTGAGTGTGTAATGCTTTGTGACAGCTCACACTGCTCTGTCATCCTTCTTGAATCCAGTATTCTATCTCATTCTTACTGGCATATGTCCCATCATGCAGTGGTGAGAATAGCTAGTGTTACTCTTGGCAATGTGTTCATTACACCAGATGTCTAAATCAAGAGCTGTGTTCCAAAACCTACTGAGATGCCTACCTAGGGAACATCTTTGGGCATCATAGGTGTGCTTCTGACACAAAGGCTGTTGAAAAATTAGCAAAATTAGGCTCCTCAGAACATTACTAGTATGGGTCAAAATCTTAGACAGAATGTAGGTGTGCTTTAATGAGTTAGTTCACCCAAAAGTGAAAATTCTGTTATTAATTACTCGTTCCAAACCTGTAAGACCTTCCTTCATCTTTGGAACATGATAGTATCCTTGCTGTCTATGGGAGGGTCAGAGAGCTCTCGGAATTCATCAAAAATATCTTAATTTGTGTTCCGAAGAGGAACAAAGTTATTACAGGTTTGGAACTAACATGAGGGTGAGTAATCAATCCCTTTAAGTATGGATCCGATATCCAAGAAAAATATGAGAAAAATATCAGTAAAGCCATTATCGCTCGATGTATACACATGAAAGACTATTAACAAACTTGTTTCCATTTCAATCTCCTAACATATTCCATTTAGACCAGGATGCTGACTTAGAGAGCAGCTGCTTACTGTATGCAAACAGTAGGCTGTGAGGCAGCTTACTAAGGTTGAAACCGAGCCAAGAACACCCCATTTACAAATCCCAGCTCAGCGATTCCCTGAAGGTATGAAAGTGGCATGTTTTGATGGATGGCATGTTCCACACTTAATGGGTGAGAGGAAGAAACGACGGCAGCTCAAAGTGACAGCTTTGTGGAGATGGACAGCAGATCTATAGAAGCCATTGCCTATAGAGATAAAGAGACCGTTTGGAGAGCTGAGGTAATACAGGAGGGAAAAGGATGCAAAATGCCCATTTGGGAGACCTCAGTAGCAGAGGTGCAATTTTCCAGGTGTTTCCTATTGGACAGCCGCAGGTGCCCTCCCCCTTCACCCCTTCAAGACATCCGCTTCCATTTTATTCAACCTCTCATCTCGTGAAAAGCCAGGCCTATTAGACATTAATGCTCTCAGTGAAGGTTTTAGGAAAGTACGGTGGCAGTGGTGATGCTGTCTGTCGGTACGAGAGGTGAAGGGCACTGCATTATTGATGGGGCTCATTCAGCTTGACTGAGCAGACTCACACCTCAAACAGATTATTGACCAGCACCCTGGAGTCTCCGAGCTGGTGCATGGCATGAGATGATATACATGCTCACTCAACACATCAGGTGGATAACCTTGTTATTGCTCTCAGTGCTTGGGTGATGCATAAG
The DNA here is from genome assembly GCA_027564155.1 of Gymnocypris eckloni scoliostomus. Lineage (NCBI taxonomy): Eukaryota > Metazoa > Chordata > Actinopteri > Cypriniformes > Cyprinidae > Gymnocypris > Gymnocypris eckloni. The sequence goes on along the minus strand of CM050423.1, from coordinate 8,851,500 downwards.
GCCACAGATAAAACCTGATACAGGATTCAATTCCTGCATTTATCTCCGTTAGAAGCTATGGCTAGACTTAAGCATTTTCTTGTGCTGTACATGGTTTTCTAAGGCAGCGGTTCTCAATTCCAGTCCTCGCCCCAGCATCCCCCTTCCCCAATTCCGATTGACATGCTACCTACACAGTGTCCATTGCTTCCTACTCTCTGAGCAGGGGAAATCCGTAGTTTACTTCACTTACACTTCAGAACATTCATTCATGGATTTGCGCTGCCCAACGTCTTCACACACGGACGAGTGTGACATCATACACCTCTGTAAATATATACAATTTAAATTCACGTCTCGCACACTTCGACTTTGATTGGAACATATATGTTCGCTTCGAACTGGAATGATGGTGGAATATCCTGTGATGTTCACTTTGTAGGGCACTTACCTTTGAATAGAACAAATGTCTGAAGCAATAAGAGAAACATTCAAAATCAGCAGGGAGAGGGGGAATTGAAAACTGCTGTACTAAGGTGAGATGAGGGGTTTAGTTTGTTGCTGTCACGCTTGGGCAAAACTGGTCCCCATTGACTTCTATAGTATTTTGTATTTATTTAGTCATTTTTCAACTCATGTTCATGTGATTTCAACTACTTCATTCTTCTCATGGACTTTTTTTATTGTCATAGAATTAGATGGGATCTCATTACTCATTTATAAACATTTCTGATTACACTAGTCAATCATAAAAAAAGTTTAATTTGCATATATAGATCTTAAATGCAGGAGATGCAACCTAGTTAATTTAACATGCCAAAAAAGGGAGGAAAACGGTTATGAAAACTATTTTAGTGTATAGCGTGCTGTACATTTCTAATTTCTGTGACTGTTTTGTGTGAAAGTAACACTGACTAAAACTGTGACCTCTGGGGAACAAATGTTACAGAAGTGGATGATGCGCTGTTGTTTTTATGGGATGTGGGAAAAATCACATCACATCCTGTTGCCCTTTGCTGCAATGTTTTCTTTAGTTTGGAATCATGGCTAATTTGTCCACAATCTGTTGCCATTAGAATTGAACCCTGTAAGTGGAATGTTCCAGTAAATGTGGAACATAAGTGGAATGTTTACAATAAGTGAGATGGCAGTATTCTCTGTATCCTCCCTAAACTCTGCATTCTGCATGTATGTTTGATACGTGAGATTCAAAAAGCCAGAAGTTATAGAAATGTTATTTCTGTCTGCTCTTGATCTTGGTAGGTCAAAAAGTGGGCAGAAAATGAGCACACATTGTTTGATGTAACTGAATGATGCACAGAAATGGAAGAAATTTAAAATGTGTTCAGTGTTAATGCTATTGATACATTTGACCAAAGCGAGCCATACGGCCCCAAATTAGACTTACATTGAAATGAACAGCACAGCAGTCATGGGATTGTGAATTGTATGGAATCAACTTTTGATCTTTCTTGAATTACAAGCCACCCTTGTGGCAGATCAGTGTCAGTCTGTATATTAATGCTGGTCTATCTAATAAGCATTACAATTCATCCTAATGGCCTTTCTTGATACATGGTCAATTAAAAATGTACCAAAACAACAGTCAAACGTGACAAATTGTATGCTCTTAAAGGGATACTCCACCCCAAAATAATAATTTTGTTATTTTTCACTTACCCCCATGTCGTTTCAGACCCGTAAAAGCTTCGTTCATCTTCAGAACACAATTTAAGATATTTTGGATGAAAACTGGGAGGCTTGTGATTATCATTTTGGGGTGGAGTATCCCTTTAAGCACGAACGAGCCATTTTCCAATCCTGCGTTTTTCCACATAGAAGATTAAGGAAAAAGTAATGAGAAAATCTTTTCAGAGTTTTCTTTGTCAGAGAGCTTTTGTTGGTATTTGGAGGAGCAGTTGGGTCTATCACCTCTTTTAAGGCATGATGAAATGGCTTTTCTCTGCAGTCTCATTACGTCTTTGATCGAGTTGCTTAGCATTTCCAGCTCAAGTCCTTTCCACACACTCTTGATGACTGAGATGAACATTGTACATACATGACTGAGATGTACAGCACTCCAAACGAGAGCTCATTTACTCTCAGCATGGTGTGAAGGTTATACATTTGCCTTGTTATACAGACTCCTATAAGGTTGTGTTAAAAAGAGGATATACCTTTAACTCAAGTGGCTTTGATTTTGGTTTGATTTCGACTCTTAGTTAGCTTTAATGTGTGTCATGTCATAGCTCAAGATATGTTATGCACCATCGTAGTTCTGTTAAACTGTTCTGCAGGAGATACATCTGATTGTGGACACTTACATCTTCACGACTTCAAATCGACTTCAAATCTCGTTTTCTTTGTTGCAGACCTCTCGGTAGCCGTGCAGAAGTTCTCCCAGTCGTTACAGGAGTTCCAGTTTGAGTGTATTGGTGATGCAGAAACGGATGATGAAGTCAACATTGGTAAGTGTGGGGTAAACCGCTGATTTGAGGTCTGCTACTTCTAATGCTGATTCAGTTTCATAGATGTATATGTATATGACATTCCTAGACCACAATTAGAATAAATGGAGAGCAAATGCAAACATTTGCTGAAGTCTCCTGCTTAAATGTTCTGCAGATAAAATGACCTCATGGAGCTTCAGAAGACATCTCATTAATCCCTCGAACTAGGGCTGTGCGATTAATCAGTTTTTTGTTTGGATTTAGGTTTTGGCTTGCAGAAATCGAATGTGAAAATGATTATTGTGCCACATTGTTTTCCTTTCCATTACAGCGGTGCATTTTCTACTCTCCATAAAGTCCCAAACTTAGCATCCAAACCAGTCAAATCATGTAACAAGACTGCTGTAAAAAGGAGAGTTCAGGAACTCGGACTTGGGATTCGCACTCAGACTGACGTGTTGTCAGACTTGACTCACATTTTGTACAGACAAATTCATGTCATGTATAACATGAAAGTTAGAAAAAACAACATAAAAACATGAAATGTATATAAAAATACATTTATAAACATCTCCCACTCAAACTCAATTCTCTAGTATTATAGTTATTCTCTATAACTCTAGTTAAAGACTTTCCACCTTGGAGAGTATTCACAAAAACACTGTTGTTTATGTGAATTTCAGTGTTGGGGAGTAACTGGTTACATGTAATAGAGTTACGTAATTTAATTATGAAATAAATGTAATTTATCTGTTATAGTTACTTAGAATTTATTTTTTTATTAAATTACAGTTACTTGATGATTACAAAGGGGATTATATTTGAATACACACACACACACATTTAATATATTTATTTCCCAAAATGCACTAACTGCTCTAAAATATGAGACACCAATGTTTCAGTTTTGGACCTAGAATAGGATGCTTACTCAACAACTTGCATTGTATTTGCTTTACTTTTTTAAGATTAAGGTTTTAAGACTAAAGCTTTTTTTTCACGGCTTTAAAAAAAAAAAATGTCAAGGCATTGTTAGATGCCAGTGATTCCTAGCTATGCGAAGATTTGATTTCAAAAACAAAAATCTTGTTAGGATTTTAAATCAGTATTTAACCTCACAATGATCTCAAAGTAAAAAGATGTGCTAAAGTCTGATTTTGTGGTGACTGTGCTTTAAAGTTGTTTTATATAATCTTAATTTAAGTGATGAAGGAATTTGAAAGTCTTGCAGTAATCAGTGTTGAGTACTACTGTAAGATTAGCCCTTCCTGGTTTAAATGTTTGAAAATGATTGAGAAATTTATAAAAGTAATCAAATGTAATGAGTTACATTTGTAACTCTTTAAGTAATTGAAAAAGTAATTGAAGTAATTGAAAAAGTAATTAAGTAATTGCAAAAGTTTCAATTTAAGTAATTGTAAAAAAGTAATTGAAAGTAATTGAAAACATTTTAGTAATTGAAACTTTAAGTAATTGAACGTAGTTATTACGTTTCAAAAAGGGTAACTTGTAATCTGTAACCTGTTAAGTTTCCAAAGTAACCTTTCCAATGCTGGTGAACATTAAATGAACATTAACAGATGCTCAGACCTTTTCTCATCAAATACAAATATTCAAATCGAATATTAATTCTTTTTAGACTGAATTACGAATAAGGGGTATGCTGTCCACACTCATTGTCCACACTAATTTCTTTTTTCTTTTTAGCAAAACATCTGAGAAAGTTGATTCACAACCAAGAAGTCCATTAACTCACCTGAGCTATGAAAGGGCAACATCTGATCGATAAAAGTCCCATCAAACCTATTAAAGACGATCTGCTTAACCATTCTAAGATCATCTTAATGGAAAGTTCTCCTAATATTCTGAGGAATAGTTTCCTTCCTTGATCCCAAATGTCCCGCACACTGTCCCAGATGGATGGGTTTGTCATTTTAATCAAGACCTATCCCTGTAAATTCCATATGAGTTCCTTGGAAAAGTCCCCCAGAGTTGAGTAGCATAGATGGATTTCTTGGCTCTTTTTTCTTCCACTCCGACTCTTTGCCTTTTGGCTATTGATTACAATCTTTAGCATGTGAGCAGTCACAGAAGGACTTACAATTCATTGTTTTGATTAGTAAATGCATTCTTGTATGAAAGCAAGCATCGGGCATGCTGATATGCTGTCCCAGTCCAGATTTAGCTCAACAGCTCAAGGCAGGTCTCCGTGAGATTGCCTGCCCGGCATGCATAATGTATTGTATTGATTTGCTTACATTCCAGACAAAAAGGTCTCAGCTTAGCCCTTTAAGAGATCAGAGTAATTAATTGTGATTTGTGTCAGAGATTAAGGAAAATACAGCCCGCTCACCCTCGGTGGGCACTGAGCAGATGTGCTGAGAGTTCATACGCCCTGATGGGTTGATCACTCATTCTGTTCCGTCTCGTTTTCAGCCATTCATCTCTTTCTATCTTTCTCTCGTTCCTGCGTTCTCTCCTTATGTGTCATTACTTTGTGTATAATCTTCCTGTCCTGCTCGGTGCATTGTGTGCTGGCTTGACACTCAGACCATCTGCATCTAACAGCTGGCTTCCAGTCTTTCGGTACTCTCAGTCGCACAAGCAACCTGCCATTTAGCCTGATACCTTTTCCTCTACTTTTCCCAAGCAATCTGATGGGAAAGAATCGAATTAAATGTGTTGAGGTGTGGCAAAGTAAGCTCACAATGGAGTTCAATTTGGCTTTTGTATATCCCCGTCTGGTCACCAAATTAGAATGGGGCGATTTTTTTTGCAGTTTTCCCCCTATTTGTATGATTTAAAAGGAATGTTTTGGCGAGCCGGTCATAGCGAGGATGTTTTGGAAGGTAGTGACACAAAGGCATCTTTACGGATGTTTAGCTAATGGACCACTTTAGTGGACAGAAACGTTGATTAGGTAGGAAATTATAGGGCTACGGATATTGATTTACATGTGTAATGTGGCGGATGATGTTGATTTGCATTCATGGACAAGTGAATGTTGAGGAAAGCTGTGGCTGCATGTTAGGGCCATCTCTTGACATGAATCCAGAATTTTGTTCAAAGTCCTTTAAGTGAAACATACGGTAAACAAAAATGGTAGGCAATACAATACTTTATATATTATATATATGTTTGTGTTTGTGCGTGTGTGTGTTAGTTAGTTAGTTAATAACAACAACAAAGAAAGAAGGAAATAAATAAAATAACAATAAAGAAAGAAAGATCATACAAATAATAACAATAAATAAAAAATAAGAATAGAGAGAAAATAATAACAATAAATAGGAAAAGATAGAAAAAGAAAAATATTAACAATAAATAATTAATAAGAAAGAAAGAGAGACAGAGAGAACGAAAGAGAAAGAAAGAAAGAAACAGAATTACAGGGCAATGATACAATCAATAGAAATGCACATTATGGCTGCATTCACGGTTACTGTTTGGGACTGACAGCAGTTGCTTACAGGTGAGAGACTTGAAAGGTTTTATTTATTTAGAAGATTAAAACATCTGCTTGATTACATATCTGTATATGAATGAACAGCTGAAGTCACAACCGCATTCAGGACTCTAGAGCGTCTTAAGATCTTAAGATGAATGCAAATCATTTATCCTCCTCCGTCTCTGTGAGTGCATTAAACCCTTCATGATTATATAGGCAACTCGATGTCCCGTGCTGTTATCGTTCATTCAGCGCTGCTTTGAATGCGGTTGTGAAACATTCCTCAGAGATTTTGTTCCATATTGACATGATCGCATCACGCAGTTGCTCCAGATTTGTCGGCTGCACATCCATGATGTGAATCTCTCGTTCCACCTCATCACAAAGGTTCTCTATTGGATTGAGATCTGGTGACTGTGGAGGCCATTTGAGTAAAGATAACTCATTGTCATGTTCAAGAAACCAGTCTGAGATGATTTGAGCTTTGTGACATGGTGCATTATCCTGCTGGAAGTACATCAGAAGATGGTACACTGTAGTCATAAAGGGATGGACATGGTCAGCAACAATACTCAGGTAGGCTGTGGCGTTTAAACGATGCTCAATTGTTTACGCCAAATTCTGACTCTAACATCTGAATGCCGCAGCAGAAATCGAGACTTATCAGACCAGGCAACATTTTTCCAATCTTCTATTGTCCAATTTTGGTGAGCCTGTGTGAATTGTATCCTCCGTGTCCTGTTCTTAGCTGACAGGAGCGGCACCCGGTGTGGTCTTCTGCTGCTGGAGCCCATCTGCTTCAGGGTTCGACGTGTTGTGCGTTCAGAGATGGTATTCTGCATATCTTGGTTGTAACGAGTGGTTACTTGAGTTACTGTTGCCTTTCTATCATCTCTAACCAGTCTGCCCATTCTCCTCTGACATCAACAAAGCAAGGAGTATAAAGAAAGGATAAAACTATAATAATAACAAATTAGGGCTTGTGTAGGCAAAATATAGGGGGAAAAGGTTAAAATATTTGTCATGGGGAGAACTTTACATCAGAGTTCATTGTGCAGACTTAAGGAAATACAAAAAGTGCTGCCACATAGTTTGAAATGTACAATATGAGTTGGGCTCAAAAGAACAACACGCCTAACTTTTTTTTCTTAGGTGCACCAGCACAAAGTGCACCCACATTTTCATATAGGCAATATTGACTAGTAAACGATTAACTAACAACCTGGTCAACATAACGTCATTCCTTCATTCATAAAATTCCATAAATATTCTTTATTTGAGGCACAATTCTACAAGAAAGGTAACTTACTGAAAAAGTGTTGGTGTTTAAAGTGCTTCACTGAGCTAATATTTAAACTTAAAAACATCTCAAGATAAATTAAATACAAATAAAATAAAAAGTGTTTTAAGGGCGTCAAACTGAACATCTCGTGGCTCAATGTCTTATGGACTATCCTCCATTGCAGTCACATGCCGCTCAGATGGCTAACTCCTGTAGTTTAGCTTTCTTGATCTTTGGCCTTGGCTAAACCAGCTGAACACACTCTCTCTAGCATCAACATCTTCCAGACTTGGCCCTTCTACACTGATTCTTATCAGATCTTCCACTGTGTCTGAATGAAGGGATGCTCTAGTGCAGTGCTTCTCAAACCCCTGCTTAAACCTATACAAAAATCCAGCGCCCCATCCCACCTCAGACTACCAAATAATTGCACTAAACATTATGAAAAAAAAAATCTGTCTAATTGTCTCTCTGTTCTCATACTGTAGTGTAATGCAGCCACATTCTCAATAAAACTGTTTTACTTTATATATTTTACTGTTTCTTTTGTCAGTCAACGGGATAAATATGAAATAGCGACCTTTAAGAATACATAACCAGCTCTCCCTTCCAAGAAGCTAGTCTGCACAAAAATCCTAATTTATAATTGTATTGAGCCATTGTCTGATGAAATCAAACAATACACAGAAGATAAGATAAGACAAAGACAATTCCTGTTCTGTGATTTCGGCTATATTTGCATGTACACTTAGAGAATCTATAATATCTGTTTGAATTGAACATGCTGCTCCTCTCAGACGCTCACTGAACAGAGCAGATGCAGAGAAAGAGCTGCGTGTGTGCTGATCTCGTGCCGTTGCGGCAATACCAGCAATCAGAGACTAGCTAAAGTTTGTCCAAGAAGTCGCTAGATTTGTTACTATTCACTTTTTTAGAAAAAAGTCGCTATAGGGGTCTGAAAAGGCGCTAAATCTAGCGACAATTTCGCTAAATTGGCAACACTGCGTGCATCACCTCTCTCTCTGTCTTCATGGAAGGTTTTCAAAGTGTCTGGTATTTCTGTTGTGTTCTCATAGTGTCCCAGCCCTAAAAGGGTAAGATTACACTCACTGAAGAAAAATGTAATTGTCTTGTGGAATCAATCTGGTCATCGATGAAAGTAAGCTTTCGGAGTGACTTGACCGGACCCCTTGTGTGCTGTGGGACCAGAATCTTGATGTAGCTGAGCTGCAATCTACTTTGAAGCTCCAAGCAGTCTGCGTCGCATCAGCAGTCTGTCTGGGAGTACAGACAGGGTCACCTGACCTCCTATCGATTTCATTCCATGACTTCCTGCTGTGACATTCACAATCCACACCAGTTATCCTGAAATCAATCTCACAGAAAGATTGATGTAGCTATAGAAATATTAATTGTCCTAAAAGTACAAGACGGTTTCACTTCAACCGTGATGGGCAGAAAACTGTTGCCGCTCATACTTTCTGTCCTTATCTCTCATTGTTGCTCTTCGAGGCTCTGACTTTTCCTTTGTTTGTCATGATGTCAATTTGTAGAACCACATTGTAGGAAACTGTATAAAATGAGTCTAAAATTGTCACGTGGTGTAACCATCCAAAAAATGATTATTAATTACACATTTTTATTTAATAATTATTCACAAGAATGTTTTTAAATATTTTTTTTTAAGTAAAAGTTCATATATTTTTTTATTTCCTAATATAATTGATCTGTTAAACCTATGTTTAATAGATATAATGAATATAAAATTATATATTGAATCTAAAAATGCCATATAACCCTCAAGCATAAATCAATACCATATTTTCCTTGAATCATTATTTTTAAGAATGGTTTTAAATATATATTTTGTATAGTGTAAAAAGTTATTTTTTTTACATTTACAAATATAATTTGTAGAATTAATATAATATTATACATTAAATAGAACATTTGTTTTTGGTGGAACCCTTAAGTAAAAAATATACCACATTTTCCTTACTTCTTGAATAATTATTTTCAATGTTTTACATGTATTTTAACATTTAAAACATTCATTTACAATTATCAAATATTTTTGGTATATTAAATATATATATATATATATATATATATATATATATATATATATATATATATATATATATATATATATATATATATATATATATATATTTAATATACAGATTTTCAAGATTTTTTTTTTTAAAGATTGTCATCAGACTTGTCAAATTAGATTATATTTTTTATGAGAATTATTGACCTTGCAGGTCTCACCATGTTTTATATCAAAGTTATTCTTTGTCTGCTCATTGTAGAAATTATGTATTCAAGTGTTTTAATAGACAAAAAACATGGTTATGATGTAGCTAAAGCATAGTTATTAAAGATAATTCATTATATACATTTTAAATTAATGAAATAAAAAAATGAAATAACTTTTTATTGCCTAAACTTCCTGTTTCAATAGAAAATATTGCAAATAAAAATACGTATCAAGTGATTTCCTGAGGTTTTGAAGCAGTCGTGTGCGACCGGTCTTGATTTATGGATAGTGCATTATGGGTTTTTAAATGAGAGGGCGATTCCTACTCTGCCTCTCTCATCAGTTCTTCTTAAATGTATGTACGTCACATCTCTTCAGTCCTGAGCCAAAAGCCCATTTCACAGAATGACTCATCACTTCTGTCATTCTCTCTATTAACCTGTGAATGATACATACGCTCGTACCCCTTTTAGCCGCTACATCCTGCCTTAAGTACCTCATATAGTTCAACAGAGACATGTATCCCCAGCTTCTGCTCTTATCTTCCACATCAGATCTCTCTCACTCTCTCCTTCTCATTTTCTGTTCTCGTCTGTTTATCTCTTCGCAGTTTCTCATTCATGCAATAACTGTATCTGATAAATAAATACACTATTCCTATTTGTTTCTCTGCAACTCTAATTTATTAGTTTGTTTATTTTATTTATTGTATTTAAAAACAAATTCTAAATTCCAAATTAAGGCTTTTTATTAGATTTGAAAATATTGGATATAAATGAATAAATAAAAACAAATACATTTATCCATCTATCTATCTGTCTGCCTGTCTGTCTCTTTTATTATTTTTTTTTTTTCATTACAAAAAATAAATGTAAATGTAGGCTCACATTGGGGTCAATTGTGTCACCAAAACTATTGGTAAGAACATAAACATGAACACATACACTGTGACTATTGATGGGAAATATATGAAATATTAATTGACCATTATTGTAACCAAACATGATTAAATAAATAATATTAAAATAAATTAAGTCCACCAATCAACCAGTTAATCAATCAATCAATCAATCAATCAATCATAACTATTAATATTGCCATGTTTAAGAAACTTTTTAATTGGCCATTAAGGTCCCTAAAGACTGTCATAAACGGGTTTCACGATCATTCCTTGGTTTTAAAGTTAGTGTGTTTGGTTCATTTCTGTGAATCAGTTCATGTCCATTTCATTGACTACATTTAATTTCATTGTTGTGCTAAAGCATGTGTGGCATTTTCTATGTATTAAAATCTTAAGATATAACATTTCATCTATTTTTACATTGTGAAATATTCTAAAGTATTTATTTATTTCTTTGGTTGTTTGTTTGTTTATTGCATATTACATTTAATAGGTGCTCTTTACTTAATCTTCCAAATAAATGATCAATATAGCTTGAAAAACAGTGAGCATGTCTGGCATCGGGGTGTTTTTGGAGTCTTCTGGGACATGGCAATCTTACGTTCAGCTGTCCATAGTTGCTAAAAGCCAAGGAACGTAAATGGACACAAAGAGAGAGGATAGGCTATCTGAAATGATGCTTTGATAATTGTGTTTGTAGAGTTGGCAAGCTGAACTTGGCCAAGTGTCCAAGCTCAAACAGAGGTAAAGTCCATCCAGGCAGAGACAGCAGCTGTCCCTCATCCACAGCCTGTTTAAATGAAGTGATGAAGCCATCAGTGGCTCGCAGACACCGTTCTTCTGAGCAATCACAAGCTGCCATTGTGTTGCAGCAAGAGAAAGAGGGTAGTGCCAATGCTGGATGATGGTGGGTTTTATATTGAAAAATCTGAAGTTCTCAATGAAGCTCTAAATGCAATGGTCTTGGTATTCAAACTCAAGAACACTTCACTCAAAATGACATTTTGTCATTATATGTTATGAAGGAGTCAAGGTATTGGCTGGTCTGCATGGTACAGATACATGATAAATAAAGCACCATAAAAGGTGTTCATAAATTGAGCTCTATATTCCAGAGTTTTATTTTTGTGTGAATTATAACTTTAACATCCAGAGTTATGGGAATGATAGATGGAAGACTTCATTATAGTCTATTTCTAAACATCCATTGGTTATACTTTTTCACTTACATATGTACAGTCATGGCCAAAAATATCGGCACCCTTGGTAAATATGATCAAAGAATGCTGTGAAAATTAATCTGCATTGTTAATCCTTTTGATAAAAAATCACATAAATCTAACCTTTCATTGGAGAATAATAATTTAAAATGGGGGTAAATATCATTATGAAGTAAATGTTTTTCTCTAATACACATTGGCCTCAATAAACAGCTCCCTTTTATTCAATACTTTTTGAATCCTCCATTTGCCAGTTTAACAGATCAATTTTCTCCTATAATGCCTGATGAGATTAGAGAACACCTGACAAGAGATCAGAGATCATTCCTTCATCCAGAATCACTCCAGAACCTTTAGATTCCCAGATCCATGACGGTGCTTCTTCTCTTCAGTTCACCTCACTCATGTTCTACAGGGTTCAGGTCAGAGGACTGGAATGGTCATAGCAGAAGCTTGGTTTTGTGCTCAGTGACCCATTTTTGTGTTGTTTTTGATGTTTGTGTTTGGATTATTGTGCGATTGGAAGATCCAAATATGGCCCCATTATAAGACTTCTAACAGAGATTTCTAACATTATTTTTAGGGTATAATCACACAACATTTCTTCCAGGGTTTCATGTTTTATTGTAAAGTTTGCTTAATTTTAAATAATTAAAAGATAAATTAAATGAATGTGTATGCCTTCATTTGATATAACCAGAAAAAAATAACATTATTTCTGAGGGGGGGAAACATTTCATAAGGCCTTATTTTCAGAGTAAGTCTGAATAAATTAAGTATGCATTCAAATACTTAGACATGCAAAATAAATCTGAATTTGATATCAATAACACATGTATGAAAAAAAAAAATCATAGGGCCATAATTGTTGTTAAATTTTTAATAGATGTATATTTAATAATCATTTTATTTGTATAAATTATATATGCCTTTTGATTAATTAAATTTAATTAAATGTAACTATTAAAAAGGAGTCAAGAAAAAATAAAACAGGAAAAAATTTAAATCCAGAAAAATTAAAATGGAAAACTGGAATTTGGGAAAAAATAAAACTAAATAAAATGGATTTCATAGGGCCCTACTTATGTATGTGCAAGTTAGAATCAACATTACCTGTTCACTCCTGATTCATTGCATCGACATGCAAGTTCACTGCAGTTATCTAAAGAAATAGAAAGCCAAACTGGGGTGACTATTTCCCGTGACATGTCAGGTGTACACTGCAGAGGAATGGCATGCATGGGTGCCATCCACGAAGAAGCCTCTCCTAAAGCCCAGGCACAAAAAGCCGCCTAGAGTTTGCCAGGGCCCATACTGACAAAGATGAAGACTACTGGGTCTCTATACTCTGGAGTGATGAGACCAAGATAAATGTTTTGGAACTGATGCTTCAAAACTGTATGGCGTCAAAGGTGAGGAATACAAAGAAAAATGCATGGTGCCTACAGTGAAACATGGTGGTGGCAGTGTTCTTATGTGGGGCTGCATGAGTGCTGCTGGTGTCGGGAGCTGCATTTCATTGATGGCATCATGAATTCACAAATGTACTGCTCTATACTGAAAGAGAAGATGCTACCATCACTCCGTGCCCTTGGTCGTCGTGCACTTTTCCAACATGACAATGATCTAAACACACATCTAAGGCCACTGTTGGATTTCTGAAGAAGAAAAGGGTGAAAGTGATTCAGTGGCCAAGTATGTCTCCTGATCTGAACCCAATCGAACACCTATAGAATTCTGAAGAGACAAGTTGAGCATCACTCTCCATCCAGCATCCAATCTCTAAAGAGGTCATTCTTGAAGAATGGAAAAAGATAGATCTGGCAAAATGTCGCCAACCTGTTCATTCCATGCCTAGAAGACTTGGTGCTGTCATTAAAAATCATGGAGGCCATACAAAGTACTAGATTTAGTAGTTTTTGTTGTGGGGTGTACTCATTTTGCATCACCCTAATTTGAGTAAAACTGAAAAATGTGTAATCTAAGTTATATTATTAACCTTACTTTCATGTTATAAGTTAAACAGATGTTATATTAAACTTAGTCTTGTCAACATTTTGTAAATGGTTTTTGTGTTCATTGAGATATTGTTTAAAACTTTACTTTTTAAAGGTGTACTCATTTACGCTGAGCACTGTGTATATATATATATATATATATATATATATTTATATATAAATATACCTTAAAACAGAGTGTCAAGGGCGTAGGGGTGAAAATATTCCCTAAGAATTGGGACACCACTACTATACCTTTACACATCATGATACGTCGTCTAGCTCCTACAATACACACAACTATACTGGTGTGCATTAGAGACTTTAATTACATTTCTATATTAATGTGCTGCTTACTGACACACACACACACACACACACACACACACACACATATCGGAGATAGCTCACATATCCAGGAGCAAAGAAACTTGTCAATACTGCCCCACGACTTTTATTAATAACAGTTTAAATGCTGAATCGCTACATTATATTTTCCAACAATGAGAGGATAAAATCGTTTTTTTAAAGTAAACTCCTCATTGTAAACATAGATTCACAGAAGTGCTCTCTCTCTCTTGGCAATTGGTATTTGAGAAAAAAGTTTAGCGAATTCTAATTATTGGGGTTACTAGCCCTCCTCGATGTTTATGGTGGTAGCGATATTTTGCAAGCATTTCTTTGAATAACATGACCATAAACATGAACTCACAATTGAATATAATATACAACACATTATTACTTGTATTATTCGTTTGCTCGGGCAGCCATGTTGCCGCTGTAGCTGGTTTATGCTGAGATAATTCATATCGTTTGTAGTGTGGTCCTGAAAAATCTTTGCTTGAAGGGCTACCTGGTCCTTCCCCTACCCCTCCAACAAAAAGAGGATCGAGACACCCCTACCCCTTCACATGAATGCGCAAGAAAGAGGGATAGGGGAAGGGCTAAGGGGTTTAGAAATGAAATTGGGCCTAATTGTAGGCTCAGTGTCTCTGGTGTAAACTTTTGGTTAAGTACTTAGCTCAAGGACTTAGCAGGGACTGTGGGAATTAAAGTAATTTCCAGGTCACAGTCCCTATTTTGGGATTGAACCTTCAATGCAGAGGTTTCCCCTTGGGTCAGGGCTTCGTTTGTTAGCTCTTACTGGCTGTGGCGGCTCGTGGGTTTTAAAATAGAGGACACACACTAATTGTATAGCTCTGGGGATCCCTGCCGATAATTATTATTTGTATTTGCTTATACATTTTAAAATAGCATTTTGATTGCTTTTAGTCAGAAAACGACACACATATACTGCAAGATAATATAATTTCACTTACCTGGCCTATCACTTGAAGCAAACTACCATCCCTTCTTAAAATGATGTGTTAACTGCCTGTTGTGCCATTTAATTAAGCCGACTGCTGTAGCCTATATCCAGTTTAGGCCTGTTCTCCCTTTATTTTTTATTTGTATACTGTTTGAATGACAGCTTGGTAAATCTATTGGCGATCAAATATTCAATATCGCTACTGATCATAAGTAATTGGTACATTATCAGTGCAGCGGGTGACTTTCAAACTAATATCACGTAATTTAAGTCTCTATGATGATTGGTTAATATACCAGAAGAGAGCCTAGCATCCCTTGCAAGGTTTCTTTTCTCAACACTCCTCAGCGCTGAAAGTGAACACTCAATGGTGATTGGCTATTTATTTTACCAAGGGAGGCACAAAGGAACATACAGCATGTTCCAAAAAATAGACTGCAAAATCATGCTACCTCTTACGAAACCTCATTACATTCATGAGATTTTGGTGGAATTTAACAGCCAAAAAGTTTCATCACCTACTGCCAGTAGTATAGCGATGTAGGAAGCACAGCTCACACAGAAATCACTTTCAAACCAGGCAGCTTTCTGTGAATCATACTCAGTGCAGTATATCCACATAACCAGCTTGAACCCGTTGTGAAATCTGCATGAGGAAATCTTTTGTCCTCATCCCAATCACATGAGTTCCATTTGAACTAGATTTTGTTAAAACTGAAACTTAAGTTGCAAGTGCATTTTCTGTTTTCTTCCCTATTGCAACATCAGAGTAAAACTGTGTTTTGAACAACAACAAAAAAAGTAGATTTTGTCAACTGGGAACTGATTGAATCACTGAATTGTGATTTGCTAATTGGTACAATTTTATGGGAGTAGTTTCTGGAGGGGAAATCATATCACCCCGCCCGGTGCACACGTCACCAGAGAAGAGATGTCGTTGTGAGGGGGAAGGAAATGCAATCCCAGAATGCATCAGTATAAAAATGACCGTAGATATTATAATTGTACTCTTTTTCAGTGCCAATGTAAACTCTGGTAATAGCGCAGAGCTCAGCTCTCCTCCTCCACTTCTCTAGCACTTAGCGGTTGTAATACATCAGCATATTCAGCGCATTCGCAATAGAAAAGCAGCACTTTTCAACTTCAGTAACATGTTATGGTATTACAGCTGTGAAATTACAAATACACATTCTGAGACATGAACTAAAATGAATTGTGAATTTTATTAACATTAAATTGTCCCCCTCCCATTTTCACCTCGACATTTTGGGGAAGCTGTGCCTCCCCCGACAAGCTGCCACTGCTTGCTGGTAGAAGCCAGCTGGTAGAAAAACACGTCTTTGACAGCCAATTATTGATAGCCTTATATTCTGACATTAAAATAATAAATGATTTTACAGCAAATGTTTTACATGTTCCCTTTTTTGGAGGTTCTTGGACTTAGGACTGCATGATATAGCCTATATTGAAATAAAATTAGTGCCGCTATGTGGGTTGGTTTGATTGTCAAATCACACAGACTCCAATTTAAACATGTTTTATCAGTTTCAAGCGTGGCATTTACACATGTAGTTCATGATACAGTGCTTCAGCATCTGAGAATGGCTTGGTTCATTTACTGTGAATAGAGCCGTTCTGAAACACTGATAATATGCTGAATAAGTGGACATGAACACAGACACAAGCTTCATTCTAAAACCAGCAGTGCTTTTTTTGCCAGCAGCCCATCAAAATAAAAATGTGATGGTTTACCATTTGAAAAGGAAAAAATTAAGACATAAATATTAGTATCGTAATTTTTGAGTAAAATAGAATCATTGTATTTCTTTTATTTTATTTTACAGTATTACATTGTTTCATATATTATTTAATATTTGTATTTAGTAATATGACAATAATTCCAGTATTGTAATCAGTAAATTATGAAAACTATTATTAGTATTGTCATGTTGATTTGGTCAAAAACAGTGGGAATGTGGCCTATGAAAACTCAAGTGGAAGATAGCTATTCAAGTATTCTGGTGAAAATTCCTGTATTCTTTTAATATCAAAATATGAATTGCAGGAGGGGGGATCATGATGTTAGTATTAATCTATCTATCTATGTAATGTATCTTATATATCTATCTATATTATGCAATATGCATTGTAGTGATTTCATTTATCGGATCCTGCTGCTACAGACTGATTATTCACATGGTATTTTCATCTGATTTCTTGTATGGAAAGAAATGTTAAAGTGTGTAGCCTGAAAATATAGAATTTTCATTTTACATTAAACTTTAGCACCTTAAGCCTAAAAGACGTTAAGTGCTCTGTCTGTTGTGGATAAATTATTGAACATAGATAATTCATTCCTTTTAGATGACCAATAGTGGAGGAGGGTCTTTCTTAACTGTTCCATATTGATTTAAATTAAAAAAGTCCGTTGTTCATTCTGCATTCTTATTAAATGCTGAATTATTTATATAAGTAGCTGTGGCAATAAATCAATGCTAACAGAATTTACCTAACAGCATTTCTATTGACCCACATGAATCAAGTTATTATTATAAGTCTGAACTTTAACCAGTAAATGCAAATGGATTAATAACTCTATTTTTCTTCTCCAGCTCAGTCCTTCAAAGAGTTTTCTCAGTTGCTGAACACCATGGAAGAGGAGAGAAGGCGGCTTGTAAGTACTTTTTTGGGTTCTATTTCCATAGCAATACAACATTGTTTTCCTTGCCATCATTGCTTTCTTGTGTATTAGGTACTGTGCCATTGAAATTCCATGTTCACGCATTGTCTTGGCTTCAAACCTATAACCAAGCCCCAGGATTTGCATTGTTTTGGATGTATTCCATACCAATACCGTTATTTTGTTTCTAGTAAACATGCCTTATTCAGGAATTTGGTAAACATGCAGTACCAACACTTACAAAAAATAATAGTAATAAATAATAGTAATACTAAGTTAAAAAAATATTTGTATGCAAATCACATGATATTTTGTTAGAATTCAAAGCAAACTAAATTCCACAATTGTAACTTAAGTACTCAAATAGATTTTATGGCCACTGTATATCAATATACCATACCATGATCATCTGATTATTAGATACTCCACCATAGTACCACAGTGCTTTTTTTAAGGGTCTATCCTTCACAAAAAAGTGCTGTTGTGGTACCCTGCTACTATCAAAAGGAGGTTCGAATAAAGTATTGTTGTTGTTTCTGTTATGAAATTAACACCCCATAAAATCCTCATGATTAGCTGAGCTGATAATGAGAAAGCAAGTAAACAAACAAAGCCTGCTTTTTCAACTCTGATAGGTAGAACAGCAAGTCTGAGCAAGAATAATCTCTCAGATAAATAATGTTTAATCACCCTGTTGGGGTTTATTTTGAGGTAATGACCAGTTAACAGTTTTACGCGGCTACTTTACCAAATAAAAAATGCTATTTAGTAAGAAAAAACAGACCAGTACAGGAAATCAAATAGTCAATTATACAGTTAGTCATTATACAAGAGGGATTAAACAGAATGAAGAGGCCCAAGAGCTGTGTAATTTTAATTAGCGTATTAAAATAGACAAGTACACTGTAAAATGATTTTTTGAAGATTATTATAGCATGTTTTACAAGAAAACACTATTTGAGTTTTCCTGCTTCAAAATTGAATCTTTAGTTTAGTGTGCTACTTGCCATTTCTTTGTAATTATTTGTGAAATTTAGTAGCAATTTCTGAGTGCAAATTGTTTCTGCAACAATTTTTCAACGTAGATCATGCCAAAGAATCACGGTAAAACCAGCCACAAACCATAACCACGTTGAACGCTAGACTTGGTCGTACATTGTGTCTGGTTTCTGCGTGTGTGTGTGTGTGACGTGTCAGTGACATCCAGAAGAGACGGTATGGTTAACATGTTTGATGTGTGTGGTCACTCGTCACGACTTGCAGTGACATCCGGCGGATATCACATACAGTTCCAGGAATATGTTGTACAGTTCTGGGAATATGAAACCTTACACTGTAGTTTGACACCAAAGGTTAAGTAGTTTGCATGAAGTCATTGATGCTGGCAGGCCTTGGGCCTTATTTTCTTCTCATTGCTTTGTTTATTGTCCTTCCTGTTAAATTAAATGTAAAAATAGCAAACACTTCCAGCAATATGCAGCCTCATTTAGACAAATGTCCTTAAAACGTAACCTCAAAGATGTGAGAATAATCCAAAATGTTTAATAGCTCACTTAAATGGTGCTTTAATGATGTGTGTGATTATCACAGTTACCAGCTGCTCTTTTAAACCTTTAAACTATCTAACTAAATGTTAAGAATAATACATCAGGGATGCATGCGGTCTGTAGCAACATTCAGTTTCAGACAAATAAAAAATCAGGCCATCTGTTTTTAAATTAGTCGAGCTGTGATGTAGCTCCACCTTTCATTCTATATCTTCTTACCTGTGGCGCATCGCTAGTGATTCTGGACCCATTGTACAGAATTGCTATGGAATCTCAATCAGGCTCCCCAAAGGACACTAACGCCCTGCTTCCTACCAAGACCAGAGAGATAGCAATGTTACCTTTTGAAGATAATTTGTTTTGTCTAAACAAAAAATTCCACAGATGTGGTCACATTAGCAAATTTGTGTGGGCAAAAAAGTCCATCAATTAATTTGACCAACTTGAACTTGATGCAAAATCTGTGCGGGTGAACCTTTGCCCTCATGCGAAATTCCCAGTTGTGTGGATTTATTTTTTAAATGAGAAATGAAACAAATGTTGTTCATGGCCAGGGGAATTAGCTCAAATGGTTGTGCGCTTGCTTAGCATGCGAGAGGTAGTGGGATCGATGCCCGCATTCTCCAAACTGGGTCCTGCCCTTTTGGGGCAGTCGTGGCTCTAATGGATAGAGCGTCAAACTTGTAACCCGAGGTTGTGGGTTCAAATCTCGGCTCTGGCAGGAATTGTCCACAACTGAGGTGAGACCCTTGAGCAAGGCACCGAACCCCCAACTGCTCCCGGGCGCCGCAGTGTCGGCTGCCCACTGCTCCAGGTGTGTGTGCACTTGGATGGGTGAAATGCAGAGAACATATTTCACTGCTGGTTATACTCTGTATAATTGTGTATGTGACAAATAAAGCTCATCTGAGCTTAAAAAAAATTAAATTACATAAAAAATTCATCTCTCATTCTTCCTTTTCCTATCAAGACCACATAAGGTAGATAAGTGCATGCAGCATGTTCCAAAAAATAGACAGCACAATCATGCTACCTCTTAAAATTCCTCATTACATTCATGAGATTTTGGTGGAATTTAACAGCCAAAAAGATTCATCACCTACTGCCAGTAGCATAGCGATGTTGGAAGCACAGCTCACACAGAAATCACTTTCAAACCAGGCAGCTTTCTGTGGATCATACTCAGTGCAGTATATTTACATTTACATTTAGCAGACGCTTTTATCCAAAGCGACTTCCAGAGCATTCAGGCTATACATATTTTTATCAGTACATGTGTTCGCTGGGAATCGAACCCATGACCTTTGCGCTGCTAACGTAATGCTCTACCACTGAGCCACAGGAACAGTATATCCACATAACCAGCTTGAACCCATTCATTTGAACTAGATTTTGCTAAAACTGAAATGTAAGTTGCAAGTGCAACTTCTGTTTTCTTCTCTATTGCAACATCAGAGTAAAACTGCGTTTTGAACAACAGCAAAAAAAGTAGATTTTGTCAACTGGGAACTGATTGAATCATTGAATTGTGATTTGCTAATTGGTATGATTTTATGGGAGTAGTTTCTGGAAGTGAAATCATATCACCCCGCCCGGTGCACACGTCACCAGAGAAGAGATGTCGTTGTGAGGGGGAAGGAAATGCAATCCCAGAATGCATCCGTATGAAAAATGACCTTAGAGATTAAAAAAAAAAAATTGTGTTAAATACATTCTATTATTAATCCCCATAACATTTACATTCGAAAATATTTGTATTTTTTAAACCTGATAGCAGTTACAATTGCTGGACATGTTTTGTCCCATGTCTCAAGAATGACTGCTTGGTAGACAGCATGGAAGCTCATATATTTTGAAACAGTTTATGTAAGCCTATGTGTGTTTGTAAGTGATCCCTACTGGGAGCATTAATATTTGGTTCCTGAGAAATGTTTGGAGTCAGAAGATAAAGGAAGTTTGATAAAATGACAAATGGTTTGTTTTCGTGACCTATATTGTTGTTTTTCCAGAAGTGCATCTCTGTCTCCAATGATGCTCTGAGGTTCATTTGTATACTGCGACCCCTGCTCTCTGATCCCCATATATGCGGAGAAAAGCAAAGTCTGTTTCATTTTAGACAGTGAGTAATAGGGTAAATATCATAAAAAGGGAGCTTTAAAATATACATTTTATTACTTTACTCCTAAATGCATAACTTATGGATTTATGACTGGAATAAACTCAATTTGTGTGGTCTCACACAGTCAGACACATTAGTTTTATTGAGAACAAAACACTTTTGAGGATAGCAGCCTCAGTGGATTTGATTTCATTTTCCTCTCCTTCATCTTAAACATCTAATCTCTTTTTAGCAGTCTTCATGCATAGTTTGCAGCAAAGACACTCTTTGCAAAGAAGAAACTCAGAAGATTTAGTCTGGAAGGAAGCCCACAAGACAGAAAATATCTCAAATGAGATATCTTTATTATCTTTATCCTAGACAGCAATGAGGTTAAATGAATATCAAATGGGGAGGTTTAAAGGTACAGTCACACAAAAGCATGTGAAATGATTTGATTTCGGACCCTGCAAAAACAAATATGTGCCACAGGATATATTATGATTTAGGATGCTGTGATAAATATATATATTAAGTTTTGAATTTTGTATTCTTAATATTGAATATATATTATTTAGATGTTTTGGTTAAACATCTATTATAATCTTATTTTGCACCAACACATTTGTGAGTTGCTGCCTAGGTGGATGCTGATGTTGAAGGGAGATGAACGTAGGCGGTAGACAGCCATACCTAGGTTTTGAATCAGAGCCATTATCTTTATTTACATTGTGCGGCTTGCTGCTCCTGTCCATTCTTTGTTTAAAGAATGCTCACCGCTTAATCAGACATCCCATAATCCAGGGCCAGCCGTGGTTAATGACAAACCACATGGAATGTTGCTAGAAGTCAACGAAATGTTCCATTTTATTCAGTTATTCTTTTTCATGTTCTCTGCAGCTTAGTGTTTCATCATCTCGGCCTGCAAGACAGCCTTTTAATAGGACGGAATGGCTGCTGTGAGCTTTTTAGGGGATATTTTTGTGATTAAAGCACAACCTGGAAGAAAAGGAGATTTCAAGTGCTCTCGTTGCTCCAGCTAGCAACACCTTGTGTCTTACATTTTTGGAAATGAAATATGAGTAAGGGAGGAAGGAGATTTTCCTAATATTTTCCATGGTAGAGTTGCTAGTGCGCTCTTGATCTCCTGAGCCCAATCAGTCATGGAACAGAGAGCGCTCCGCTGTCAGACTGAGTCCTGGGCAGCCATATATACATACAAACGTCAGTTCTCTTCAGACAAATGGGACTGAAGCCAGGCCCTTGTGATGCAGTAATGCTCTCAATAATGCTGACCTATTGACATGTGTCAATGAGAGAAGAATTGTGATTATCTGTCCATGTCTTCATTAGTATTTCCGTCTTGTGGAGATCAGAATGCTAAATGCTGTTTCAGATTTTAAGCTGTCAGTCTTCAATTCAACAAATCACATCTGTATCAAAGGTCTGCACCTATGACATGCACAATTACATGAAGACAGCTCTCAAAACATAATCATTACCAGTGTTGGGGAAAGTGACTTTTAAAAGTAATGCATTACAATATTGTGTTACTCCCTAAAAAAGCAACTAATTATGTTACTTAGTTACTTTTATGGAAAGTAATGTGTTACATTACTTTTGTGTTACTTTCGCGTTACTTTTTAAATATGAGCAGGGCTTGATTGTTTGTTTTTAATACAAGAAGTTATATTTATAGCAAAAGTAAAAGCCTTTCACACCCAAAAGTATAATGAAACCTCAGGCTGAAGGAAAAGTAAATCACGTCTGTACAGTAGAAAGCAGGAGAAGAAGGTCCAACACTTCAGCAATAAAAATCAATGAAGCACAATTGTTAGTTTATCTAAAGTGATTTTTAGATACATTTGTGTATTTAACATATTTAATTATTGCAGGTTTGCGTCATATTCTGAGTTTGCATTTCACTATTTTAATTCATTTTGATGAATACTAAATGTGTTTTTTGTGAGTGGGATAAATTAACACACATTCACATTTAGTCTAGAACTACAGTAAGATCATGTTCACACAGAGCACTGTCAGTCAATAAATGGGAAAAAAGTAACTCAAATATTTTCTTGTAGATTAAAAAGTAATGCGTTACTTTACTAGTTACTTGAAAAAAGTAATATTATTATGTAACTCGCGTTACTTGTAATGCATTACCCCCAAAACTAAGAATAACTGCTCGAAGTATAATCACCATTTAGATTGAACTAGAGGCCAGAAATTCCCTGAGGGTCCAAAATAAATAAAAGCTAAATCGAAGAAGTGTAATGTCATTTCAAACTAAATCATAATTTGTTCAGAGTTTGTTTCAGTGGTTCATAACAGCTCACCAGCTTCACCTTCTTTGATGACTTTTCACCTCTGCGCCATACACACAATAGAAATGTGCATCTCCGTAACTGAGGCCATTGCGATACACATCTAGATGTACAGCCAACGATACGATACATTCAGGATACATATGCAATGCGAAACCTCTTACGATGCAATCGAGTAAATTTCGATTCAACACAATGTGATTCAATGCAATACGATGCAATGGAAAAAAATATATGATGCAATATGGTACAGATAGTTCACTTTTATTTCTTTGGTTCAGACAAACAGCAAATCATAAACTAAGTGCCTTCTGACTTTTAATGACGTCTCTGTAGTTTTGTGATACGTCATATTCGTAGCATCAGTGATGAGAGAATGCACATGATAAACAGATTAGAGAGGAGAAATCAATCTACAAATATTGATCATAAATTATTGGTCACTGTCTAAATAATAAAAGTACAGCGCATCTACTAATAATTATATATAAATCAGTTTTTACTGATACAATATATGTTAGAAACAATGTATTGCGATACAAATGCAAACTTGTACCCAATGCACATTTTTTAAATATTGTCAAACTTTTATGCAGATGCACCAATGCAAATCGGCAAATCTTACTATCTCTTACATGCAAGTTTCTAAACAGAATCTTGACTGTCCAAAATATAATAACCATTTACATTTAAGTAGGGGTCCCATGCTATAACCAGAGACCAGAAAATGCCCTTAGCAACAACCCAGAAGGGCTTAGCAACCATTTTTAGTGCTTTAGAAACCCCAAAATTAGCATTTCCCAAAAGCAACTATAGTCGCAAGTTCCGTCATTACCAATAGAGTTCAGTAGAACTAACAACCATAGTTAGCTAACGATGCTTTTGGGAAACGCAGCCCTTGAAATAAACTTCTTAGACTAATCAAGACTGGTTGTAACCTTTTTAATTGAGTTAGAAAAGGTAGATTGGTCTAATTTGAATCTGAAAAGTAAGACTGACAACCTCCTGACTATCTGCTAGTTGGAAAATCTAGTTCTTAAGACCCAGTCTTAACATAGTGGCTATGTTAATGCAACTGGCCCCTGAACCCCTTAGAAACCACCTGTCAGTGCCATATCAACCACCTAACAACATCTTAATAACCACATAGACCAAACTAGCAATGCCTTAACAACCACCCAAGGGTGCGTTTCCAAAAGCAACTATGGTCACAAGTTCCTTCATTAGAAATAGAGTTCAACAGAACTTGTGACCATATCTAATGATGCTTTTGGGAAATTTCCTTGACACCACCTTACAACGTCTTAGCAGCCACCCAGAACATTCTAGCAAAAGCATAGCACCTCATTAGGGAGCCACATTAGAACACTTTTAAATCATCTAGCAACATCTTAACAGCCACTCAGTACATTCTATAGCACGATAATCTACAGTGAGCTCTGGAGCTCCTCATGCTTTGACGTGGAAGTCTTTTGAGGTTAATTTAATCTTTCAGTCCATCAAGGTCAGTCACAAATAAAAAACATGTGTACACTGGAGTGCCGAAACTAACAAAAAGGAACTTTGACAGTGAATATACACTCTTAAAAATAAAGGTGCTTCACGATGCCATAGAATAACCTTTTTGTATAAATAGTTCCATATAGAACCTTTAACATCTGAAGAAACTTTCTGTTTCACAAAAGGTTATTTGTGGTGAAAGAAGGTTCTTCCGATTATAAAATGGTAAGACAGAAATTATTCTTTAAAGAATCTTCGACTGAATGGTTCTTTGTGGAACCAAAAATGGTTATTATATGGCATCGCTGTGAAGAACCTTTTAAAGCACCTTTATTTTTAAGAGTGTATCGTGTGTCTTTAGTAACCATCCAGAACACCCTGGAAACCACATAGCAATGCCCTTGTAACTGTCCATCTAGAAAACTCTATCAAACAAAAAGCATGCACTCGCATCCCCCAAAGCATCATAGCAACCCCATATCAACCTTCTAAACCATTTAAAACACTTTGGCAATTGCATAGTAACACCCTGGCAACCACTGACACTGTTGCAGCACTGTCACACCAATCCCAAATTATGTTTTGACATGATATGAATTAAATCTAGAATGAATGGATGGTTGCGGGAATTCACAAATAAACTCTATGCAAACCCAGTAATCCAAATCAAATTTCCTCAGCGGCGTTGCGAGGGTGTGCTTTCACAGACTAGAAATTGAAACAAAATCCTCGGCCCCCAACCCCCGACATCCCCTAGTCACATCTGGAGTCAATCAACAACCCAAAATAGAAAAGACACCAAACGATAAGAGGCTGCTTTCGCTCACTGCCTCATAGATACAAGTGTATCAAATTAGTGCCACTTCCTGTTTTAGTGGTTTATTAACATAAATATATATTTTGGTGCCAGTACTAATTCAAGGAAGTTTTGGAAAGGTTTTTACGGTGAAGTTGGGTTATTGGCGCTAGACCTGCATGAAGGTTTTATTACCGTCATGATGGTTTGCTTGGCTCAAAGCCACAGAAGAAATCAGTATCCGTGTGTGCGTCAGCCACCCAAGTGTGTTATTGCGGAGCACAGACTTATCAAATTCCACCGTTTTAAAGAGAAGTCTGGATTAATTCCCCCGGTGTGAGACAGCAAGCCTTCTCAGCAGAAAGAGAAATGGAAAGCTTCTGTGTGTGAAAGAGAGAAAAAGCGTTTTGTGCTCTGCATGGTTGGAGATTGTTCAAGGCCGCTGAGTTCTGATGGCATTCAGAGGCCAGGGGCCTGATGTTGTGGTGCTTTTTTAAAGGTGATCATATCCTTTAGGGAAATCCTCTTGAAGCTGTTCCAGAACAAATCTGTCCTCAGAGCCGATAATGTTGTGAAAGCAGTGAAATTCGGTTCCCTTTTTGTCAGTCTAGCCAGGTGTGGTTATCTTCAGCCTGCACCCTGTTTAGTAATTTCCTCACTTGCTTGACACTGTTCCTTTTAGCTTGTTTTGTGTTTTAGACGGCTCAAAGCACGCTTTTACATCCCGTCTTACATTAAGGCTATTAAGAAGACAGGCCCTCAGCTGTGTTCATTCATGTAATCTTGAGTTTATGCTTACATTCTGCCCTAAACCACTCACAGCTTATTACACTCTCGCATTAAGCTTCAATTTGACGTGATTTGCATTCAAAGGCACTCTTTTTGTGAGCTCAGGTTTGACATGCAGGTATATATAAGTTCATCTGAGTTCCAGTGAGTGCAGCCAAATGCTAAAGCTGTGATGGAGTAAATCTGATGAAAAGGTGCCATATTTCATCACAGGATCAAAAGAAAAATAAAGAGTATTTTTAGTAGCATATCTATCCATCTATCATTAGCATGTTATTTTCATCAGAAGTGCATTAAAGGGATAGTTCACCCAAAAATGAAATTCTGATGTTTATCTGCTTACCCCCAGGGCATCCAAGATGTAGTTGACTTTGTTTCTTCAGTAGAACACAAACGAAGATTTGTAACTCAATGTATATATAATGAATGTAATGGCAGTCAATGGGACTCACGGCTTTGAGAGAGAGAAAAACATACACAGACAAAATCCAATTAAACTCTGTGGCTTGTGACGATACATTGAGGTCTAAAGAATCTGAATCTGAAATCTAGAATCTTAAAGATTCTAACATTTTGAACAGTAGTATATGTTTATATGAAATGTTATATTTTAGGGTTACAATTTACAATTGCCCCTGACTTCAGTGACTTTTAACCAATAACTTACAGATAAAATAAATAGATGTTTGATTTTAAAGGCACCAAAAGCTACCTTATATAGTTTATTTTCTATCTTTTATTGTATCTATTTATTTATTTAAACATTCTCAACTACGTGAAATGCAGAG
Source organism: Gymnocypris eckloni scoliostomus (assembly GCA_027564155.1). NCBI lineage: Eukaryota > Metazoa > Chordata > Actinopteri > Cypriniformes > Cyprinidae > Gymnocypris > Gymnocypris eckloni. The sequence goes on along the minus strand of CM050423.1, from coordinate 8,824,126 downwards.
AGAGAAATTAAATGAGTATATATTAAGTATCTAGCTCTTGCTTGTTTGTGGCTGAAAAATATTGTCTCTCATAATTTGCAGCTTAAATCAGATTTATTTAACTTAAAATTTTAGATCAGCAATGAGAATTTGAAATGGAAAATATGCTTAACTCTCATGGGAATAAAATTGAAAAGAAAAAGAAGATTAAACACCAAAATTCCAGTAAAGTGCTAATTTGAAGTTCATGCAAACATGACCAGGTTTAGGCTAGATGTGGTGAGTTGTCCAATCTCCTGGAGCTTTTGTTTATCCTCGCTGTGATTGCGTTGTGCAGTGTGGGCACACAGTGCGCTGAGGCCAGTCTTATGGAATGTCACATCGAGCATGACGACAGGGAGGGTAGAGAGACAGAAAAGAAGTGATTGTTTCCAAGGTTTACAGAGTTTTTAATGAGACTCAAGAGGGCATTTATGGTGAGACACACATGGACTGTACTCTACTGAGACGAAATCACTGCCCCACAGCTAGAACCAGACAGCAGTGAGGTTTATTTGAGTTTACTGTAACTAAGACAAATGTGCCTCTCACAGCTAAATAAAAGAAACAGAGAACACCGCTTTATGGATAAAGTCTTTACACTCTTTTTCGAATGAAGTCTTATGCTTCGTAAGGCTGCATTTATTTGATAAAAATACAGTAAAAACAGTAATATTCTGAAATATTACTACAGTTTAAAATAACTGTTCATATATTTTAAATGTAATTTATTCTTGTGATGCAAAGCTGAATTTTTCAGCAGCCATTACTCCAGTCATATGTTGCATCAGAAATAATTATATATTCTGATTTATTTCTTAATTATTATTAGTACTAAATTATGAATAATGGTTATTGTAAGACAATGTTGATGTGTAATATTTTGTGACAATCATGAATTAATAAAATGTGAATAAAATGTTTTTCAGTGTTCTCTGGTGAATAATGTTCAAAAGAACATATATATATATATATATATATGTATAGTATCAGTACATCATAGCTATCTTTACTGTCACTTTTGATCAATTTAATGTGTCCCTGCAAAATAAGGAATCAAGCATTTCAAAACATTTGCATGGTTGTGTTTCAACAATTTCCACAAACATATGAGTGGCAATTTTTTTAAACATTTATAATATTAAGAAAGATTTCTTGAGCAGCAAATCAGCATATTAGAATGATTTATGGAGGATCATGAGACACTGAAGACTGGAGTAATGCCAAAAATTCAGCTTTTCCATTTTAAAACATGTTCAAATTTGTTAAATTGTAATAATATTTCACAATATTACTGTTTTTACTGTATGTTTGATTAAATGAATCACAAGCACAAAAAAACTTCTTAGAACATGAAAAAAAATCATAATTATGTTCAACAGTTTTACCTAATTTCCTAGAGTAAGAAAAAGCTGCATCAGGAATTGAATGGAATGTTGAAAAGTGCTGTATTCTTCTTGCACCAGAGGAACGTGACCTGCCACAGCTCTCTCTTTTAACATCTGCCTGTTTTGGGCAAAACAAGACATTACACCTCTACCAATGAGAAGTTTTAGTGCGTCTTGCATTACCTTAAATGAGTGTGAAGGATGTGAGGGTTTGTTCAGGTTCGGCTGTATCAGCACCTGAGGAGGCAGAAAGAGTCGGTGAGATTTGTGTCTCGCTGAGAGCGCGCTTAGCATAAGCACTACTTAATTGATGTCTTAATTGAAGAAATGATTTCATGAAAAATCAATAGTTCATCATAGAAATCAGATGTACCTGGTGAAATGCCTTATGGGTACTGCTGCAGAGCCGAAATGGATTTCCTTCTCGCTTTAGGATTATCTGTTGGGCTGTTGAACGCCATCCAAATGAATTCAACAGACATTTTCAGCTCAAAGCACATTTTTGCAGTCAACCTCACTGACACCAATTAGAGTCGTATATAGATCCCTGCCGACTGTTCTCCGATGCCCGGGATGAACCAGGTGCTTTTGTTCCTTGCAGGCATTTGCTTTGATCTCTTATGAAAAGTTTTTATGAGTAACTTGAAAGAGTTATCATATGGTTAAGTCAAAGTTTTGATTGCTAACAACTTCATGTATTTTTCAGTGTTTTAAAAAATAGAATGATTTCTTTGGTGTTTTATTAAAATGTATAATTGCAGATGTCTCTGAACTCTCTTCTCTCTTTTTTGAGTGTTAATTATTAAATACGTTTAATTTTCAGTTATTTTCCGAATTACGTTTTAATATGTATTTCAGTTTATATGCAAGAAAAAAGTAGGAACTGAGTTAGCTCTTTTTCCACACACATTACATGTATATCTAAAAGTACTATACTTTTTATGGAACATGTTTATTTTAACCATACTACTCACAATAATATGACATAAAGCCAGAAAGTATCTATATTTATTCACAGACACACTGTTTTCCTTTGTGCTTATGCTGTAGATTTATTGTTTGTATTTGTACTTTTCTTCTTACATTCGGATCTTTTAGCATTGTATTTTAGGCCTCGGGGCATGACGTCTCTTGGGGCGTTAAACTGTTCCAAGGAGTGAAATATAAAATCAATTCACTCCAGCTTCTTGCATGTATGTTTTACATAAACTTGCCGCATGATAAAGTAATTGCTTTTTGTATTTAAGCCTTTTTTGATGTCCCTGGTATGTCTCTGGTGACATGTGATCCCTAAAGATGAGACTCTCTTCATAGGCCCCATCAAGACAGACCATTCCAGATAAGAATGATTACAGCAGCTCATGCCGAAATGAATTCCAAAGGTCAAGTGTCCTGAGAACTGCCTCCCCAACTATAGAAGGAGAAATGCAATGAAAAGCTTCACTGTTGATATCAAGTCATTCAGATTGAGATTAGTCACAGTGTCTGAGCACTGCTGCGCAGGATGTTTTGCTCTACAGCCAGGGAAGTTAAGACGGTATGAAATCAGCCGTGAGGACTTTCCAATCCAAACGGCTAATAAAGTGCAGCCAAGTTGTTGATTCAACTCATGCATTAAAATCATATAGATCAGATCCCTTTCAGATCTAAGGGAAGACACACACACATGGACCTGTTTGTGCCTTACGGGTTGTTCAGAGTTTCAACACATGCTTTATTCATTGGTCATAAAATAATTATCAAGGTATGAGCTGGAAATTGGAGTGTTTATTGAGTTAATTTCCAGTTAGCCACATTTAGAGTTTATCGTCTCCACTTGCCGTAGGGATGATGCTCGCATCGCAGTTCTTCCCTCGTGTCAGAATATTAATCTAACCAGATAAAGTTACGCTTCAAAATTCTCCATTCAAGGCTCAGGGAGGCCGTTTTTGAATACCAATGAAGCAGTGCTTCCTAAATTGAAACAAAACAAAGGAATGAAATGAGAAATGGATAGAAGCCGTGCAGGGTTTGGGGTTTGCTGCTAATCACAGAGCCTTCGGATGTAGATGAGGTTTGTGTGCCTTTGTCAGGCAAGGGTGAGGGTGACCGTGTATTTCAGGGGGTTTTAGAGACAATGAAAACAATTCTATTTGATTTATGTGTAGAGAGAGATGCTCTCCAGAGAGGGTGGAGGAGAAAGGTCTCTCTATAATTAGATCAGGTATTATGTGCTGTGTTATAGCTTTATCACACACCTCATGGCACGGAATAACTCTGTTAATCAAACCGAGTGTCATGTCACACCGCCACGGCAGGTCTGCTCCACATACGCAGATGTGCATCTTGACCTGGAATGTTTGCATGTTTTGGGCAAGGATCTTTATAATACCTGAAGAGAGAAATATCCGTTAGCATTCCTATTCATCTCAATGGCAGTTGCAATGCGCTGCAAAAAAAAAATTTACTTGAGGGAAATCTGTGTGACCAGTATTTAGCATTAAAAAACATAAATACATCCATATTTGCTGCTTTGAGCTTATATAATTGTAATGTCTTCATGGAATTAAAATTGACTTTGTTTACTTTGAGGTGAACAATTAATCAATGCGCGTGCAAGTTTATTCACTGAAAATACATGTTTGTCTTAGTGATCTTTAATAAAAATCGGAACATTTGCTTCCGCTCTAGAATGGCATTCCTTCTCTGATGATGTCAGTTTGATAGCTTGGGCATTGGCTTGGGCAGAATATGCTTAACCTGACCCCTCCAACCATTGTTTGGCTATACGTGAGAGATGGAGAGGAGAAACACTAAAATAAAAACCCTCTATACAATATTCCATTTCAGTTGGAAACACTGTCATATTATATATTATATTATATTATATTATTCATCCATTCTGTATTGCTATATTATATTATATAATATTATTATTCATGTAGAAATCACTGTGTGATGTAGCCTAAAGAGTGATGTTATATGTCCCTAAAATTCAAGATATTGGGGCAAAAATGGGTTTTGTTTCATATTTATATTATAAGGCATAGTCAGCAATGTCACATGAGCAATGAGTGAAGTTTTTGTCCTGAATAGCATGAATGCAATTGTGATATATTTGCATACAACAGTTTAATTAATAAGTTAATCATTTATTTTAGACACAGTATTGTCTGTTTTTGCTCACTTTTGCCAATGAAAATATCCAAAGGAAAGCTGTTGTGCATCATTTTTAGGTGAACTGCCCCTTTAATACCCATTTAAAACTCATTAATCTCACTGCATTATTTATGCAATTTAAAATTGCAGTGTAAATGCATTCATGCCACCTCTGATGTGCAATAAATGGTCTATAAATGTCTATTCAATTGCAGCAACTGAATTAAAAAAATCATGGCAGTTGTAGCCTGTAAGTTTATGTGTAATAAATGATGTGCTAAGTCTGTACAATATTTCTTTCTATAGCTACTTTTTGCAATGTTTATTTGATGAAAAACAGTGGATGACCAATCAGAATCAAGGACTGGAACTAACAATACAATATAATATAATTAGGGGTGTCCCCGACTAAAGATTTTCATAGCTGAAGCAGAATTTTGTAATCTTGCTGATAGTCGACTGAAAGACGAATCATATGTTTGGGGGCAAAATACATTACCAAGAGTCAAGTCAGACATTCATAACACGAAGGGAAAATGTATAATGATACCTCACAGATACAGAAATAATGTTTTATGTTTTGATTAAAAGAGTTTTCAATGGGATTTAACTCATCATTTATTTCATATAGAATATGCTTTGTTAGGCTATTTATACAACATAACGTTATATTAGGCTATATGCACAAAATGCCCCGAATGCATGAATGCATGAACGTGTCTGCTGGCTCTGAATGAACTCCTTATGTGGACGCGTTCTTCAAGCAACAACGTGCAGAAACACAGCAACTAAACTTTAAAAATTCACTGCGTTTTATTATTATAGTGTTCTAATTATAATGTTATATATAGTCTCAGTCATATTTCTTAATATTCTGCATTGTTGTTTGTACTGCTCGCGCTGTGTGCTGAAGACATTATCACCATAGTACTACAAAGAAGCGTTTTACTGCAGCGTAACTCAACCTAATGCTTTTTATAATATATTAACGATATATATAAGCCGAGTGAAATGTTTTGAAATCACTTGTACCCTACCTGATCGAAAAAAATCATTTTACTCTGCCTGTGTCAGGTTGAGTCTTGTTAAAGGTTTAAATTCCCGCTGCCAAGATGCTCCTCTGTCGGTCACGGATTATGGAAAGTGAAACTTAAATCTATGGGGGTGGTTTGATTTACTCACGCACGTTAAAATATTTATTTAATGCTTTCGTTTCAGATTCTTATTTACAGCATTATCTCAATAGGCTGTATATTAATAGGCTGTATATTAACTTATTGGGAGAAAACCGGTAGTTCTATGTGAAATCAGACAATTTGAGCACCCCCATATATAGCCAAAATGGCATGATCAAAACACCCTCGAATATTCGACTGTGAGACTGGGAGTCAAATCAGGCTCCTCCTATCGAATCTTCGACTATTCGGGGTCACCCCTAAATATAATGTAATATAATATACTATATCATATCCCTGTTTTGAGACCTTGGGGTTCACATTGACGGCTCACTGGACAAACAACACTGAGACTCTTCATCTTTTTAAAAAGGGCCTGAGCAACGAAATCTCAGGTTTTTCTCAGATACGTGTATGTACTGCTGCACGTGTTCTTTCAGTCTGTTTTGATGTGACTATCTTGTTCTACACTGTATTGAGCTGGGGATCTGGGAGTAATCCTGGAGATGAACAAGCTCATCAAGAAAGCAGACTTTTTCACTGGAGAGGAACGGAAGCATCTGGAGGTTGTAGAGGAGAGGAGAATGATCAACATCGTGGACAGCACTCTCCACCTCCTCCATGGCATGTGTTCAGAAGTAGGCTGATTCTGCTGTGCAACAGAAAGCACTACAGGAAGCCAATCATAGACATAATTCATCAACCATGTTCAGAGGCACCATTGACCTTAGAGAATTAGGACCCTGCTCTCACTTATTCTTGGGCACAACATGATAAATCTTAAAATGCATGAATGCAGTTAAAGCTGCTTCTGGCTTTCACAAATATTCTGGTTATGACTCATGCACAATCGATGCCTTTTGTGATACCTGTGCAAACTCTGTTAGAAAATATTTATTCTTCTAATATGGTTACTTTAAGCATTATGTGTAATTATTATATGTCTGCCAGGTGAACACACACACACACACACACAGACTGATGCTGTAACTAACCAGTGTTGGGGAAAGTTACTTTTAAAAGTAATCATTATAATATTGTGTTACGTTACTATTGCGTTACTTTTGCGTTACTTTTTAAATATGAGTAGGGCTTGATTGTTTATTTTTAATATGAGAAGATTTATTTATAGTAAATATAAAAGCCCTTTCACACCAAAAAGTATAATGAAACCTCAGGCTGAAGGAAGAGTAAATCACGTCTGTACAGTAGAACGCAGGAGAAGAAGGTCCAACACTCTTCAGCAATAAAAACAATGAAGTACAATTGTTAGTTTTTCTAAAGTAAGTTTTGATTATTAGTATGGCTGAACTGTATCATCAAAGTTCAGCAGCAAACACATCTGTTAATAAAATGAGAATAGATATATTTGTGTTGTTTAACATATTTAATTATTGCAGGTTTGCGTCATATTCTGAGTTTGCATTTCACTGTTTTAATTATTTCTGATGAATACTGAATCTGTTTTTTTGCGAGTGGGATGAATTAATACACATTCACATTTAGTCTAGAACTACAGTAAGATCATGTTCACACACACAAAGCCTCTGTACTTTCGATTTCTCCGATTTCAGGAGACTTGTCAGTCAATAAATGGGAAAACAGTAAATGGCGTTACTTTTTTGAAAAAGTAACTCAGATATTTTCTAGTAAATTAAAAACTAATGCGTTACTTTACTAGTTACTTGAAAAAAGTAATATTATTATGTAACTCGCGTTACTTGTAATGCGTTACCCCCAACACTGTAACTAACAGAGTCTCCTGCTATCTCTGTCAGTGTGCTGTGAGGGGCTTTTAGAGCTCATGATATAGAAACATTTCATATTTTAAATGCATGCTTACTGTATCTGTGGATGTAAAACTCCTACTCTGCTTGTTTAGGGCCATATTTCTCTCAGCTCTGACAACTTCGGTGTGTTTCATGGCCTGTTTAAAACAAAAAGCCATTTGCTCAAATTCACAGTGTTCATATTATTGCTAATTTTCCTCATTTTAATAGTCGTGGAGTGTACTGCAGCAGTGTGCTCTGGAGTTCTAGTTAAATGAATACTGATTTATCAAACTAATCATTACTGCTCTCCTGAACTGTTGGCGTGAATGTTCTCACAAGCAGAAATGTAAACTCGCACCACAAATTTGCTCATAATAGTGAGCTTGTTCAAATTCTCAGCTTAATGTTACATGTGCCTTCTAACTTTAATTTGAGCTGTGAACTTCACAGAAGTTAATGTAGTTTAATAAAGACTGCTTTCTCATGAAATACCGTCTGTGCTTGACTGTTTGCAGATACAGAATGCCGATGATGTTCTGATCACACCCTTGGAGAGATTCCGGAAAGAGCAGATCGGAGCAGCCAAGGTAAGTCATCCTATATCACTTTAGACAATAACCAAAAATACTACAAAAAACTAAAATATGCTACTGACTTATGTATGCTTGTGTGTGTTTGGAAACATGTTTGTGTTTAGACAGGACAAATCTTGTCTGGAATATATTCTGCTAAAATCTGCTACTGGGTTATTTATGATTTAAAGTATTCCTTATAAGGTTTTTGCTGTTAGCATATTTTGATGTATGTAATAAATACCTGAAGATAGTAATATTTTATGAATGTTTAGCCATTACAAGAGTGCCTTAATACCTAAAAAGTACCTAAAAGTGCATGTTTGCCCTGCCATTTATTATTTAAAGTATCTTAGAATGCCAAGTAAATGCAGTAGTATATGAATACGGCAACACTTTATTATTTAGGTGTACATCAATAGGCCATCAGGTCACTTCCAATTTTTGCATCTGGCAAAATAACTGGTTGTAGCATTGTTTGTTGAAGCAACAAATATGTGAACTTAACATGTTTCCTAAATATCTGCAAATAGATTGTGGTGTTTTTATGCTTTAGTTCAGTCAAAAAAACTACAATGTCAATACAATAGTTATTAATCAAGATATATTGTGTGATAAAGCATAATTAAACCATCTTCTTAAAAACATCTGCATTGTATGTTTTAATGCAGGTACTGTGTGGTACTGCAAAGTACTGTGGTGGTCCCATGGTAAAATAATGTAATCATGTAATAAATACTATGATGCGCACCTAGACACAAAGATGCTTCAAAGATACTACACAGCATGGCAAACGTGGTAAATGTATTGGCGATCTTTAGTTAGGGGTATGAAGGAACTCTCGTAACGGCTAAACATTTATAAAATATTATTATCTTCAGGCATTTAATAATAATACATTCAAACCATGCTAACAGCAAACACCTTATAAGAAATATTTTAAATCATAAACAACGCCGTGGCAGATTTTGGTGGAATATAGTCCAAACAAAACTTGTCCACAGTCTAAACACAAACATGTCTCCAAACACACACACACACACACACACACACTTGGCTGCATCGCTGTAAGGTAGAAACTCATCATTCATTAAAAAGCAACATCAAAATGTCCAGCAGTTTGAGCCCCCTGGGGTCTGAAAGATCACACGCACATATTCAATCACACATATGTACAACTACACTCAGTCCAAAATAAATATATACCTATACACTCAAACACACATGCTGAGTGTCTTTCCTTTGGGCGAGTGTTAGGTTCACCCATCTGTTCATAACCCAAGCCCTCTGATTTATATTCCTACCTCAAAGCCACTTTTGATTTATTTTGCATGAAAAGGGTTTGTGCGTGTGGCTTGTGCTTTGTGGAAGGTTCACTTGCAGGACCAGTATTCTCTTTGTTTTTGAGCGGATGAGCGGACACAATGCTAGCAGAGACGGATTCTCATGAATTGAGATCAACCAGTGTGAATTTGAAAACAAACTGAAAAATGTAGTTGAATATTGATGCTCTTCCATACAATTTACTCAATTCGTGAAATAAGTCAAATGTGTAAAGCCTGTGTAAATGATAAAATTGTTGTTTGTACATAAATATGGAAAGGAATGATTTTTGAAACAAAATCTTTTCTGCTCATGTTTCACGAATTCACATTGTTCACTGCAAATCTTCACCTGTGGCAAAGCTTTACATATGTGAATCATATTTTGTGCCAGGATTAATATCACTAAGGTCAAGCACTTGGATGAAGAGATGCCCCCTGACCACGTAGAGCGCTTTGAGTGCTTAGAAAAATCAGAAAAGTACTCTATAAATGTAATGAATTATTATTATTATTACTAATGTCAAACTTTTCTGATTGTGATGCTGCAACTTTGATTATACATTAGTGCAAATGAGATTTGAGAGCTAATGAGAAAATCCTCTCTCTCAGACCCAAAAAAGCTGTTTTCAGAATATATACTTATATATGCATGATTTTATATATGCCTTTTTATTGTACTGTTGTATATCTCACTCTGTTTTTGTAAACTAAACAACATTCACCTCAACCTCTCTCTGCAGAAAATGCACTTTTCACAGTCATTACCCAAGTCTCTTCTTTCACTCTTTTATCTCCTTTTCAACCAATTGCTTTTAATAGCTTATACCTTTCTCCTCTCCTAACACACTCTAAATGTGGAGAATGGACATTAGCTGTGGAGTCAGGAGCCTTGCTAAAGGATTATAGGAATGTGGAGGATCGGCCGGCTGCCAGACTTCCTTCTTGCTTAAATTTAGTGTTCAGAGGGTGGTTGGGAGGTATAGACGACCTTATTAGGCAATTACAGCCTCGCTGCAGCTCCAGCTGGTTAACGAAGTGAGGTCAGTGGCCAATAAAAGGGCCGCTCAAGCCCAAAGCCTGAACAATTTATTTCCTGTTGGCCAAACACCTCGGCACGTCACAGGCACAAGGTTTTTACTATGGGAGAGCAATTACGTATGGGTCGTCAGAGCTCAGAACCACAAGCTGTGCAGCTTTAAACGAACATGAGGACAGGTTTTGTAGAATTGTACTGTTTGCCCTTCTCCATATTCAGTTGCATTAAATATATCTTTTTGTATGCTGTTTTAAAACAAATACTGAACTTATTGGTATTTAGATTTGTTTTTCATATTTGTCTTATTCACTTTACCCTTCCTCTGCAAATGTCACTGGCACAAATCTACCCCAGAACAGAAGTTAATGATCTCAGCTAATGGTGTTAAGACTGGCGTGTGTGTGTAATTCCCTGTGAGCCACGTCTCATTAAACTAGCCCCAACAGGTCATCAAATCACCATAGCTCCAAAACGGATAATTAAAGCTGCACCCCCAAACTGCACCACAAACCTAACATATGTCAATACATTTATTGCCAACGGTATATAGTTCACTGAACTAAAAACTACAGTAGGCTTTTCTTACCTTGGCCATGAAAATCGGTTTGCGTAGTTTATTGATAATACAAAATTTAAAAGTAGCGTTACAGAAAATCCTGTCGATGTTTATAATATTTTAATATCTTATTAAGATATTAATCTTATTAAGATACTTTAATATCTTCATGATTTGTAGATCAAGCTGATTTTTTGCAGATTTGAGCTAAGTGCTTCCTTTAACCCTCAAAATATCTAATTTAATTTCTCATTCTAAAAGCACCTTTTAGTTTCATAACCTCAAGCACCAAACTTTTAAAGTCAAGTAGATAAAACATAAAACTGTCAACCCTGTTAACTTTCCAAATGAATATTTATGCCACAACAAGTATTAAAATTTATTAATTTAGCTTGATATGGCAAAATACAATTTTTGTATTTGATAGAATTTAATCTATCTCACACAAAATGTTCTTTAAAAACCTCTTTAAATACTTCAAAAAAGCATCCGTTTGCCCAGCAGCAGTTAGATCATCATGGCCTACAGAGAAATGTGGGCCCGTGGTTTTCTGTCACAGTTGTGGCTGGAGATACGAGGCACGTGTGAAGCCACCTCTGGACTGACGGTGGCTGGAGCAGGTGGCAGAAGGCAGGGGGTGAATGAACATCTGCCCCGACCGGGACTTTTCTAATGAAACATGCCGTTATGAGATTGACTAAGTGGATAGGCAGACAGATTGGCAGACAGAAGGCTACAAATGAGATGCCTCTTCTAAAAAGTTCCTATTAGTTATGTTACGACAGAGGCTTCTTTTGATTCACAGTATGTAGAAGTCGTTTAAAAGAAGTGAAGGACGAGAAGTGTTTGTTACGTAGAAATGTGTGTGTCCAGAGTGTTTGTTTTGCGTCAACATGTACGATCACATTTATGACACGGCTTGGTTGGAAGAACAAGCGTAAAAATGTTTGAGGTCGTAGTCACACTTCAGTCAGATTTCATATCTTCAGGGCATCAGTGTGGTACTTCATGCGTAGCTGCATGTAGGTGTGTTTTCAGCTTCATTTGTGAGGTTCCTTTTCAGTTAGGATTCTATTTCACAAGGTACAAAGTGCAAAAAGGTGGCTGACTGAGATTGTGGATGTACAGTATTCAGTTGTGTGTGTATCTCCGAGACCTTGCATTTCCAGCTGGCCGGTCGAGATGACTCTGGTCAAAAAAAGATCTGAGGCTTTGTTTATGTCCTTAACCACTCAAACATTCAGACAAGACCTCGCTTACACAAAAACTCACACCGTCAATCTTGACACACTCCCACTTCCCTAGACCAGCTCATATCTGATGACATTCAAGGTAACCGTGAAACTCTGAACATTGTGCAAACATGCAGTTACTGAAAGAAGTACATTGTGAACGGCGAGCAACTGGGTAACCATGAGCAAGAATTACACCATCTGTAGTTTGTTCACAGACTTCAGAAACTGATATTGTAGATGCATTTCCTTTAGTTTGTATCTGTTTATTTGATTAAATATTGAATTTAAGCAACCAGTGTGTTTTTAGATGTCTACCATCTACAGTTCAGTAGATCAGTTTTTATCCATACTTTAAGATGAAAAACTTTGGTAACACTTTATTTTAAGGTGTCCTTCTTACACACCTTGCATGTACTTACTATTATAATAACAATAAATTACACATAATTACTTGCAAGAAACCCTAAACCAAACCCTAATCATAATCCTAATATACTAAGTACATGTAATTAATTAATAGTAGTCAAAAATTACACTGCAATAAGGACACCTTAATATAAAGTAACCAACTTTTCAAAATAAATTAATATCAAAAAGTGTACTGGACTTTTTAAAAACAAGATTGTGGGTTAAAATGTATATGTGGATATACATAGTTTACCATTACTGAATTACATTTTCAACACTTTTCACAATTTTTAAACACCTTTTGTTTTAAGTAGTTTATTTTAATTCAGTAAACATCAACCTTTTTGATGAAAGTAGCTTTTTTATTGATATTGGTATTAAAATGTATTAAATTATAAATCATGCACCATGGTAAAAGCGTTTTCATGCCATAACCAGTGTGTCACAAATCAGACGTCTGTGACTCCCTCCGATCACCATCAGAGGGATCCATCATCAGAGTACTACCGGTTCTATCGGACTTCATTTCCCATAACCCCGTGCCTGGGACTGATCACCTGCACAGGTTTTGGTCATTATCTGGACTACTTAAGCAGTGTTCTCTCATTCCCCGTTGCAAAGTCTTGTTCTGCCTAGCTGACATTACCGAACGTTTATCCTGTTTGTTTTCCTTGTTGCCTACCTGGACTGTTTATTTATTCTGATTGTTTAAAGCTGCACTAGCTCTTCGTTACACAGTGCTGTGTTGTTATTTACTTGTAATCTAGATTAAATATTTAGTACTTGTAATTCGATTATAATACAATTTAAAATGCTTATAATCCGTTTACAGTTATATTTTACGAACTACATTATTACAAATTGACATATTACACAAGAGCAGTACATTTTTCATAATTTATTAATTCCCTAATTATTTTTTTCTTTTTTAAAGGATTATTTCCAACAACAAAAACGAATTACTGTGTGTCATATAGTTTAGCACTGAATATTCACAATACATAATGACCATGTAATTAATTTGAGATACACTCTTCTGAATTAGGGGACAAAAACACCTCATTAAATTATACCATGTATGAGACAAATTATTTCTCAATAATCACGTCCTTGTAATCATAATTTGTGTGCAAAAGAAACTTAACTTCACCTGGAAACTGAAATGTAGGCAGATTCACGTATTTCCCATCTGCCTGGATTGCAATTTTAAACCATGACTTCGACAATTCTAAAATAACGTTACAATCAAAACTCACTGAGTTTATCACAGTATATTCTGGGATTGCATAATCCGTGAAGGATACATGCAATGCTGTCTACTTTTTGGAACAGGTCTATGATACCTTACAATGTTGTCTAGGTAGGCAGCTTTGGAACTCAGTTAATGATATCTGGCGGGACAGAAATACAGAAATGCCTGTTGTATCTGAAGTGTTGCTGTCAGGCCTTTCACTGGTTTTAAAATTCATGATGAACGGTCTGCATCCTGGTCATCTGGGCAGCGCCGCTGAACGCCTGTGTAATCTAGGGCACTTTGTGCAGTACAGTGTGTTTTTGAATAACACTTCTCTACGGGAGGTGGACCGATTCAAAGATTACCTCAAACCTCCATCAGAATAACAGCTGTGAGATGAGCTTCTTGCCTCCAGAAATAGTTTCAAAATAAGAGGTGGGAAGTTGACCTTTACCCTTATGTGCTTGGCAGGAAATAATAGTTTTTATGTCTAAGGTTTATCAAGAGTTATCTTGTCTCTGCAATTTCTTTTGTAAAACAAGAAGTGAAACGTGCATTGGTTTGTTTGTATTCAGTTCTGTGATAACCGAGTTCTGTTGTTTGCACAATGATATAAAAAATGGCAGCTTAGTTACTGTTTTGCTAAAAGTGTCAAGAATCCGATTCATGATCTTCCGTCCACTCGCCATCAGAGGTCGCCCTTCCTTCATATTGACTCTTGCACCCATAGACTGCAAAAAAGATGGACGACGCGTCTCCGCTTCCTTCCACTATAGAAAAGTGAAGCTTATACATCTCCATATGGCTGCTGCCTTCTTGAGTAAATGACGTCATTTGGAGCCCGAGTCTGTGCAGTAGAGATTCGTTTGGAGCCAGAGTCTGTGCAGTAGAGATTCGTTTGGAGCCCGAGTCTGTGCAGTAGAGATTCGTTTGGAGCCCGAGTCTGTGCAGTAGAGATTCGTTTGGTCCCAGAGTCTGCGCAGTAGAGATTCGTTTGGAGCCAGAGTCTGTGCAGTAGAGATTCGTTTGGAGCCAGAGTCTGTGCAGTAGAGATTCGTTTGGAGCCAGAGTCTGTGCAGTAGAGATTCGTTTGGAGCCCGAGTCTGTGCAGTAGAGATTCATTTGGAGCCCGAGTCTGTGCAGTAGAGATTCGTTTGGAGCCAGAGTCTGTGCAGTAGAGATTCGTTTGGAGCCCGAGTCTGTGCAGTAGAGATTCGTTTGGTCCCAGAGTCTGTGCAGTAGAGATTCGTTTGGAGCCAGAGTCTGTGCAGTAGAGATTCGTTTGGAGCCAGAGTCTGTGCAGTAGAGATTCGTTTGGAGCCAGAGTCTGCGCAGTAGAGATTCGTTTGGAGCCAGAGTCTGCGCAGTAGAGATTCGTTTGGAGCCAGAGTCTGCGCAGTAGTGTCGTGAGGTGGAGTCGCGGAATCAAACTCCCGCCCAAACTCCCGCAGACCCAATCAGCCATAACGACATGCCCCGTTTTTACAGCACCAAATTACTAGCTAAAATCAAACTTATCACAAAAATGAACAATTGAACATATATCAGCATAACAACTACCTTAAATGACCAAAACCATATTTTGGAAAATTGTATTTGAAGTGTAATTCATTTTTTTATTTTGACTGAAGTCCCATTCATTTACATGGAGAGGGCGGGGTTTTTGACCTGTATTGCAGCCAGCCACCAGGGGGCGATGAAAGAGCCCACAGATTCACTTTGAAGGACGAGTGAGACACACCCGCTTGCACCACACAGACTGTTGCACGTCACACTGGACTGCATTTCCCATCATCCATTGAACTGATCACAGCTGTCACCAATCACACGCTCACCTGAGAGCTGACACATTCAGTTCCTGATCTAGTTGCCGAGTATTGTTCTGCGTTTAGCACTCTCCAAGTGATAGCTGCTTTACCGAGCCATTCTGTGTTTGTTTAGTTCCAGTATTGTCTAGCATTTATCGCTCTCCCAGTGATCGCTATATTACGGAGCCCTTCCTTGTTTTCTAAGTCTAAGTTTAGTTTATTTTGTCTATTGCCTTGTTTCCTGATTCTTGCCCGTGTATCTTGGTTTATCCCTTGTCTCGCTGTCCGGACTCTGTTTATACCTCGCTTGGACTACTGCTCATGTTAACTGACTACCCCTCTTCTCAAGCCCTCTGGATATCGTTTGCCGATCAAAGACCCACGCTTGCCCTAGGATTACTCTGTGTCTTGCTCATGCCATACTTGTTTACTGTTGTTCGACCCTGCCTATGTTTATGACCACGTCTCTGAATAAAAGCCTTGCTAATGGATCCACATGCACTGTAAAAAGTAATTAGTTCAGTTTACTTAGAAAACATGTGGAAACTGATTACCTCAAAATTCTCAAGCAAATTAGTTCATACATTTTGAGTTGATACAACTTACTACAACCTAACATATATAACTTGTGTATTTGTAGTGGTAACTAAACAACTTGAGTATTCGTAACTCAATCTGACAAGTTGAGCCAACTCACAAATTTAAGTTAAGTTTAGTACAAACAAACCAGTTATCTTAACAAGTTTGCTTGTTCACATTACTAGTAAAACGTGTGGAAACTGATTACCTTACATTTCTCAAGTAAGTTGTACTCAAAACTCTAAGTTACTAAAACAAAGACAGACCAATTTTTGGCACAACACTGAAATATTTATTTGTTCCATAAAACAATGTTACTCAAGTCATGCCTTCAAATCAACAACACGCATACTGCAATTTTGCACATACAGCAATTACATACAACAATCAATGCCCCTTTTTTAACATTTGTATCTTTTTTTCACAGTGGTGAAATACAGAATTGGACAACACAGTGAACACTGTAAACAAGTTTAGTAGATTGTTTATATATATATATATATACACACATACACACATACAGGTGCTGGTCATATAATTAGAATATCGTCAAAAAGTTGATTTATTTCACTAATTCCATTCAAAGAGTGAAACTTGTATAATGTATACATTCATTCCACACAGACTGATATATTTCAAGTGTTTATTTCTTTTAATTTTGATGATTATAAGTGACAACTAATGAAAACCCCAAATTCAGTATCTCAGAAAATTAGAATATTGTGAAAAGGTTCAATATTGAAGACACCTGGTGCCACACTCTAATCAGCTAATTAACTCAAATCACCTGCAAAGGTCTTTAAATGGTCTCTCAGTCTAGTTCTGTAGGCTACACAATCATGGGGAAGACTGCTGACTTGACAGTTGTCCAAAAGACGACCATTGACACCTTGCACAAGGAGGACAAGACACAAAGGTCATTGCAAAAGAGGCTGGCTGTTCACAGAGCTCTGTGTCCAAGCACATTAAGAGAGGCGAAGGGAAGGAAAAGATGTGGTAGAAAAAGTGTACAAGCAATAGGGATAACACCCTGGAGAGGATTGTGAAACAAAACCCATTCAAAAATGTGGGGGAGATTCACAAAGAGTGGACTGCAGCTGGAGTCAGTGCTTCAAGAACCACTACGCACAGACGTATGCAAGACATGGGTTTCAGCTGTCGCATTCCTTGTGTCAAGCCACTCTTGAACAACAGACAGCGTCAGAAGCGTCTCGCCTGGGCTAAAGACAAAAAGGACTGGACTGCTGCTGAGTGGTCCAAAGTTATGTTCTCTGATGAGAGTCAATTTTGCATTTCCTTTGGAAATCAGGGTCCCAGAGTCTGGAGGAAGAGGAGAGGCACAGAATCCACGTTGCTTGAGGTCCAGTGTAAAGTTTCCACAGTCAGTGATGGTTTGGGGTGCCATGTCATCTGCTGGTGTTGGTCCACTGTGTTTTCTGAGGTCCAAGGTCAACACAGCCGTATACCAGGAAGTTTTAGAGCACTTCATGCTTCCTGCTGCTGACCAACTTTATGGAGATGCAGATTTCATTTTCCAACAGGACTTGGTACCTGCACACACTGCCAAAGCTACCAGTACCTGGTTTAAGGACCATGGTATCCCTGTTCTTAATTGGCCAGCAAACTCGCCTGACCTTAACCCCATAGAAAATCTATGGGGTATTGTGAAGAGGAAGATGCGATATGCCAGACCCAACAATGCAGAAGAGCTGAAGGCCACTATCAGAGCAACCTGGGCTCTCATAACACCTGAGCAGTGCCACAGACTGATCGACTCCATGCCACGCCGCATTGCTGCAGTAATTCAGGCAAAAGGAGCCCCAACTAAGTATTGAGTGCTGTACATGCTCATACTTTTCATGCTCATACTTTTCATGTTCATACTTTTCAGTTGGCCAAGATTTCTAAAAATCCTTTCTTTGTATTGGTCTTAAGTAATATTCTAATTTTCTGAGATACTGAATTTGGGGTTTTCATTAGTTGTCAGTTATAATCATCAAAATTAAAAGAAATAAACACTTTAAATATATCAGTCTGTGTGGAATGAATGTATACATTATACAAGTTTCACTTTTTGAATGGAATTAGTGAAATAAATCAACTTTTTGATGATATTCTAATTATATGACCAGCACCTGTATGTATATATATATAGTTTTTAGTACTG
This sequence comes from Gymnocypris eckloni scoliostomus, assembly GCA_027564155.1. Taxonomy (NCBI): domain Eukaryota; kingdom Metazoa; phylum Chordata; class Actinopteri; order Cypriniformes; family Cyprinidae; genus Gymnocypris; species Gymnocypris eckloni. The sequence goes on along the minus strand of CM050423.1, from coordinate 8,805,715 downwards.
AACAACTTTCCTATTCATTTTAAAGTTCTTTTAAAGACTCAACTCTATTCTAAGACCAGCTACTTAACATTGAGCAGACTGCTCATTTTCCAACAGGAAAATAAAATACATTGTTTAGTCCTGATTACCATTTTTGTAACTTTTGTAACTGATAATGGTCAATTATGAACAAACTGAAAAATGGTCCATCATGGCACAACAATTTGTTACAGCAACAGGCGATTTTACAGGGATTGTATTTTAGGTTTGAGAGACTTGTGCCCGAGTGACAGAATCACCCTTTGAATGAAATCAAACGTGTTCTTCAGTACAGCAGGATACTCTAAATTCAGAGCATAAATGAGCCCAAAAAAGCAGGCACATTGCTTTGGGAGGGCTTCTCAGATCAACCAAGTACAACTGTACCTTCCAAAATGATTACAGTGGATGTGGCATCGAGATGCAGAGAGTAAGGTATGGTTGCAGAGTCCTCAGGAATCACAGACAATATGCCGTTAGACATGCCGGTCATCTCTTCTTCGTCATCACGGTCCTAAAAACATGAGCAGCATATGACAAAAATTAAGTGAAAATAAGTCACATCATACCTTAAGAGCATATTTTCATGTTACAAATATGCAAAAAATATTTATGTATTATGATGTAAAGGCCTTTTCATAATGGATACAGCAGCAGATGCAGTGGATGATACTGAAGAAAAAAAATCAAAGTACAATATTTTGTTTTCCTGCGATATTTTGAATTTCCCACAATATGAAAGTTTTACTTGTGCTGCCACAAAATAAAATGTATTATTTGTTTTAAAGCTGCAGACCGTAACTTGGCACTGAAGCGGTTAATAAACCGAACTGTATGTGTCTTTTGGAAGAATGTTGTAGCAGCTACTTATCGGTTATGTCTATAAGAAGAAAATTAAAATTACAGTTTTGTTGTTTTGACACCTCACAAAAATCTACTTCTGTAACTAAAATAAAGTTCAGCGTTTAAACAGTGGTTTAAGTTTTTAGGGTAGTTCTAACAATAGTATTCCGGTACAGAAACTACTTCAGTGTGTGTGCGTTGAATTTAATACAAGAGTTTCACAATTTGAGTTGAATTACTGAAATAAATTATTTTCCACGACATTCTAATTTATTGAGATTCACCTGTATATTTCAGGATGACAGTGTCAAGATTCATTGGACTCAAACTGAAAAAGTGGTTCAGTGAGCATGAGTTATTTTCATGTATGAATTGAACTGATCTTCACCCTATTGAAAGCCTTTAGGATATGCGGGAGTTGACTATATGGATTTGTTTGACTCTCCCACTGTCATTACAAGATCTTGGCCAAAAATGTATTCAACTCTTGATGGAAATAAATGTTTCCTAACATTGTTGAAACAATGTCACAACGAAAGCACAATATTATGACAGCTATAGGCAGACCAATCAAATATTAAGAGTCTCTAGTTTTTTTGGGGGCCAGGCAGTGTAAAGTCAACTCCAGCACATCCTGAAGACTTTCAGTAGGGTTGTTCAGGACTCTGTGGTGGCCAATCTCTCATAAATTGAGCCTGATGAAGCTCATCATTGTCATCTTTGAATATGGACACTTATTACTTGGTAGTTTGAGAAATAAAAAGCTACATACCGCATCAGTTAGGGATAAAATAATTATTGCCAAACATACAACATGCAAGAAACAGCAATCACTGCAATAATGATTACATTCTAAAATATTAAGTATTTGCTTATTAGTGACTTATTTGACTAGTGTAGATTAGTTCTTGTTGAAGGGATAGTTCACCCAAAAATTAGAATTATGTCATTAATTACTCGCGTATGTCGTTCCAAACCCGTAAGACCTTTGTTCATCTTCAGAACACAAATTAAGAGATTTTTGATGAAATACCTCCTCTTTTCTGTCCTCCTTATAGGACTGTTGTGTTTTTCCTTTATTCTTCCAACCTTTGTATAAATTCCTAAACATATTACCTCTTTTCTATTGTCTTTCTTATGATCTTACTCTCTTATCTAATTAATCTTTTTTTGCTTTCATTTTCTATTAATTCTTAATTTAATTTTCTGTATCCTCAATTTTTTATTATCTTTCTTCATTACGTTTCCTATCAGGTTGCAAAATTGGTTTAAGAAGTGTTTGCAACTCATTAAATAGCCAGAATATCACGGACAAAGCTACTTACAAAATAGGTCTTGTAAAATCGGTCGGCTCTTCTCCAAGGAGTGGAAGGCCACAAAGAACGGCTGTTCACCTCCCAACGATGTCAGATTTCTGTAAAGTGATGTAACATTGTAAAGGGTAAGAGTTAATAGCACTCATAGCACCAACACAACACAGAGCAAAACACAACAGCAAATGCAATAGTTGTTTTACTAGAAAAAATAAATAATAATGTGTGTGTCTGTGTAGCTTACCTCATTTTCAATCTTATGCAGAATCTTCTTAAGCTTACATCCAATATCTCCCCCTTTGGCCTTGAATATATCAATGAATCGTTGAGTGAATCTGTTAAGTTCTTGAAAGAATTCCGTTTGCAGGTTGCCAGATATGCGACTGATCTCTACTAAAATAAAAAAAATGTATGCCAGACTAACATTAATCACATATCATTGAAACATGCAAGTAAGATTTAAACATCAACCTGAAAAGTGGTAAATGAAGTTGCATTCCAATTTTCAATTTGTATAGAAAATGTTTGACAAAATAATATGAACACAATTAAAATTAAAGTCAGTAATTACTTAATGAAGCTATCGTACGCATACGTTATCTCACGCTGTTCACTTCACGTGAGCGACCGCGACACGTGCACGCGTTGTAGAAAGAATGTTCGCGGACGTTCTGCCAAACAAGATCTTACAATTGATTAAAATCTCTTACAAACTGTATATTCAAAACAATGTTTAGTAAAAATCGATGTCTGTAACGTAGTAAGTAAGAAACTGGTCTCAGCTGACAGTTAGACAGTATGCTTGTTGACAGTATCAATAGTCCTAACGTTACTCTTCGTTTAAACTAATACAATTGTCCTTTTCCGCTTTCAACACAACGAGCAAAATAAATTATTTTAGGTTAAGTTTTTATACACAATACAATGACGACAGCGTGCACGGTGAGAATGAGGTTTATAAGTAGGTCTCCAACATACCTAGTTGTGCTGCCACACGTCAAACAGGATCTGAAGTTCGTCGTTGTCGTCTTGTCCTCCTCTCCGAACACATTTAAGTTCATTGCGCATGCGCAGAGGCATCTTGGCGTCAAGTGACTTCTTGTTACAGGCCGAGTTGAAGAAAATGCAAGAGTACTAGAACATATATTAATTGTTTTGTCCTATTTTGTAACTTAATTACTAAAGCCCATTAAAAATGGCAAGCTCTGTATGATGTATTGGGAAGCAGCAGCAGTTAGTAGACCTGCCAATAAGCTTAAATCTTATTGGTTGTTCATTTTTTTACAGCGCGAATGGGGGAAAGATTAAGAAAACTATTTGTAATATACATATATACAAAACAAAAACCACTATTCCATAAAAATGGTTGTTAATAGCTATATATTTATATATAATTAGGCTACTGACAATCATTTCTGATCGTATTCACTATAAAACTATATTCATTTTGTTTTTGTGCCAACCACAGCTTTGTCCAATACACTAGATGTTCTTAAGTTCGGTTTACTTAAGATGTTTAGTTTAACTACCGCATCCAACTAAAAGTTCATATAACACAGCCTAATCGAGTAAAACCAACAAATCTACCAAAGTCAGTTGTATTTACAAGCTTTTCTTAAGTAGATTCAGTGATTACTTTTTACAGTGTGTCTCACGTCTCGTTCGCCCCGTTACAAAAGGTATTTGATCAAGTCATGATCATTTTTATAATAAGGTTACCGTACAGCTTCCTTATGATCACAAATATAGCTTCTTCTTTTTTTTAAGTGCACACAGCAAGGTCTATAATATCTTGAGAAAGCAAGCTATTAGCATTCCCATTCATTCAAATGCCAATTGTTTAGCTATTGCAATTTTAGGCTTTTAAGAGCCCTCTGAAAAACTGGAGACTGGTAAAACATCTACTATGATATAATAAAATATGAAGGAATTATGAGGGGTGTCTTTTGTCATGCGTTTCCACGAAAATAGCCATCAATGGAGAGAAAGGCTTTTTGTTCACAGAATGATGTACTTTCCATCATCTACCATCTACAATGTTCCCCAAACAGGAAGTCCCATCCCAAAGTAACACCATTCATTGTGCCAGATGTTTGCATGATTAATATAAAACCATCACAGTGTCAGTGTTTCCCAATGGTATATTAATAGCAGTTCTGCACCATGAATTGGAAATATTGAAAATATTAAAGCAACATTTTATTAAAGGGACCAATTCTCACAATTAACTAGTTGCTTATTAGCATGCCTATTATAAACATATTGGCTGTTTATTAGTTACTCACAAAGCACACATTCTGAAAGACCATATTCTACTTCCCTAATCCTACCCAATACCTAAACTTAACATTAACAACTACCGTACTGTCTATTAATAAGAAGCAGATTAGGAGATTATTGAGGCAAAAGTAATAGTTAATGGTTTATTAATACCAATAATTGGACCTTAAATTGTGACCAATATTAAAATTGCACTTTAACTTAAATATGTTGAAACCCTGACTTTGAATATGGATTTGATTTATTTGAAATGTTTTTATTGCCTTATTTGAATTAACATTATGCAAGAACCTATATATATATATATATATATATATATATATATAATCATCTGCTGATATAAGTCTAAAAAGTAAAAAAAAAAAAGTTTTTTTCAACATAAAATCCACACGATGCCAGATACTCCTGTTACACAAAGTGATGATGTGTATTTAGAATATTTTCAATTACTGTATTTTATTTATTTGTTTGTTGAACTGTTCTATACTATTTTAATTAATTATGCTGCATCTGATATGCAAGTTTATTTCTGTGTTTTTCTTAGTTTTTTAATTGTAGCCTGCTAGAAAGGTGAGAACATGCTTTGAGTGCCATCAAAATAGCTCTCGTCGAAGTGCTGCTTCTTAATTATCATCACCCTATTGGACTGTGTCCAATTAACCATGTGACAATCTGCAGAAAAAAATAGCTGTTCTTTCAAGAGCACTGCACTGCACCAGTTGAGCTTCAGACGTTGACTGCTCAGGCACATGTAATGTCCCACCTGCTCTTACCAGGTAACAGAGGACTGATTAGACCTTAATGAGTTTATTTGAAGTGTTGTGTGAAGATATTGAGGATGTCACGGCTCATTATGATCCTCAGCTCTCTAGAGAGTAGCACAGGACTAAGACAGCAACATCTAGCCTAGCTCCATCATCCTTCCCTTCTCTTCTCTTCGCTTCTCTTCTCTTCTCTTCTCTTCTCTTCTCGAGTTTATCTCTAGAAATTATCTATTTCATTCTTCACATGTCTCATCTTGTCCTCTCCTCTTCAATCTTAAAAGGAAAGGTTCTTTATTGGCATCAACAGTCCCTCAAAGAACCTTTAGCAACCCTGGAACCTTTTCATTCCACAAAAGGTTTTTTTTACAGCGGAAAAAAAGGGTTATTTAGATTAAGATGTTCTTCACTCTATAAGAAAAAATGGTTCTTATAAGAACTATTCACTGAAAAGTTATTTGGGAAACCAAAACTGGTTCTTCTATGACATCACTGTAAAAAAAAAACTGGAAACTTTATTTTTAAATAGTTCTCTCACTTTGTTTAATCTTATCTCTCTTCTCTTCTCCAATTTCTGCTCTTTTCTCTTGTCTTCTCTCATCTTGTGTTGTGTCCTCTAATATTTTCTTGTTTTCTCTTGTCTTTGGCTCATCTCTCTCAAATCGTCATCACCTGTTTTCAGATGGAGCGGCAGTTAATACACAGAGCCGTAGTTCACTGACAAGCTACGACATATCGTGTTTGTAATCGCAGACGAATCGCCTTTGATTATGAACGCAATATTGCGTAGCTTGTCAGTGAACTACGGCTCTGTGTATTAACTGCCGCTCCATCTGAAAACAGGTGATTTTATTGCTAATCAAGAAACCGGCTTTACTGTCGAGATGCGCATGTTAGTCGAATTCGATTAATTGCACAGTCTTAAGCTCATCTCTTCACTTTTCTCATCTTGTATTCTTGTCTCCTTCACTCATATTGTTCTTTCCTCTCATCTTGTCTCAGTCCTTCCTCTCTCTTATCTCCTCTTCTGGTACTTAGTAAATTGATCATATCATATTTATTTGATGAACTCATATCAGAGTGTAATAAGCAATGGCAGGACATTCCATCACAGTTGTTTAAATTTGGCACCAAGCTCGGAAATTTGAATGTTGGCTAATGTCTTCTAAAGACAGAAGAGAAAAAGAATAAAGAGTAAGAGTCTGGGCTGTTTGTGCAGTGCACCCCTGGGGGTGTTGGTTTGTTTCCTCTTGGAGCTGTCAGCGTCTGAGGCAGTGATCGTTCAATATCGGTGCCATCAGCTCGCCTGGCCAGGTGGCTCCACAGGCGCCAGGATTTTCTGTGAGTGTGTTTGTGTGTGTGTGTGTGCGCGCTCATGCACATATGTTTGTCTGCCTGGCTTTTTTGTCACTCTGTGGGGGGTCTGAAGTCTGTCTGTCATGCAGAGCCCCATCCGTAGCACAGCGGTCTTTAACCTGGCTGCAATTCCAACTTCCCCCCGTGAGCAGAGGTCGCGTGAGGTCATCCCAGTAGAGGACGGCAGTAAATTGTTGACAGTCTGAAACAAAGCCCTGATGGTCTACAGAGATACAGAGAACCAATGGTTTGACTGGAACAACAGAAGAGGATCGCACTGGGTAGCGCGTCTCAGCGCCTTATAAGTAGCCCTGCATTGATTCTGTTCCTGTAGAAGCACCACATTTCCAGAGATATTAAATATGAATTTGCAAAGTTCTATGTATCCCCTATGTTGTTTGGAATGCTTTTATACTAACACTTTTGGTGCACACTCGAGTTCATGGACACCAGAGTTTGGTTCGTTTGGATGATAAACTCTATTTTGCGAACTTGGTTTTGGACCTAAGAACCGAGTTTGCTACTTATATGAAAGAAACTACAATGTTCTTTAGAACAGTTAGTATATTTATGACAGATGTGCGAAATGTGCCGTTTTGTGTTGCAAACAAAAACAAAGGTTCAAAACCAGAGGATTAAAGTAAGGTGAGCAACGCTATGCTTTTTGTCCTCTTCTCCTGCATTGTTCCTACCTAGCCATTGGAGTAAACATCTACCACTTCGATGAAGGGGGAGCAATCCAACTCTTGTTCGGACCAAGCAATTGAACCAAATGTGAAAGCACACTTCATTTAAATATGTTTGGGGCCGAAAATAGCAGCGTTTGGTGTTGATGGAGGTCATCGAATGTTACCCTGGACCACAAAACCAGTCTTAAGCGGGTCGCACACCGGATGCGACGGCTGCACCGTCTAGAACAACTCGAGGTATCGCACACCAGACGCGCACATTCTATACTAATAAATGACCTGAAGTGTGTTGTAACGGTTGTGTCCTGGTATATCCAGTAAGTAGCAACCGACGACAGTGAATGTAATCACAACAGACAATTGTTATATAGGCCTATACTGTAATATGTTGCGTATGTAAAAATGTCTCAAGAGAAACATAAAAGATTAAAAGGATTACGTTTATTATACATTTAATTCTATAGTTTACTTTTTATTCAAGCTGTAAAACTAATGTGTACAGTATTTAGCAGCAGTGGTATCTTGGTATAATGTATTACCAATGGTTTGAGACAAATATGATATTTAATATAAAACAATGCAGATGGCGCTCTGTGGCGTGGCAGGAATTTGAACAGCGTTCTGAGTCGTTGCTGGGCCCTGCGGACAGACACCGAATGACGCCGCCGGTGTGCGTACACACATAGAAAACAATGTGTTCGAATTTTAAAGACATGGCGCAACGCAGCGCTGCGCTTCTCGTTCGGTGTGCGACCCCCTTTAAGTCGCTGGAGTATATTTGTAGCAATAGCCAAAAATACATTGAATGGGTCAAAATAATAAATGTTTCTTTTATGCCAAAAATCATTAGTATATTAAGTAATGATCATGTTCAATGAAGATACTTAGTAAATTTCCAACCGGAAATATATCAAAACTTATTTTTTTATTAGTAATATGCTTTGCTAAGCACTTCATTTGGACAACTTTAAAGGCGATTTTCTCAATATTTAATTTTTTTTGCAACCTCTGATTCCAGATTTTTAAATAGTTTTATCTCAGCAAAATATTGTCCGATCCTAACAAACCATACATCTATGGAAAGCTTATAGATAATGTATAGCATGTATAAATCTCAATTTCGAAAAATTGACACTTAAGACTTGGTCCAGGGTCACAAATATCTAATAATCATTTATAACCTCAACTGACATATGGATAACAAAATAATTAGTAAATGTGTTTTAAAGTTACATCTGACGATATAGTATTGTTTTATCATTGCATTAAAGATGTTCTTATTCATCTCAGTTGTTTTGGACTTAAGATTGGCATGTTGGTATTAAAGCATGCAGTTTTTCTTTTCTTTTGTTCCTTTGTTGTTTATTTTGTCCTCTATTACACAAAACCGTAAAATGTACATTTTGACTCTGTCCCAACATTATGTTGTTTCTTGCTAGTTTTGAGCCAGTTTGTCTTCATAACTCAGTGCAGTGTTTGTGAATGGAGTGGCTGTGTGTTGGACTACTGGCATTTCTTAGAGTGGTGGCTGTGGCTGTTGTGTGTTTGTGGATGGCCCTCGAGGTCCTGCCATTTGTCCTCACTGTGTAGCTTGGGATTGATGGGTCAGTGTGGTTTGTTTCTTTGCTTCAATAGAGACTGCTTGTTTGCAGAATTTATTTCCCCTTTCATACACTGGACTTTCTGGTGGATCAAAGAATATATATCTATCTATCCATCTATCCATCTATCTATCCGTCTGTCTGTCTGTCTATCTGTCTGTCATTCTATCTTTTGCTCTATCTATTGCTGTTGTTGCATTATGGAATTATTAGTAGAGACTGACATGTGATCCCAACATGGCTGCCCCATGACCTACTGCTGGTAAAAATAAACTTTTTTTAGGTCGCTGTTATGATTTTTCATCTCATGTGACTGCACATCATTAAAATACATCTAATTGTCAATTTGTAAGATGATGTATTTATAGTTTCCTTTGATACACTGAAAAAAACGGTAACCTATGATTTTATTCAAGTCAAAAATATTACTTATTATAGCTACAGTAAGTCAACCTAAATGCATTAATTTATACAAACAAAACTAAAACTTTATATGGGTTAAATCAAGCAGAAATATATATTTGATGTAACAATTGCAGGTTACCACTTTTTGCATTGTACTCTGTATCTCTCTAACACATTTCACTCCATCTAAATCAGTTTTGCAGACTTCCACTTTTTCATCTAGATTCTGAATGCAGATACTGCACTACTTATAAACAAGCTCTGAAGTTATGTGCAGACTTTTTAGTATTACAGTCTTTTTATGGCATACATTCTTATCAAATTTTCCATTATTGTCGGAATAAACAAACACAAATGAATTCTGTAGAGATTTTGTGTCGGGCTGGTTATCATTAAGCCTCTGGTTTATTTCTTTGGCTTGTTTTGAAGCTTTTTAACTTCTAGAGTGAGTGGGTTATAGTTAATTATCCATTGATTTAAGACAGTAATGGGGCAATCCCACTGCATTTCAAGCTTGTTAATTCTCCTATTTTTCTCTGATTAGCCTTCTCTCAGCATCTTTGTGTTGGAGAGAGAGAATTGGTGTTTTTTTCAGCTCTCAAAAAATGCCATCAAGCCAAAAGATCCAATATATTGTATCCCTCTGTCATCGTCTCATATAAAGCAAACAAACCCGAGGGGAAATGTATTGGCTGTCAAGCCACTATCTAATGTTCTTATTCATTTATTTGACTGTTTTATTATTTAACTCATATCCCATATAGGAGTCAGAAATAGACACTTCAGTTTCCTCTGTAACGATTTTCTCTTTTTCAAGACACAATCTTGAAATTATGTATTGATTGTCAGGAATTTGGAAATGTGGTTGGTGAAGGACTGTTATTATTTTGTCATAAGGTTGAGGTCGTGTGGCGGTGAGATTGTTCAAGCGCACTGTTTAGCTATGTCATATCAGTAGCCGTTATATGGAGTCAAGGGTTAATGGAGGGGCCATGAGAATGAAAATACACACACAAGCTCAGGTTTCACTGGCAGTTTCATTTCACTGCATGACTGCCCATAACTATAGCTTTTTTCGCTTGATGCATATTGTGCTCAGTATGCACGTTTCCCTGTAAATTCTCTGTATTTTCTTCAGAAAATATACTTCCATATTTTGAATTTTTTTGCTAGAAATCGTATTGAGGTGCTTGAACATTATTGGGATTACATATATGGAGCTCATGCATTAACCGGCTAGGCCTTGCATTAACCCTGCCCTCAAACAAACCAGCTTGCTTCTTTTGACAGTGGTCCAAACAAACCCTCTGTCATCTCCCATGCTCCCACTCAGAACAGCACTTGAGCTGCTGCAAAGAAATAGAGCACTTTCAATTTACATATGACCTTTGAATATAGCGATAACTGTAGAATCCACGTATTGCATCGCTGCGCGAAAGGCCTCAGGCAAGACGACTCGGGTGTGAAAACAGTCTGAATGGAGTCAGGGCCTCTTGAAGGGTTCGGATTCTCGTGTGGAAATCTCCTCTCGTGAAGTTAGTTATCATGTGGCAGGGAATGGAAGAAGCAGATGAATGTCTGAATTTTTAATTCTGAATTCTCCTCTTCATCATTCACATCTATTACTCTTCAATCTCTCCTTTTTTTAATCTAAAGCTAACCTATAAAATCTGCTCCAGGTAACGTTTTCAGGTAAGTTTAGTTTTGTGCAGTTGTGCCTCCGCATCAATAGGTGTCAGTATAAAGTCCAAGACCACAGTCGTGTGGTTTCTTAATGATCTACAACAAAATAGAGAGAGCTTTGTTGATATCAATTCACGCCGCCTTCAAAAATCTGATGAGGGTTTCTCAGTAGACAAGATGTCACATGATCTTTGGATTTGGACGTGTATATGCTACTTGCGGAGGCAGCATTTTTTTGTTTTTGGCAGCGGTGGAAAGAGTTCGAAAATATTCTACTCAAGTAAAAGTACCATTACATTAATGAAATTTTACTTAAGTACAAGTAAGCGTTCCAGTCTACAAATCTACTAGAGTAAAAGTAAAAAGTAGCTCATTTAAAATTTACTCGGAGCAAAAATTACTTAGTTACATTTTAACAGTGGGGGGGAGGAAAAATGGGATAGGGCAAGGGTGTCAAACTCAGTTCCTGGGGGCCACAGCCCTGCACTGTTTATAACCCTAATTAAACACATCTGATCCAGCTAAACTAATAATTTAGGCTTCTTTGAAAACTACTTGGTATGTGTGTTGGAGCAAGGTTGGAACTAAACTGTGCAGGGCTGCGGCCCTCCAGGAACTGAGTTTGACACACCTGGGATATGGGCCTATAAATCTCAAACTAGTTGTTTTTAATTAAAGGAATCAGTTATTTAGAATAATAACACATTTGGGCTGTTACCAGACACGTTAAATCAGTATCAATTAAATGAATATTTGTAATGCAGAAGAAGTGGCATAGATGTTTACACACTGACATAAATGCATTTAGCCTGCAGTTACAAATGCAGAAATAATGTTTTGATAAATAAGACATAAAATGTTGAATACTCGTTTGAAATTAATTAAATAAAATAAAAATAAATGAAAAGGGTCTTTAAATGAGAAATTAAAACTGACATTAGGTGTCAGCAAGTCACTGTTAAGAGTCAACCTTAACATTTGTGAACCGAATCATTTAAACAGTTGATTCATTCAAGAACGAAACCCCGTCATGTTGCTCAGAGACGCAAAACTGTGTATGGTGGCTGTGTTTGGAATTATTTTCGCTGTCAAAAAACAGGCAATATGGTGTCTAAAACGCAAGTCTCCTAATTAACTTCTTGTTTTTGTAACCAATTTGTGCAAAACCTTTTGCTAAACTGTCAAAGCTTAATTTTAACCACCAATGCAATGATGCAAGTACCTTACATCTACATGCTTGCGAAGGGCGATGTCGAGATTTTATAAGCTGCTAGTTCGGCAAACACAGCTTACACTGCATAATAGAGCATGAATATAGCCAGGGGTTCACTTCATTTCCTTCGAGTTCAACTTCAGCAGAATACGACGGGGTCTGGTTTTCAGCTGGGTCTGCACCATTAACGCCTGTCTTGTTCGTCTGCATCTTTCTTGTGATTTTAGCGCCAGTTTGTTCTTCTGCCCATTATTTACTGCTGTAGTTTCCAGGGAGCGATTTATTTATTTTTACTCCGTAATTAATGTTTTAAAATGTAGCGAAGTGCAATACGTCAAACTAAATATACTTTAGTAAAAGTAAAATTACAGATTTTAAAAATTACTATAAAAAGTACACAAAAAAGCTACAGTAACGTGAGTAAATGTAATTCGTTACTTTCCACCTCTGGTTTTTGGACACAGCCAAGTGGACATTTTTGATTGTTTTTTCTCGTATGCTTGAACGAACAGTTCGTGTGTGCATTTCCATTGAAGTCCGTCTATCAAAGTGTACATACTGTACTACCTGCGCCATTATCGAGTCAGCATTTAGACTAATGCAAATCTGACAGGGAATGTAATCTTAATAATAACTAACTCACAGACTTTAGATGCTATTTCAGAGCTGCATTCAAATGCCAGTGAATGTGATTGTGTATATTTTCAAGAGTTTTGTGTGATTTGCTCTTCTCTGTCTGCTGAGAACAGAAAGAGATTAATCTTATCTTGTAACTATGTATAATTAAGTAACTATATAATCATCTTTACGCATGGTTTGTGTAATTTCCTTAACAATATATTTATTTACTTGCAATATATAAATGACGGGCTAAATAGTTTCTATAGCAGTATCTGCCCGTCTCATTGGGAGACAGGAGTGGGTTTGTGTGATGAAGCATTAGAGTGCCACCTAATGGCCTGACACGCAGATCACAGGCACACTTTGTCGTTGTCGAGTGTTAGTGTAACATGTTCATAGTTAATGTGATTCTCTGATAGAAAACCTGTGTGACTGACTTAATTCACAAAAAAAAAAAACACTAAAAAGTCCGTTCTTAGAAAGGCTTTGTGCTATTTGTTAACCTTTGCTCAGTATGTTTTATTAGTTTTGGGTAATTGACAGCTCTGGTAATTTTACAGTGTTCGTAACTGACTTTGATCTTATTTAAATATGCTAATATAATAACAGTAACCATTTGTTTTCCATAGGAGGGGAAGAAGAAATTTGACAAGGAGACGGAAAAGTACTACTCCTCACTGGAAAAACATCTTACCCTGTCGTGCAGAAAAAAAGAATCCGCCTCCAAGAGGTGACTCATTCCACAAATAAGGCTAGATTTGCATTTTCTGAAGGAAATACTTGGCATCAAAAGAATGACAGTAAACTCAGGTTTAGGTTTTAGTCTTAGTTCTGAGGCGGTGCTGTATTAGAAGTGTCTTTCCATCATGACTTCTGTCTACTGCGCACTAGACTCACTACCTCATATCATTCCAAACTTGTATGACTTGTCTTTTTGTTTTTAACATAACAAGATAATTTAAATAATGTATATTCTGCTCTTTCCGTGCAATTATAATGAGTGGGAACAAATTATTAATAACACAAGGACTACTTTTATAGTCCTTAGTGTTCTTTTTGCAACTTGAAAGCTTGAATTTTTCCTTTTAGTTTTACAGAAGAAAGAAAGTCATATGGGTTTGGAACAACATGGGGATGAGTAAATAAAAACATAAGCGTTTAAAAGCCTTAGTTCCTGTTTTTTGTTTCTTTCATGCTGTTCTGTTGCGTTTGTTTGCCTTGTTGTTACACAGATTCTCACAAAGCTGAGCCAGAAATTCTCACATGTATCCATTAACCAAAGCCCAAACACGTCCAAATGAGCGAACAAGCCTGGCAGCCATAACTGTCTGTCCGTCTCTAGGGTAACAGTGCTCTTTGTTCGTTTGCAGGCTGACGCTCAGATTGATAAGGAAAGGCAACTCTTTTATGACACCTCTCTAGAATACGTCTTCAAAATCCAGGAGGTTCAAGAGAAGAAGAAATTTGAATTTGTTGAGCCGGTAAGATCTTTGCGATACATAAAATGTCCTTTTATGTTTAGACACAAATACACACTCTTACGCACACGAACCACAAAATATAGTCAAACGTGTATCCTGTAAAATAAATCAGATACCCATCATGCAGTGTACTGCAATGAGAATCAAGCCATCTGGTCAGTAATGGTTTTGTAGCCAACAGGAAGTAGCTAGACAGTTTATGACCACTGGAGTCATAATCTCACTGTCTTATCAAATTACAAACCTCAGCTCTCATTTCCTGTCCCACAATACCCCCCTGAGCTATTAAAGATTACCCAAAATTCACCATCATATGGTTCCAAACCTGTATGACTTTCTATATCTGTGGAAGACAAGGTATTTTGCAGAATGTTGCTAACCAAACAGTTTTGGTTGACGTTGAATGGAAAAAAAACATTGAGACATTTCTTAAAATATCTTCCACAGAAGAAAGAATGTTTGGGACAACATGAGGGTGTATGAATGATAACACAATGATGACTTTTAATTTTGGGGTGGACCTAACATCCACTAAGAAATGAAAATCACATTAGATCTTTTTCTAGGATGAAACTAGATCATTTGAGATTTTAGTGAAACCTTCTGCTTCTGAGATGTTTCTTATGAAAAGACCCCATTAATCTCAAATCTGTGCCCTCTGGAGTTTCAGAAGAGTCTCGAACTGTGCTCATATTTGACCAAATACAGTAACTGCAACCAAAAGTCACACATCTCAGTATGAGCTCAGACATGTTTCCTCAAACTCATCCAATACCACATGATGTGTACTGCTATGCACGATGTCAAGTTCTTTAATGAATCTTCAGAAGGAATATCTGAAGCAAACTTGATCTTTCCTCTTAAAGTAAAACAATAACTGAAAGTTTTCTGCAGTTAAACATAGTTTGAGAGGAAGACCTCTTATTGTTCTTTTTCAGCCCTTTTCTTGTTTAGCATCTAAATCTACTCTCAGCTGGCAGCTCACGTGAAATACACCACAGCTGGACCTCACACATTACAACTGTGGACAGAATTTGCATGACTCATTTCTGCATTAAGCATATTTATATGCATAAGTGTGAGCGGTAAAGTGAGCCAGAGAATGTGCCGTATAGATTTAGAGGAGCGTCCAGTGTTTATCACCTGGCATGGTAAAACACGACGCTGTTAATCTCCAGAAGCACCGCAGTCTGGCCCGCTCTTGAGTTTCAGGGTGTGACATCAGCATCTTTGAAGTCTTCTGCTAAAGTCACTATCAGAAAGTCAAATCTTTTCACAGGCCTTGAGTATAAGAGAGCTGGGATAACTTAACAGATGGAACATTAGTCAAGAATTTATGCACTCACCGAAATGGCTTTGAAACAGTTATCACGTAGAAATTGCTATTAAATGTCAAAATTATTTAAAAATGTCAAGTAACACATTGATTTAAGCGTGACATTTTTAAATAGAAGGACTGGTCTTTTCGTGTAAAACAATTTTACATACAGCTTTGAAAATTATTCTTTAAAATGTAGGTACATTAGGTCTGTGCAACAACTTTTTTTTTCAATTATTAATTTAGTATATCAAGTAAATGTCTTTTTAGTAATTTGAGGTTGTAGGGTTCTATTTATTTTGGTGTTTGTGTTGCACATCATAGAAGACTATGTTAGCATCTGATAATTTTAACTGTTGGAGAAAACTGGTGAATTTTAAGCTTTTTGCGCTATTTTCATCTTCCTGGTTTAAAATCGACATCGTGATAACCTCACAATTTGTACATTGATGACTATTAAACTATTCGCGAGACTCGTGTTTTTATTCTATGAGAAGACACTTCGCTTAATTATTCACAACAGCTTGTGTTGATTTGCTATGACAGACACTTCAGACTGTGAGATGACATTGCGTGCATTAACTGAGAGAAATATTCATGGATCGAAGGAGAGTGTTTTTGCTTTGCTTCGAAAAGATCGGTACAAACGCGATTCATTCACTTAGTGTAGCCTAACCGTTTTTACAACTTGATACAACCCGTCAAAAGGCTATAAACGCTGCAGAATAAAGGCCATTGTACACTGAGTCTGAAATTTTTGCTCGTTGAAAAATAAATACGACCTCACGTTGTGTCAATCACGTTTACACACTGCCTCCGAAACTTTCGTCTTTCATAAAAAAAATCGGATCAGGTTCGATTTTCTGCGTTTTTGCATCCGTAGCAAGCATTTTGATAGGACAAGATGACAAATATGAAAAATGCATACGAAAATTTCGGATTTATTGTGCAAGGACCTTAAAAAGTTATCATAGCTGCAACAGTGCGTTCATATAAAGATTTACGGAGATAAAGCAAGTAGTATTTGGCTGGTCATGTGATCTCAACATGGCTGCCCCCATGAGGTGACCCACTGCATGTAAAATTAAACAGTTTTTATTGAGCTACTAATCTTCATATCAAGTGAGTGTACATTATTTTCACATTTCACTAAAGTACTATTTATTTATTTATTCTGTCAAAGATTTTAATGAGGAAAAGTACTCTTATTTTAACACATTGTTTTAGAGAACATTGCGCTGAACTTTGTGCAAGTCTTGTCAGGATTTTTATTGAGCAGTTATGTGAAAACTTCAGAATTTACAAACTGACACAAAACATTGTGAAATCCCTGTTTGCACTGAGAAAGAGGAAGAAATGGATTTGTTGTGCAACAAAGCATATGATGGAAAATTGTTATTTACATCTTGCTGTATTTATATCTTATTTGGGGTTGCAGCTCTTGGCCTTCCTACAGGGTCTGTTCACATTCTACCATGAGGGTTATGAGCTGGCCCACGAATTTGAGCCCTACAAACAACAGCTACAGTTTAACCTGCAGAATGTAAGTACACATCTCTTGTGAGTCATCCAGCTTCTCTTTCACCTTTCCACTTACTGTAGCCTCCTTTTGGACCAAAAGAAAGTGTTTTTACTTGTGAAAATATTTATAAAGCCACGTGATGTTTATGCCTGGCACATATAAAATCATTTTGCCATTTATTTTGCCCTCTGGTTTCATGCTGTAACCTGCTCTGTGTGTCTTTAATCAATATTGACCTATAATAAACCACTTCCTGCTGCTCGTCAGCATCTCTGTGTCTGGTTATGTGACCTTTGACTCTTTCATTGCATCACTGTCAATGTAAACTCAAAGCTTATGTAGTGTCACAACATTTCAGCTTGTTCTAAGGCTCAAAAGACATGTACTGCAGCACTGCGGCATATATACGCTGAAATAACGCTGCTGTGAAAGCATGAGACATTAGCCTTAACAGTAATTCACTACCGCAGGACTAGCACCTTTAATTTTGTAGGAGTGGCATTGATAATTCACAGTTATATATTTGGATGAGATGTAAGTACTCTAGAGGACAAACGAAGGATATGAAGCCATTTCTTTTAATTCCAACAAACTGTGAAAAACAATCTGAATCCACTTGGTATGTACATAAATGAATATGTATGGGATAATTCATGGCTAGGTGTGCCTTAAGTTATATGATAAAGCATATCCAGCTGGTTGTTATTGAAAAATAAACCCGGACAGGGTGATCAGGACAGATATTTTTAGCACCCGGAGGGGTTTATTTTGCGATAACAACCAGCTGAATGTACATTACCCAGCTTATTATGCGGATACTTGCCACATAAGTAAATAATTGGTCACGAAATATTGATTTGAGTTAAAATGTATTTTATTAGCTCATTTGTAAAGCTTCCACAAAGAAAACAGTTCCTTTGTGCTACAACAAATTACTTAATTCATGACTTTTCACCAAATTAATAATTACCTAGACATGAAATATTGATTTTGAGTTGAAAATGGTTTAAAATCATCCATTACAATTCACAAAACAATCATTCTGGCAACTAGGAGAACACTACAACAGAACTGCAGTTGCAGTTCAATACAGATGCTAAATGGCACCAGTTGAATCTGAATTGAACAAGGGATAATGAGTCTACGTTGTTATATGAGATCAAATAAGTGCCAGCTTCAGATGCCAGAGGTTGTCTGTTATACAGCGTTGGTATTGACGTCGGTCATTATCAGGAAACAGGAATCTTTTAATGTTGTGACTGACCAATCAGAATGAAGTATTCCAAAAAATCTGTTTAATAAACACCTTGCTGTAGATTATTCCGCTTATACCATGGTCACTTGCCAGCATGGAAAGCTACATTGATGTTTGCAAAAATTCAAACATCAACATTATCACCTGAGAAGTAAAGTGTAGCTTTTCTTTAGTGAAAAGTTTATTATTCAAGTGTTTAGCTCTTTGTGTTCACAATCATCTATGTGATTCTCTTTATGTCTGATTTTTAAATCCATGTTTGCTTCTAATCAATGTCGATTCACTTCGTAGCTTTCATATCTTATAACTCTGTAATGACGACTTTTTGTTTGGAGAGAATTCACTTTTAAACCAACACAAGCAATCGCAATCTTTCTGAGGAAAATGCTTTTCAGTCTCTATGCGCTGTCCTCTGTTGGCAGCTGCATTACTCCAATATGATTTCGGGCCATTCTCAGGAAATGGTGTAATTTATGCCAAATAAAACAGATGATTTCTTTTCCCATAGCTACCTAAAACTATTGAATTTTGATGAGCTTTTGTTTTGAAGAGCATTTTAAAAGTTTTACAGATAACTCAAGATGCCGTTCGTTTGAAGACACTAACAAAAAAAATTCTAATAATGGTCATGCTCTTACCATGGTTTTAGTATACTGTGGTATTTTATGAAGTACCTTTGAACACACACACGTTTTTCCACATCAATGTTACAGTATCATTGCGAAAAAGATTGTTTACAAATCACCTCATTTTGAAAAAAAGGAAAAAGTACTCAAAGTGAAGTGCACTAAAATTGTATTCAGTTTTATCTGAAACAGATGAACATGAATCTGGCATGTTTTTATTATGCTGGTTTTATACGTAAAATGGTCGTTTGGAATTGGAATGTTTAATCAGTGGTGCAAAAATTTAAATGCTCCATCACTTTTAAAAGTAATGCCTACACAAAACATAGTGTTAGCAAGCAAATGTCTTGTAAAAAAGGGATTTGTTGAAGCAACCATATCATTTTAACTTGCTAATACAAGTCTTGGAGCTCTTTTATCATGGCTTGTGTTTCGTGGGACTCGTACCTGAGCATTCCTCATCGTAATTGCAGTGTTGTATCAGGTGCGCTATCAAGCGAGTTTACTACATCAGAAAAGCAGCTGATTGTATGCAAAGGTTAAAATGTATTATAAATCATGCACTATGGTAAAATCACTATCTTTTGCTACAGAGCTCCTCTTGCATGTCTGTATGCTGTAGATGTCTATGACTATATACTTATTTCAGTCTCATGTCTGTTTTAAATGTATTTGCATCTGTCAGATTAAATATAATTGGCTGTTCTAAAAGGGCAGTTGATATTCCTATGATCTGTTTGTGTACATGTGTTTTAATTTGTTGGATGAAGACAAGAAACAACTTCCTGAGCACCAAGCAAGAAGTAGAGAAGCTGATGAACAGAGTTCGATCTGCAGATCAAGACCAGAAGCCCCCAGGCCAGTGGACAATGGAAGGATACCTCTATGTCCAGGAGAAACGTGAGTGTTACAATCGTTCAGACTCTAAGAACGAGCAAACAGAAGGACAGACAGTCTATGGCATTCCATACCAGACACTTTCAAATATATATAGTGATAAGTCTAGAATTTGGTTTTCATGCGTCTTCATTTTATCTTCCTGAAGTGACCTCAATTTGGTCTTATCCTGTGTTTTTCCTGTTCCTTCATGCTGCAGAGGAAATGCCAGAATGAAATTGCTCTCCACATGTAAACAGTTAGATTACATTCTTAGAATTAGATTATAGAATTTCAGATAAGACAGTAAATGACCTGGTCTAGGAAAGGATAACATTGCCCTCTGGTGGATGGATGCACAATACACATGTTTTAAAACATTTGAAATAAATATTCTAAATTATTCTATAATGTATTCAAATAAAAAAAATAATTAAAGCTAATTGAAGGTATTTTAACCAAATAAAATAAGAAAACTGAATTTTGTAGTCCATTATTTGCTTGCATATTATATATAATGTATTTTGTTACTGTAAATGTATGTTATTGTTTTAAAGTACATGTTGTAATATTTGGTGTGGGGGGGGGTCTTTCAACTGTGCTATTCACAAAAGGTACTTATTGAAATAACACTATAAATATCTATATAAATAAATAAAAAATCATTTATTTATTTATTCAAATTTTAGAGCATGGGAGCTGCAAATGATTATGTTTTGCCAAGCAAGATTATCACTTGTGCCTTATGCACATCTCGTGCGTGTTTCAGGGCCTTTGGGTTGCGCATGGATACGCCATTATTGTACATTCGAAAAAGGCAGCAACATCTTCAGCATGTGCAACACAGAGGCAAAACCCACAGCTAAACAGGTACAAAGATGCTCATATTTCATGCTCATGAGGTGCTGTTTGCATCAGATCCTCACTATCTGTCTCTCTCCTTTCACAGAACGGTGTCATGTCAAATCCCACAGAGAAGTACAAACTGAAGTCCTGTATCAGGAGGAAGACTGACTCGATTGATAAGCGCTTCTGTTTTGATATTGAGGTGGTTGAAAGGTGGGTGTCTGCGCTGACGACACAGTACAGGTGTTTTAAATATTTAACACTCCCAGAGAAATACAGAAAGACATATCGTCCTCTGTTATTCACCCTCGTGTTGTTATGAACCTGTGTGACCGTCTGTCTTCCATGGAGCACAAAAGGAGAAATTTTAAAGAATGTACAAGCTCTTTTTTTCCATGCATTGTATTTTATATCAGGTTATATACAGTGCTGCTTGAAAGTTTGAGAACCCTTTAGAACGCATACATTTTTTTTTTTTTTTATAAATATGAGCCAAAACATCATCACATTTTCATATAAGTCCTGAAAGTAGACGAAGAGATCCGAAACAAACATATATATTTTCTTTGACAAATATTTTCTTTGTCATTTATTTATTGATAAAAATGATCCAGTGTACATATATGTGCGTTTCAAAAGTATGTGAATCTTTGCTGTCAGTATCTGGTGTGACCCCCTTTGCTGCAGTAACTGAAGAACTCATTTGATGTTGGTGGTTTTTCTCCTATGAACTGCTTGCTTCGGTCCTTCCACGACATTTTAATTGGATTAAGGTCTGACTTTGACTCAGCCTTTCCAAAACATTCACTTTGTTCTTCTTTAACCATTCTTTAGTAGAATGACTTGTGTTCTTGGGGTTGTTGTCTTGCTGCATGACCTACGTTTTCTTGAGACTCTGTTCTTAAACAGATGTCCTGAAGTTTTTCTTTATAATTTGCCGGTATAATTCAGAATTCATTGTTCCATCAATGATGGCAGGCTGTCCTGGCCAAGATGCAGAAAAACATGCCCAAGCCATGATACTACCACCACCATGTTTCACAGATGGAATAAGATTCTTAAGCTGGAATGCAGTGTGTTCTAGTCTCCAAACATAATAGCTTGTAATTTAAACCAATAAGTTCTATTTTGGTTTCATCCATCCATCAAACCTTTCTCCAATAGTCATCACTTGACATCACATGATCTTTAGCAAGCAATTTTCCTTTTGGAGAACAGTGGCTTTCTTCTTGCAACTCTGCAAGCACACCATGGTTTATCAGTGTTCTCCTGGTGGTGAGCTCTTGAACATTAATATTAGCCAATGTTAGAAAGGCCTTTAGTTGCTTAGAAGTTACCCTTGGAACTTTTGCAACCTCACTGTCTATTACACATTCTACTTTGGAGTGATCTTTGTTGGTCGACCACTTCTCTGGGAGGTAACAGTGGTCATGTGTACACAGTCTGACTGTGGATTTGTGGAGTCCAAATGCTTTAGAGATGGTTTTGTAAGCTTTTCTAGTCTGATGAGCAACATCAACTCTTTTTCCGAGGTCCTCCGTAATCTCCTTTGTTTCACTTCCACAAACATGATCAGACTTTGTTAGATCCCTGTTCTTTGAATAAAACAGGTCACGTATTGACATTTGACAGCCAATGCACTGACAGAAAACTCCAGATGGACTCTAATTTCACCTTTAAATTATCTGCTAATCCAAGAGATTCACAGACTTTTGCCACTCACCGATATGCAATATTGGATGATTTTCCTGAATAAATAAAAGACAAAAGAAAATATTTGTATCTCATTTGTTTGATTAGGTTCTCTTTGTCTACTTTCAGGACTTTATTTAATTTTATTTATTTATGTTTTGGGTCATATTTATGCAGAAATATAGAAAATTCTAAAGGGTTCACAAACTTTTAAGCAGCACTGTATATATATATATATAATCTTCAAAAGAAATATAGCACGCAGGTTATTCAGACTACTGTAATATTACTGTCATTAATTTTATATTTTTATTTTAATGATGCTTTTTACTTTAACATTTATTTTATATGTTCTTTGTATGGAAATAACTGAGTGAACATTCTTCATAATATCACCTTTTGTGTTTTATAAGTCACACAGATTTGTAACTACTCGAGGGAGAGTAAATAAATACCAAATGTTCATTTCTGGATGAATCCTACCTCTTTTTAACATGTGCTATAGCTTCTTTTTCTCAAATCTGAATTTTTCCTTCTTGTTTTAAGAGTTGCCTGAATTATTGTTTTCTGCATGCTTCTTGTGTCTTTTATTTCACACCATATTATCTTCTGTATATTTTAACTGTATACTCTTCTTATTTTTTACTTACATCTGCCGTCATGGCACAGTCTTACGATATTAGGTGGCAAATATGTTTGTATATGTATTTAAGCATTTGTGCACACGTATTAGACCGTGCACCTTGTACTAACGCTCAGCCTATCAGATCTGTGTGTAGCAAATGTAACTTGTGTGTTCATGTACTTTGCCACCTAGTGTAAGGTTGCACTGTTGTTTTTCTGACAGTTTACCTTGTGCTGTATGTGCCCTTTTCCCCTGTCCCTTCTCTGTGTTTATTTCAATCTAGAAATACCATCTATCGTGGATCTCTTTTCAGACCACTGCAATTTTTCTGTAAAGCCCGGTATGTGACCAGCCCAGATGCATGTTGAAGCGCATGTGTGCTGCTTGTGATCTCATGCATTCCAAATCCCACGCTGATCAAAGCTCATTTCTCACTTCGATGGTTTTAAAGCATTGCATGATGAAAATCCAACACATTCCCTGCACCTGTAATTGGTGGGATAACAGTTTGATTTAATTTAACTGGCTGAGTTATTTTTGATCTGGAAATCACATTATCACTTGACATCAAGGAACAAATATCACAGCATCAAATCAACATTAGCTATGGCTACACCAGGCTAGAGTTAGTGCAGGATGGAGAGGAAACATTCAGTGATAGAATTGGGACAGATTTATAATTATTATATTTATATGATCAGTTTCTGAGAAAAACTGAGTGAGCTGCCTACCCAGAAAGCCTTTTAAAGTGCCCCTATTATGCCATTTTAAGGTTGCTAATATTGTTTTATAAGAGTCCTAAAACAGGTTTACATGCATCCAAGGTAAAAAAAAACACTTTAGTTTTCTCAAAAATAGCTTTAATTTGACCTCATTTCTAAATGATTCCTAAACGACCCGTGTGAAGCAGTTCGAAGAATCAGTCTCTCTAAACCCCGCCTTTCACTGCTGTGATTGGTCGAGATGGCGCAGTCCTTTGTGATTGGTCTATCACGTACAGCACGAATGAGAGAGCATATGTGGACATTATGCAAATGTGTTACTTCCTGACGTACAGCAGTAACAGAATAAGATTCAAATTACTGACGATTTGTTCAGGCGATTGGGAGCCGATGCTTTTTTTGATAGAATATAACTTTATTTATCGTGCACTGTTGGCTTCACAACTTTGCAGAAAAGGCCGTTTTTCTTCTAACATGCCTAATCTTTGCACAAATCTTAGGCAACATCGCACGTTTCCTTCACAGAGAAAGCACTATTATTATTATGTATTTATTTCTTATTTTTATTTATTAATTTTGTCAGCCGATCCCCTTTGACCTAAAACATTTACTTTACCTCAAGTACCCCCTGAGTTATTAAGATATTAAATAATTATTTTATTTATTTATTTAATGTTTAGTTTTTAGTGTTTGATTTTGATTGTTTTAATTGTAAGATTATCTATTTAAATTTTACACCTTATGATTTGATTAATTATTTAAGTTATTCTGGGTTATTTTCATAAGACCTGTGAAGAATCCAAAATTTGAAATTGTATATATATATATATATATATATATATATATATATATATATATATATATATATATTAGTGCTGTCAAACAATGTGTATTTGTATTATGTGTATATAATTACACACACACATGCATGTATATATTTCCGAAAAATATGCTATGTTTATATATTAAACATATTTATTTATAATATCAATTATATGAATATAAATATAAACATGTAAATGCATGTAATATTTTCAAAATATATACTGTATATGAGTGTATTTATATATACATAATAAATATACACATAACACATATATATTATGAAAAAATATATATTTTGCATGCAATTAATCACGATTAATCATTTGACAGCACTAATACTTAATATAAAATATATATATATTTTACCATTCACTGATGAGATTTTATGACAAATAGGATGTTATTTCACAAAGTTGCTGCCTATGTAGACAGCAAGGCAGCTCACTACGTTTTGGAACAAAGTTGTTCAGTAGTTCACTTAAAATTGAATCTCAGAATTTTTCATTTCTGGAACATTATAAATGCTATGATATACATGCACTTCATGTACACAAATCTCCTGTCAGAAAACACAGCTACCATTGCCTTTAAACTGCAGTGCATTGCCCTAACAAGCAGGAGTATAATCAAAGCATAGCTGAGCGTATAGCTGGTTTATCCATGCACAGATATAAGTGACAGCTGTCGCACAGGCATGGCTGTATCTGCAGCGAGGAGCGTGTTAATGGCTATGAGCTCGCTCTAATGTTTACCTTACAGTTATGGTTACTGCAAATCATGTGTGAAAATCCACGGGTAATATTATGGGTGGATTAATTGGTCCTTGTGATTCAAAATGGTGTGAAACTCAGAGTGCAAATACAGAATATAAGTAAATGAAGTAGTACTTTCATGTATACTTTTCCCACAAGTGTGTAGTGTAAGTGAGCTTGGGAAATTGAAAGGTTTTTAACTAATCACTTTTGATTTTAGTTCAAACATTTAAATAAATAATTACCCTCAAACGCATTGTCATTTCAAACTCATATGACTTCATTGTTTTGTTTTCATGGAACAGGTAAGGAGATGTTTTGAAGAATGTTCACGCTGCTCTTTACCATACAACAATAGCATACAATCACCAAGAGCTGTCATATTTTGGTTTCCAACTTTCTTCAAAATATCTTCTTTTACATTTCACAGAGGAAAGAAAGTCATACAAATTTGGAATGACATCACGATGAGTGAATGATGACACAATTTTCATTTTTGGGTGAATTGTATATGATGTGGCAATATTTAATTTGGGTCTAAATCCTTTACATGCTTCAGTTTCTCCAAAGGCTCTATTCTGGAACTATTTGAGATGAGTAGATGTAGTTGAGTAAGATATTTCTAGAGCATGTCAGACTTTTAAGTGCTGTGTTGTCTTCAGGCATGGCATTATCACGCTACAAGCGCTGTCTGAGTCCAACAGGAGACTCTGGCTGGAAGCTATGGATGGCAAAGAGCCGGTGAGTCACGAAGCAAATTTCTTGCCTGATTTAATACAATATTCACATAGTTGTCATAATTTGCTCCTGTATTGATTCAAGCTTCAGAAGATCCTCGAGCTCAGGTATTTTTGTCAGAACATGTAAAAATCGATACGCCATTTATCTGAAATATTGCTTAACAAGTAATACTTGATTCACTTAATATGATCATTTTTCTCTCTCTTTCAGATCTACAACCTTCCTGCTATTCTGAGCAAGAAAGAAGAGAGTAAGTCTTTAAGCATAGCCACAGTGATATTAATTCATTATTCATTTTATTTTATATTACGTCTTGTTTGTTTTTTTCAGTCCGAGTGAGCTTATTGTTTGAGTCTGCCCTCACACGCTCTCATTAGACTATCTGTGTTTAACAAACGCTCCTTCAGATAATGTGTTCTGTTTCCCTTTGTGTGTCTCTACTCTCTCATTTCATTTTACAAGGTTGATCGCATTACATTTAGCACAACCGGAGTAAGCCGTAACCCCCAGAGTGTGACACAAGCTGAATCCATCAATTGAACGTGTTGTTTCTTTTCACCTGTCTTTTGTAGCATCTTTAAATGAAGCTGGCTTTAATTTTGTGAGGAAGTGTATACAGCTGGTGGAGGTGAGAGGTGAGTTGTGTGTTTGCTGGAGTACTGATTTCCTCATTTCTTATGTATAGGATTTTTATTTGGTTAAAGCATTCCATATTTTGTATTATTATTTTTACATCCTTATTGTAGTAATAATATGCCTTTGTGTGTAGTATTTTATCAAATGTATCAAATACACTATTAATCAACTGTTTTATAATATAATAAAAAAATCTAAAGTAAAAAAATTGTGTTGATCTCTTGCATCAGTTGGTAAAAGTGTGTAAAGTTATAGTTGGTAAAATCTTACGTTAAATTATTCATACATTGTTTTGGTAAAAATTTGGAGTAAGGATACTTGTGTGTTGTGTGTCTGTTTATGTGTGTTCTGCGTGTACTGTATCTATTCTTCTCTCAGCAGGGCTCAACACTATGGGCTTGTACAGAGTCGGTGGAATAAACTCTAAAGTGCAGAAGCTCATGACCACAGTCTTCTGTAAGTTACATCACTCGACACAGCTAATGCCAGCTTCTATACTAGACTAGAGAACTAGACAAACAAATGTGTGATTCAGGCCGGGGTCATAAAATCTATTCCTCTCGCAAAAACGCTGTCAAATTAATTTATTGTGGAGCTTAACGCCACACCTGGTGGCTATTAATATTGTTCTGAAATATCTCAACAAATTTCTATAAATAGTCTGTAAACCCTAAATCAAGTTTAGAAACTTCACAGACCAGCTTAAAATATAAACACCATGTCACTATGAAACAACATTGACAATTCTTATTGTATTTATGGAATGTTGCACAGTTTAATATAATATATTCATAATCTTTAATCAAAAAATCTTCTCCTTCCCTTCGCAAGGAGATCTCTTACTTGGATAGATAGATTCTCAAAACATAAATATACATCATATAATAGAACGTACAGTATATGTTTTTAAGAAAATGAAAAATAATTGACTATTTTTGAATAGGAAAATGTAGTTTTGCACTGACATCTGTCTACATTTTCACCCCCAGATGTCATTACTGCAATGCCAAAACCCATAATAAATAAGGATATAAAATAATTTTTTAAAGGGTGAATGATTTCTAGTGTCCTTAACTTATTGAAATATGACATTCTAAATTCCTTTTACTTTGGATTAACAGTTTTGCATGAGTGCACTATTAATGTTGTAAATGTTCCTGGTTTTCTCTTACAGCACCCAAAGCAACATCAGATATGGATCTGGACCCAGATACCTGGGACAACAAGACCATCACCAGCGGCCTCAAGAATTACCTCAGGTTTTGCTACATGTTACAGGCTGATGTTATTACTGTTGTTATTAGATTCAAGCAGCTAGTGGGAACCGTACATTCAGGAAAATTACACTGAAATAGAGTGTACCTTTCTCTGTTCGAGAGAGTTGAAAAACAAAAACGAAAGCATTTCATAGCAAAGAGCTAACAAGATGTAATTCTCGTCTCCGTCCACCAGGTGTCTTTCTGAGCCTCTCATGACATACAAGCTCCACTCAGACTTCCTCTTGGCTGTCAGTAAGTTCTAAAGCATCTGAATTACAGCATTAGCACAGCGAAAAGCTATATACTGAATGTATATATTTGTGTTGAGTTTGTTTTGATGGTGTGTTGACATATTTGGTGTGTTTTCTTTCAGAATCTGATGATCAGAACTACAGAGTGTGTGCAGTGCATGCGCTGGTGCATAAACTACCTGACAAAAACAAAGAGATGCTGGAGATATTAATCAATCATCTGCTCAAGTATGACTGAACGTAGAATTATACATGTAGATGTTTTACTATTGAAAGGAAACTTTCTCAAAAATGAAAACATTTCTTTCTCACTTTCTTTTTAGTCTTAAAATGTTGTATTTATTTAAGGTGAGGATGGTTGATCACCAGCATGTGTTGTGTTTTGGATGCTGGCATCTTCACAAGACTTCTTAACTAGCTTAACCAAGACCAAGACGTACTTGATAAATGTTATTCACCACTTAAAATTTGGTGCTAAAAAGAATTGCCCACTAGATGGCAGAAATTTGCATTAAAAGCACCAAAATCTGGTCTGGCCCTGCATGCAAGTTTACGTTGGTGTCAGGTGGTTTTGTGTGGTAATGAAGTATTTTTAAGTGTGATATTGGTTTCCTGGATTTGACTGAACATGTGTCCCTGCAGTGTGTCCACTCACAGAGAGAGTAACATGATGACGGTGTCCAATCTGGGAGTGATCTTTGGCCCAACGCTCATGCGCTCACAGGAGGAAACCGTTGCCGCCATGATGAACATCAAATTCCAAAATATCGTGGTGGAAATTCTCATTGAAAATTTTGAAAAGGCAAGTGAAATCAAAGATAATACACAACAAACTCTTGTAAGAAATGATACATTCATACTCTATCTTTATTTGTATATGCCTATATTGACTACTGTTCAGAGTTTTGGGCTTGGTAATATTTAGGGCCCGAGCACCGATGGAATTGCTCAGTCTTCTTCTGCAAAATGAATAGCATTTTTGAGGGCCTAAACATGCTTGAAAACTCATGAATCTTTGCACACTTGCCATAAGTGGTGAAAATGTGCATCTAATATGGGTTTCAGAAGTGGGTGTGGCAAAATGTATTAATAGTGCCACCTATAATTGTCAATGAAGTGCTTCTCGAGATATGTTTCACATACATGTATGAAACCCAAAAGGAAGTCTATTGTATTTAATTTTCTCTTCAAGTTTTGTGCTGTTTTTGCCATTTTCAGGCATTGTTTTTAAATAAACTCCTCCTAGAGATTTAAACAGATCAACATCAAATTTGGTCAGTGTAATCTAAAGCCCTTTTGTGACGTTAAATTGCAAAGATCTTGAGTTGTAGTTGAAAGGTGTTTCCATGGCAGCCTGACAAACTTTGTTGTTTCGCCATGAAATAGGAAGTTGTTATAATTCAGGCAGACAATGTCTGATCCGCCCCAAACTTCACACATTTGATAAGAGTCCTGATTATATTCTGTTATAATCATAGAGCCACCTGCTGGCAACAGGAAGTGACTTGTTTTACCACTAACTCAAACAGACCATGTTCAATCTGCACCAAACTTCATATGTTTGATCAAAGTCCTGGCTTGAAGAAATCTACATGCCAATATTCGGTTATAGTCATAGCACCACCAGCTGGCAGCAGGAAGTTTGGTACATTGTCCTCATGTGTTTACCACTTTAAATGCATATTGCTGACCTTCGCTGTTTTCCTAAAGCCACCGGGTTGCGGTGCGAGGGCCCTTTCAACGCTGCTTGCAGCTTTAATTTGTAAAGTTTTTGAAAGAAATCTATTGTAAAAACATTATATCAATTTAAAATAATTATTTTCTATTCTAATGTATTTTCAGCATAATTACTTAAGTCTTCAATGTCACATGATCCTTCAAAAATCATTTCTAATTTGCTGATTTAGTGCTCAAGAAACACTTCTTTGTATTATTAGTAATGTTGAAAATTATTTTTGTAAAAACTTTTTTTTCTTCCAGGATTCTTTGATGAATGGAAAGTTCAAAAGAGCAGCATTTATTTGAAATAGAAATCTTTTGTAACAGTAAAAATATTTTACTGTCACGTTTAATCAATTTAATGCATCCATGCTGTATAAATGTATTATTAGTATTATCATTTTATTTTTATCTTCACAGATATTTCATCAAGCGCCGGACCCTAATGTCCCCCTGCCGCAGCCGCAGTCTCATGCGGGGTCTCGCAGGAGCAGAGCCATCTGCCTCTCATCTGGGCCACGCAAACCCAAGAGCCTCTACGCACCCTCAATGTGCCTGGCAGACGCGGACAGTGAGTCTCACAAGACCAGTCATCCTCACATTTCACATTCACTGCTGGGAGTGCATCCTCTGGGTTTTAACCAGTAAATTGAACATAATTAACACATTAATTTACTTTAGTGGTGCTTGCTAAGACTTGATAAAACAAGTAAAAATCTCATAGGCTCACATTAAAGGAAGTACCTGAGCTAGTGTGAGCTACACTGATTACTTTAAGTAGGGACAACTTAACCTGAATGAGAGCAGGGTGCTATTATCATTAATTATTGTATTGTGTTTTTTATGTTCTATATAACAGGGTGTGGGAGTGTTATGCACACAATTTTACACATTCACATTTTACTGTATAACACATAGGTGAAAATACACCCAATTATGTATGATATATATATATATATATATATATTAGGGCTGTAGTAAGACCGGACTCGAGTCCGGACTCGAGACGTTTTTGTATCATCTCGGACTTGTCTTGGACTCGTTGGTATTTGGACTCGGACTTGTCTCGGACTTGGTCATTGGACTCGCCAAATGTTCAAGTTGGTCTCGACCGAGTCCAGCAATATATGCTTTTTTTTTCTCTTTCAAAACAAAACCATTAATCTGGCTCGCTTGTTCTGCAAATGGGTAATGTAATTGCCATTGGTTTAACTCCATCTAGAACGGGCATTGTCATTGTGGTCGCCTGTTAAATGCACAGCTCGTCATATGAGTGTCAAATACACTATTACCATGCTATAAGCCTAATATAAAATTACAAACTTGCAAAATGTTTAAATGTAAAAAAAAAAAAACACTGACAATCATCAAACGCTGTGGCACCAAATGAATAAGAAAAAGAACGAATAAGAGCAAAACAAATAAAGCCTGGAGGCACGGAATACAACTGGATGTAAAATAAAATAAATTACACAAAAATGTAAATAAAGTAAAAATAAGCAAACACTGTGGCGATGGCTGGGAGATTTATCAGATTTGATCGATTAATTCGAATTTAATGTTTTGCCACAATTAGATTTTTTATAAATCGAGGAATCGTGATTTTGAATAGAAATATTACCAAACGCTAGAATTAGACACTTTGATAATAACAGTAAAGAGAAAAGAACAATCCAAGCATGTCGATGCACATGATTAACCGCTCACGTGTGATGCTCTCTAGGTGCCCTTCACACAGAGTGTGCTTTTGTGTTGATGCGGGCAGTGAAATAGGAAAAGTACAAGAAGATGTGAGTTAAACATCTTTTAATAACTAGAGTGCCGTGTTTTTAGAAAGCCGTTTAATGCGAGGCGCTGCAAGAGAGCGAGCGCAACCGTCAAAGCAGCGTCCATGTTTACATAGAAAAAACAACGGAACAGCAGCGTAATCAAATACAAAACCTGTGAAGAACTACTACTGTATATCTGATATTTCAGGTTTGCATCCCGGTGACAGGCTGAAAACTGCTGTTCATTGTTTTACAGAGCCTTTATAGTTAATAATAGCACTCTAGGTGTTATACCTTCAGTCATTTTGAATTTGAATTACTTGAGTTTTTGGATCATTTGTCTTGTATTATTTCAGAACATATAGCCTAATATGCATAATAAAAGTGTGTACAAGATGTAGTTGTAGTTCATCTTTTCTGCAAAGATATTTAGTGATTTGTTTCACATTTACATCATGAAGACAACGTCATGTGTGGTGCACTTAGAATATACTATTCTTTAACTAGAGGGTTAAAAAAGAGAAAGTTTCTTGAATCATGTTGTAGTTACATTTTCAAGTTGACTAGATAAAATCTTACAAAATCGAGAATTGGTCAAATATAAGTGAAATTGCTGAACCTAAAATATCCTCCTGAGACGCCCCCTAAAAAAGTTTTCATGTCATTACATTGTTTAGACCATAAGAAAAACTCTATTTTATTCATAGAGGACACAAGGGCTAAGGTTTCAGGATTTTTTTATACTAAACTTTGTTTAAGGATGATTCTCAACTATGTTTTAAAATGTATAACAAAATTATTTGATATACCATTTTGTTTTATGCAATATGTGTGTAAAAAATTCCATAAACTGGTTTCCCATTAAACACAGTGCACCTATACACTGTATCTAATTTGCTTATTAATGTGTTGCTGTTGGGACAGAATGTTGAAAAAAAAATCATAATGGGAGTAATACATGGCCAGATTTTCATAATAATATATGATATTTCATAAGCAAACTGATATATAATTTATTTCCCTATTCAATTGTTGTCTCCCAAAATGCATAATAAACATGCTTTTAGTCCTGGTGTCCTCTACATTGAACATGTATGAAATGATGTCCTGTTTCATAACAGGAAGTTATATTTGAATTTGAAAACCCATAACATTTTCCTGAGATGTTTCTTTATGACAAACAACCTGAAAATGATTCAGATTTAAAAGACATTACAGAATATAATCATATTTCCATATGGATGTACAATTTTTCACTAAATTAAATATAGCTATCTTTAAAGACATATGAGAGGGTTTAAAAAACCTTTAGTATCTCTATAAAGCCCTGAATGTGCTCTGTACAGGACATCCAGGCTTATAACTGTGACATGTGAGGTCTCAGAGAAATACACTAAAATAGAATGTCCACTACAGAGACAAAAACTCCATAGCTGGGTCTCAGGAGGAGAAATAAAATAGCCTAATTTGATCCTACAGTGTTGCTGCACATGCTTTTAGATCATTACAAACAATAATGCAAAATTATTATATTAGAATAGAAGATATGCGTCTCGTATCACATCAATTATCAATAATTAAATATGTGGTTTTGAAGAAGATTATTTTTTTCTTTCTCTGTTTTGACCGTCTCATTTGGACTTGGACTCGAACCTCTTTGGACTCGGTCTTGACTCGGACTCGAACCTCTTTGGACTCGGTCTTGACTCGGACTCGAACCTCTTTGGACTTGGACTTGTCTTGGACCCCACAAAGGTGGACTTGACTACAGCCCTAATATATATATATAACAATAATAATAATAATAATCAACTAAACAATTACGCTTGCAACAATTACATTTGCAGAAATCCCATACTTTGGCTCAAAAATGAGCCTAAATGCAAAATAATAAGCCTAATTAGGGATAAACAGAACTTGTTAATAACATTTGAAAAGTAAAAAAACTAATTTTACAAGTTGTTCGAACATAAATGTGTGTTGGAAGTCTGTGTACACCTAGTGTTTTTTTTTAATCCCTATTTTAAAATCCCCTTTCTCAAATCAGGCTGTTCTGAGAGCCATGTCAGAATGACATAGTTTCCTATCAGTCGGTCACATCGGATGACCAATGAATTGGGATCACGCCAGAGAGACCTATCCACTTCGAGTGTAACTAAATGAGCTAATAGACATTGGCATGCTGGTAATTAGCATCCAGCTGCTGCTGATCAAAGCGTGAGTATGAGGCAGCAGGTGCACCGCATTAATTCATCCCTTCGCTTCTGAGCCGAGCGGTAGTGGTTGAAGCTACTGCTCTCCTTTCCACAGAAGAGTGTTCTGGAAAACGAGTGCGGGCCTTACGGCACAGCAGCAGTGGTCACGGTTGCACGCCATGCACGTAAGAGAAAAATATTATCTTTCTGCTGACAGCCACACCAGGAGTGTGCGGTGGCCAGCTCCCCTGCGTTCTTCAGCACTAAAAGAGCAACACGGGTGGTCGCGTCTTTTTAAAGATGTCTTATCACCCGTGCGTTTCTGGATGTGATCGTTATCTGGTGCTCAGGACGGTCATGATTGCTGCCTCATGTGCCTGGGCATTCAGCACGCTGAGGAAGCTTTCGTGGATGGTTCATGTTCTTCTTGTGGAGACATGACCATCTCGGAGTTGCATAATAGACTCCGCGATGTCAAACATGGCGGGGTCCCTCTGCTGCGATCTGGCGTTCTGGTGATTTGAATATTACGATGAGGGCTTCCCCAAGTGGAGTTCCTCACCTCTCAAACACTCCTCAGCCGGTGGGGGTGCCGTTGGATCGGGCTGGGACCTCTACAGAGTGGGGTACACCACCCGTTTCCTTCAGTGCTCCCCCTGACGACCGGATGTCGATCGCTGCATTGGAGGGCGAGCTCTCTCTATCTGAGTAATTCGACGACTGCATCGAGTAGCAAATTATGTGCCAGACCCAGAGATGACGGGTTTGTCCATTTACTAGGGATGCACTGAATGTCGGGCTCGTGAGTCCTCCCTCAGCCGTCCCATTCTTGCGGCTGGACGAGTGGTTTCTCTGGAGGTCGCTGAGAGTGCCCCTCTGGTGCCATTCTCCCAAGTGCATGAGGAGCTTACAAGATCGTCTGGAAGGCACCTTTACTGCCGAAACAAATCTTGGAGCCCTCTCCTTCACTGATCTGCACCCTCGATGCTGTGCTGCTTTGGGGATAATACATCCCTCTGTGGAGCAGTTACACAAAATGCAACTGTGTCCAACAGCTGCTATCACTCTGCGATCCGTGTGATGAGCATTAACTGTTTGTACTCGATCAGGTCTAACTGGCAGTGCTTAAA
This sequence comes from Gymnocypris eckloni scoliostomus, assembly GCA_027564155.1. Taxonomy (NCBI): domain Eukaryota; kingdom Metazoa; phylum Chordata; class Actinopteri; order Cypriniformes; family Cyprinidae; genus Gymnocypris; species Gymnocypris eckloni. The sequence goes on along the minus strand of CM050423.1, from coordinate 8,770,692 downwards.
GAGCCTGTGGGAGGCGGCTCCTGCCCTGAACACACACACACAGTGAACACACACACACACACACACACCTGAAGGCAGTGGCAGCCATCATCAAGTCCGCCATTGTGTCGATTCCGGTTCACAAAGACAAGAACATGCTCTGAGTCACTTCATGAAGTGTTTGTTGTAATAATGAATATAGCAGTTGTCATTTACTCCCGACATCTGAGCCGCTGAAGATGCAGATGATTAACGTACTTCGTTTTGAAGAGAATGTGTATTTATGAATCTGTGTAAATTGCCTTTCCTAATAACGTGCTAGTTAGCCAGTTTCACGGCTGAAGTTTACAGTCTGTTTGTCCCTCCACGGAAGAGAGGATCGGGGTCAGCAGAGCTCATTAGCATTAAAGCAACATGGACTAAAAAATGGCTTGATGAAAACAGAGCTTCATTTGATAACCAGATACACAACACAGTAATTTCTGATGAAAAAATTAAACATTTAATTTGGCTATTTGAAAAACGCATAACAATAAAACATTAGGTGAGAGAAAAATAAAACATAACTTTATAATAGTCCATTTTCTTCAATCATATAATTATTATAACAAATATAAAATATATTGCATGTAAAAAGTGTGCTCTGCTCAGGCAGTTGAACATGTTTACTTGATGTTTCTTTACACAAAATCATAATTTCTGTTCATTTCCCACTGATTTACGCGATCTGATGTGATGAGCATTAACTCATATTACGCGATCATATCTCTGTTTGAATGGAAGACAGAGACGCGCGTTTTCCTTTACCACACACACATACACACACACTAAAGTGCGCGTGGGGTCTCAATGAGGACATAAACACACGAACAACATCTCCAGAACTGCTCGGAGAGTCACTTCATGAGCGTTTGACCGTTTCATTTGAGTAAAAGCGTTTCATATCCTCATATATCACAGAAATGTAAAGGTATTCACGGCAACCCGTCAAAATAAAAGTCCGGGTTTTTGAAGACAGTGCAGCAGAAATATTTGTTCAGCAGAATGTACATAACACTACTACTAAAATTATGAAAACTTTATTTTTTTAAGGAATGATCACACAACATTTCCAACTTTTTTTTATTTTAATAATAAATTATCTTTGTTTACCAAAAAAGTTTAATTGTCAAAAATGTAAAGATAAATGAAATTGATGTTTTATACCTTCATTTGGTAACCAGAAACAGAACACAGAATTTCTGAGGAAAAAGAAAACATTTAATTTGGCTATTTAAAAAAAAAAAAAAAACAATAAAACATTAGGTGAGAGAAAATAAAACATAACTTTATAATAGTCATTTTCTTCAATCATATAATTATTATAACTCCTAAAATATATTGCATGTAAAAAGTGTTGAAGGGTGCATTGTGTGCACATGATCAGGATGGTACCACCTCCGCCTTCATTTTGAGAAAGAAAAAGCCTGTTTGCAGGAATATATATTATTTGGATAATTAGTCAAAAACGACAACAACAGTTATGTCTGATTCTGTTGCATAAAACTGAATAAAAATAATACATTATGTAATATTAATATATTTTCTGTCCAATTTTCTTTCAATAAAAGTGTGGTTATTTTATTGGCTTGTGTTTTTTTAAATTCCATGTCATTAGAATTGAGTTAAATTAAAAGTCTTACAAAATTACTTTATAGTATTTAATAAAATAAATAATGATTACAGAGCGTTTTGGTTTTTGACCCGGCACATCCAGAATTCTCTGTTTCAGCCCAGAATTTTAATTTCGGTGCATCCCTACCATTTACTGTAACTACATACAGAGCACTGCTTGTAACCACATGCTCCTTTAAAGGATCACACACACAAACACACACACACACACACACACACACACACACAACAGTATGCAGAGAGACATTTAAGAGGGTTTATTCTCCAAATAATGTTAAATTCATGTTGCTGAAAAATGTGTTAATGTTATGTATATGGACTCTTGTTTTTGTTCCATGTTAGTTTCCTGTTCACTAATTTTTGCCTCTCACAAAAGCCACAATTCTTCTAAGAAGACAGTAAAGGCGTGTCATGCTTGAGCTTTAGTTAGGATCAAATGTGGAAGTTAAGTTGCACAATGTTTAGATTGTATTATTATTTTTGTAATACTATTATTTTGATTTATGTCTTAGTTTTAGGTTGTACTATATTTAGCTTATTTGTACCTTACCTTATTTGTATTTGCATTTTGAATGAAATATGGCAATTAAATAAACTATATGGGTTTAGTTTTCAGTTATTAATATATGCTATTTCAGCAATAACGTTTTTTTTTTTTCTAAAAAGGAAACAAATTACTTGTTCATTAAGAGACTTGTCTTATTTTCTCTTGTATATTTAGGATTGCCCTTTAAAAAGAAACAATAGTTGTTATTCGATTAATCGATGGCATTTTTGGTGGAATACTCGATTACTAAAATATTCGATAGCTACAGCCCTAAAGTATATTATAGACTTTTCATTAAGACCCTAAAGAATCATAGCAAATTGTGTAAAATGTGAAACTTGGGTAAATCAACTTGGGTAAAATAAAAGAGTTAAACACTGAAATACATTGCGGTATTGATAACCTTTGAGGAAAATTTGTATTATTGCCACAATAAATTCATAATACAAAAAATAGGCTTCATCAGCTTGGATATTTCTTTTCTTTTCATTTTGAGGTGCAGTGTGACCAGGACATTGTGACATTTTCACAAGATTTGACTGTATTGAGAAATGTAATGAATTGAAGATAGTTTTCAGGTGTTTTATCTCTTCACAGCACATGTTCGTACTGCTCCTGCAGGTGACACGTTCAGCAGCAGTTCAGGCAGCACTCCAATTGGCAGCATGGACTCCCTCTCCTCCCACTCCTCAGAGCAGAACAGCTCCTCCAAAGCCTGCTCCTCTCCAAAGCCCAAAGACAAGCCCCCCTTCCCCGGCCTGCGACAGACCCCTTCCTCCCTGTCCTCCAGCGAGCCCCAGGGCCCCACCTGCACCAGCAGTCCCGACTCCAGCTCCAGAGAGGACACGGCCCATGTGGACTTGGAGGACTCCTGCAGGATGAACTCAGGCTCAGCAGCTGCCAGATCTTCACCAGCACCCACAAAGGCTCTTCACTCTGGAGTAGGAATCAAATCAGCACAGCTTAACCGCTCGAGTGCCCCGTCTCTAAGATCTTTACACATCACAGAAGGTAGGGGCCAGTAACATGCTTTACTGGTTAAAGTTTTAAGTTTAAGCTGTTTGTTTACTTTGTTTTAAAAGTAAAACAAATGTTCAGTGTTATATTATAATGTATTTTATGATCAAATAAATGAGCATGAGACACTTCCTTTGAAGTATGTGTGTGTGTGTGTGTGTGTGTGTGTGTGTGTGTGTGTGTGTGTGTGTGTGTGAGTGTGTGAAAGAGACTGGACGACAAAACCAGTCATAAGTAGCGCGGGTATATTTGTAGCAATAGCCAACAATACATTGTATGGGTCAAAATTATAGATTTTTCTTTTACGCCCAAAAAATCATTATTTATTATAAAGATTATGTTCCATGAAGAATGCTGAATTTATCGCAAAATCAAGCAAACTCCGCAATTTTCGCAAGAGCTCGCAAATTTTCATAACTACCGCAAATTTATTTCCTGTGTTTTTAAATGCTTCATACTTCATTTCCCTGCACTTAAAAGCTTTAAGTATTAGCCTACTAAATTTAAAAGTTATTTTTAATGTAATGACATTATTTGTTCAAACTTCATAGGTTGCCTTCATTTATAAAAACTAAAAGTTTCATAATGTAGGAAAGCAAACACTTAGGCCTATTTATAAATAAAAAGGAGACTTATAGGATAGGCTTATTAGCTTGTAGGCTTATTAGCCATTTCCACTCCATATATATATATATATATGCAAATGCATTTTTATTTTATGTATCAAATTATATTTAGATATTATAAATGACAATAATAAAAGTTTTATCTGCAGCTCAACTACCCAGACAGCACAAGTACATCTGTAAGACGTCTGCTAAAGATCTGGGAAACATCTGCTGTGTAATCTGATAAACGTGTCAGAAGCAGTTTTACATGCATTCTAATAAATATCTATTTGACATCTGACAGGAAACGTCTTAGAGACATATTACAGATGAGCAAACTCCCTAAAAAATACATCTTGCATATGTTAATGCAGACATCCTCTGAGATGTACATGTGTGATTAGGGTGAGTGCTTAACTTAATGGCACTGGTGTCCTTAAATGTTAGTCTGGAACCCTACGGATGGTTCTTGAAGTCTGTCCATGGTATATTTTCACTGCAAAACAATGCAGTATATGAATGCTTGGCTAAAGGGATGTGTGTTTAATCTAGATTTAAACAGAGAGAGTGTGTCTAAACCCGAAAAGGCTATTCCAGAGTTTAGGAGCCAGATATGAAAAAGTTCTACCTCCTTTAGTGGACTTTGCTATCCTAGGTACTACCAAGAGTCCAGAGTTTTGCGACCTTAGGGAGCGGGTTGGATTGTAGCGTGATAGATGATTAGTTAGGTACGCAGGAGCTAAATCATTTAGGGCCTTATAGGCAAGTAATAATATTTTGTAACTGATACAGAACTTAATAGGTAGCCAGTGCAGAGACTGTAAAATTGGAGTAATATGATCATATTTTCTTGACCTGGTAAGGGCTCTAGCCGCAGCATTTTGTACTATCTGTAGCTTGTTTATTGAAGATGCAGGACAACCACCTAGCAGTGCATTACAATAGTCCAGTCTAGAGGTCATGAATGCATGAACTAACTTTTCAGCATCAGAAACACTTAACATGTTCCGTAGCTTGGCAATGTTTCTAAGATGGAAGAATTCTGTTTATGTAACATTGGAAATATTTTATAGATATAATATTTTCAAATACTTGTATCTCGACCAAATATCGTCCTATCCTAACAAACCATACATCAATGGAAAGCTTATTTATTAAATGGCAATGGCTGGTTTTGTGTTCCAGGGTCACATATATATATATATATATTTCACATTTTCCATTTTGTCTTTGCAAAACTATATTTAAATGTATTTTCTTATTTTCTGTTATTTTTTCTGATTTAAAAGCTCTACACAAAAAGAAACCAATGTACTTATTTAGTTCTTTTGTGTTTTGGGCACTCTGGAGGTCGTAAGAGCTGTGTGGGGTCTGTACAGAATCTAGCATGTGGGGTGCTTAAAGATGGCAACACATCCCCAGCTTACCATGATCTGCCACCAAAAATGATCCTGCGCCGAAAGCTGGACAACAACAGCTCTACCAACGGCTATCAGAGACCAGGATCAGTGTAAGGGAAACTCTCTAATCAGTATCCAACCCACTGACGCTGACGTTTGATGAAAATCCAGCTCTGTCTGTTCCTCCAATACTCATTATCAGATAAAAAGACATCCAGTTTTGTTAGAAGTTAGAAGAAAAAAACTTTATGTTGGGGGACCATGTTTAGCCTGTGAGCCAATCAAAAGTTCAATGACAGATTGCAGTCGACATTTGAGGATGAATACATTTTTTTAAACATGTCAAGTTCTTCAGAATCTAATTCTGACCTTTTTTCCTCAGAGTTGCATGATACAAACAATTGCGAGAGATAAAATCAGAAGAAATTTTGTCTGTGTGATATGAACTGCACAATTCTGAGGGGATTTTTTTTATCGTTTTATTGCATTTTTTAAGTTTATATCTTGCAATTCTGACTTATTTTCACATAATAATACTATTTACTATGAGTTTATATCTCACAATGATTTTTTTATAACTCGCAATTGCACATTATAAAGTCAGAATTGCTAAATAAAAATGCAATTCTGAGAAAAAAGTCACAATTACAAGTTTATCTTGCAATTAACATTATCTGACTATTAACATGAGCAGTACATGTTTTACAGTATTTATTATCTTTGTTAATGTTATATAATAAAAAATACAACTGTTCATTGTAAGTCCGTGTTAAATAAGCAGGTTCATTAAATAATATTAACAGTAATAATAATTTAATAATTTAGTATTTTGCATTGTTAGTTAACCGAGGTTAACAAATGGAACACTTTTGAAGAATATACTTTTGAGGAAATTGATTTGGCAGGCAAAAGTAAAAAAATACATATACACATATATATATAATTTTGTATCTCTGTGCAGTTGATTTATTGATCAGAAATAATAGAACTGATCATGTTAGATGTACACTCAAATGATTGTTAGCTTTTAAATCACTACATCATGAGGAATGTGCATTGGGAGGAAACATCGGGCATTACGGTATTTTATAGTGCAGTATTGTGTAGTGCAGTCGCTGGCTTGGAGAGGAGATTGATGGCAGTTGTTCTTTGTTGGCAGGAGTTTTAATTACTCTGCTGAAAGGGTTGATGTGACCTAGCGCTGGTTTTTCAACTCTCTCCGGGGAAGGATATATAATTGTACTTGCCATGACAGAGAAAAAAAGAAACATTACAACTCACTTAAGAGGACTCGCTTCAAAAACACTTTTATTTGATTATATAAGATGTACAGCCACAAGTGATAGAGACATGTTGATTTGAAAAAATGTTTGGCCTGTGAATTTGTATGTTATTTTAATAGTTATATAATGCACATGAATCACTTGCTACAGAGGTGATGCTCACATTTGTATAACTATGCATAATGTAACTTTACCAGTGATAAATGTAGAATATTGGCTCACACCAATGTTTTTTACTATAAATGTAAGGGTCAAATTGTTGCTACAGTACCTGCTTTAGCTGAAAATGGTTGGTTTATTCAGCCTAATTCTTGTGACATCAGATCATGAAGTTGACTATCCTAACATTTGGCATGGTTGTATGTTCCAGGGTGGCTGCCAGAGCGCTGCTTTTTGAGAACGCATCAGCTGTAAAACCTCCTCCCTTGGGAAGGTACCGATGGACAATGCCCATAAAAACATCACCGTTTCAAATATATTTGATGGAAAAACGTCATAAAAAATCAAACCAAATAATATCCCTTTTAAAACAGTGTAAGAACACATCTGTAAATCATTTCTGATTTTAATCCACAGAGATGCCAAAGCCATATATCCATGTGAAGCACAACACAGCAATGAGCTGAGCTTCCCACAGGGGGCTCACTTCTCCAACGGTGAGTCTATCTATCTATCTATGAGTGACCTGTGAATGATCTGTGGCTGCCATATATACTAAGAAACATGGAGCAGTTCTGGCCATGAATATGACACTAAATCTGCGTACTGCTGTTTTGGGAATGTGTTTTGAGGGAAGCTAAAATACGTATGTTTTTTATGACTTGCAGTGAGGGTTACAAATCTCAAAAAGAGAATGAACTATGACTGGACTGATGCACATTGCTGCATACTAGGGCATTAATATTGATAGAAAATAATGCATTACTGTGAGTCTGCTCTGTGGAATGCCCATCTGCTGATGTTCTTCGAACATGTCAGGACTGGGATTTTATAGCTGGGTGTATTTTCCGTAAAGGAACAAACCTGGCTGGGCACCAGGGCATGACAACAGGTCACAGTAACCTGTTGAAGGCAGCGTCTTCCCCTCTCTAAAGCTCAGCAAACACTTAGCACAACATAAACCTCCTCTTACCCATAAACCTTCTCACCATGTTGACTTTTGAGAGCTCTGCTTATAAAAATATTTAAAACCTCTTTATTTTCCAGTCTCATCTGCCTTAGTCTAAACAGCTGCTTTGATAGTTCAGAGTATGTTGAAATGCGTCATTATAGGGTGAATCATTTGTGAGGTTCTTTGAAAGCATTTATGCAAGTCATTTATCAGAGCAAACCTGACCTGACTTGAACATCATTCATTAAAACTCTGCATATGCGGTTCATTGATGCCTCCCTTTCTTCAGGTTGCCATTGTTTTGGGAAGATAATGGCCAAACAGATCACTTAAAACATAATGGCTCCAGTGTTTCAAGTTTGTTTAGGATGTCTACACATGCTGTGTTTGTCTGAGATGAGGTTAAATTGTCAACTTATCAAAATTATACGTCTGATCACACGACTCACACCTCAGTAAGCCACATGATTTAAAGTAGCATTCAAGTCTGTACTTAACATCTGGGATGAAATCCAGGTAAATGCCAAATTTAATGCTTAGGGTTTGTGGGCTCAACAATAAGGATATTATTGCCTACAATTTTACTGACCCCTTCAAACCAGTGCCATTTTATTCTTCACTATGTATTTTTGTGCCATGAAAAAAAGTTCAGTTCTACGATTAAGACATTGATGCTGTTTATGCTACTGTATGTCATAATATTTTGGTAACATCAAATCAGCAAACAACATTCATTTTATTATGAATTCATTTAAATTGATTGAATTATTAATTTAAGTAAATATAAAAGTGTTACGTTTTCTTTCTCTCTCCCTCCATATATATGTGCAATATCACACGAGTAGCAGTGCGATATGGCTGTTATTCTGCCATAGACACGAGAAAGAAAGCTTAACACTTTTATATTTGCATGGCTACTCATGTGATACTGCGTTTATACAACACTTCGATGACAAGTGTGTAAATAAAAAAAGAGACAACAACAGAGTCTTTAAAATGAATGAATGAGCTCAAATCTCAGTTTGACAGTTCAACAGCTGAGCCCGAGCCTTCGTTACTAATTACAAAATATCACTTTAGAACTAGCACCAAAGGAACGTTGAGTTGCTTCATTAAAAACATTACATTACTGTATTAAAATAACACTGTGTTATGATTACCTGCATCTGATACAGTATTCATTCTTCAGTTCAATCTCATATTCACAATAAATCATTAGATTGAATGTCCACTTCGGAAAGCAATATCTTTGTCGAACTATCCTTTCATTTGTTAAGGGTGATTTCCGATAACAGAGCTGCTCAGTGCATTGGTTGCCTTCATCTTACAAGATGTTGGTGAAAGTAAAAAATAACTTCCTTGTTTACAACCCTGTTTCAGTCTCTTTCAGTATATAAGTCTTTACTGCTGGCTCGCTCATAAAGTCTCTTGGCACGGAATATTGCAACTAAAATCACCATCACAAACACACACCGTACTCTGGCCTTGTGCCTACAGCTGAATCACAGCTGTGCTGATAAACAGCCAGATCGCACTGCTACTTGTGTGATATTGCTCATTTATTCCATGGTCTGTCGGAATACTGGATTCTGATTGGCTGGCAGGTATGCAGTATAACCGTTTAATGCACAGGAAGTTTAATCACCATTCCATATTAATGCACTGCTTTAAATGATTCTCAAAAACCAACACACATCACTTGCTCACACACACACACACAAAGAGGGAGAGGGGGAAAGAGTTTGGAGATCGCAGATCACACACAGAAACTTGTTGTCAATGCTGCTACTTTTATTGATAAAATAGCCTAGATGCTAGATCACTACATTATATTCCTCAGAGACGAGGTAGTAAACCTATTTTTGAAGTAACTAACCATGGCTTGATTGTGTGTAGAGAGGCGCACAGATGCAGGTAACGCACACACAATTGCATCTCTCACTCACTCAATCTCTCTCGATCGATCGATAATTAAATAAATGCTATAATTTATTCAAATATATGTGGTCTTACCGCACTATTTCATCTCTGTGTCTGGTTTGAAGCGGGCAGAATGCTAGCGCTAACGAGCCGTAACTGACGAAAATTCTGAATAAATTCAGAAATTACGTAATTTTTACCCTTCCAGTCAAATATTGCTTTGCAAAGAGCAATTCTAGTTTGAACTTGTCTATAAGTTGGCAAATGACCATGGAATAAGTGGTATAATCAACGGCAAGCCGTGCATTAAAGGATTTTAATGCATGACGTGGAGGCAAAGAACCGCCCGGCCTGAAGCGGAGGTTGGTTGCCTCCGCGAAGAGCATTAAAATCGTTTAGCTAGCCATTGATTATACCTTATATATAGTCAGTAATTGATGGAAATTATTTAAAAACTATATTTTATGGATTTTTTTATAACCTTACTGATTAATTTGTAATTTCTAATCAACGCTTCTAAAATTAAGAAATTATTGTTAACATCAAATCAGCAAACAACATTCAATTTAATATTGAATAATTAATTTAATTTTGCTATATATACAAGGCATGTACAAGATCAACATAGGTAAGCTCTCTTGACCCAAAGATGTCATCTGTCCCAAAACTCTCGCAAAAAAAATGGTCTTAGGCCACATATCCATTGTTGTGTCCCAGTTTATTTAAATCCCTAAGTATGAGTAGGCTACTAATACTATAGATTTGTCCTATCAAGTCTTCACCTCTAAACGTTCTTATTTCCCTCTGTGTAGTGTATCCTTCAGTGGAACCGGGCTGGCTCCAGGCAACGTTTGAGGGAAAAACAGGCCTCGTTCCTGAGAATTACGTGGTGTTCCTCTGACAGGAGCCAAGCATTTCATGGTATCCATGGCAACATCAACTGTAAATTGTTGACGGATGTGTAAGTGGACTCTGACATTAATATGACATTGAATATTAAGAGATCATGGACGGTACACAGACCTCAATGATGCAGCACAAGAGGGATTAATGTCTGAATCGCAGCTGTAATAATCTAGACAAATGGGTTCCAAAGGGTTTGCTGAGGCAGACATTTTTTAATTGACATCATGTGCTGTTTGAGTCTAGATACACAAATTCACATACACTGAGATCAGGAGTTGCGATGGACTGCACTAAATGGTCCTTTTAGGTATAATATGTGGTAAAATACTGTAATTTTGTTGAGAAAGATCAGCTAAAAGGTCTAAAAGACAGGCTTTCTTTTATTCTAGCTCACTGTTTAATAAATTAAACGAAGAATGTTAAACCTCAGCAGTAACAATTTGAGCTGTGTGTGAATCACTGTCATGTTTAACTTCATTCAGCAGTACTCAAACTGCTGTGTGTGTGGTTTATTTCATCATGAATGTACTTACTTTTACTGTCATTAATGTTCAAACGTCTGAAACCCCATTTTTCCCATGTCCCATTTTTAAACAGAGAAAATGTATTGGTGACTAATCAATTAAGTTTAAGTTTTCAAGAAAATTGTGACTTTTACCATGTGGCTAGATTTCCAGCTTAACGCTGAAGCTCAAGATACTCTTTGGAACATCTTTAAATCATGCTGGAGAACATGATCATCAGGTTTAGTTATGCAGCTTGACTGCTGCTGACATAAAAGAGACAAATATATATATTTACATATTTTCAGTTATAATATTCATATGCATCACATTATTCTGTTAATAAAATGTGTATTGAAAGTAAATGAAGTATTGACAAATAGAATTCTACATGCAGTACTGAAATCAGCCATTTAAGCAATGTTTGGTGGACAGTGAAACGTTCCAGTTCTGCGCTGAAACATCAGCAACCTTGGAAGACTGCTTTATTTAGTCACATTAGTGGAACACAGCTGAGTGTTCCAGTTATTTATAATTGAAATGTCTGATATTTTCTTACACACATTCTTAATCATGAAAGGGTGGGGATTTGTGGTTTAGAGCACGTGATAGCAGTGTATCACGCCTGTTTTGCATCCTGGTCACGGCAGAATGTCAAGTAAAATTCAGTCTTTACAAATATGAATGAATCAAGTCTAGCTGTAACATCTTCATTGTACATGATGTTCAGGTCAAACAAGTTTAAAATGACACCAACCGTCAGTGTCAACAACACCAATATGGTACGTTACAGTCGTCTTATGTCTCCAGAATTAAATATTCCAACCTTGTATTGTGAAGATACAAATCTAGATGATAGAAGTTTATATATAGATGATTATTTTGTTTGTATTTTCTTCTTAATTTTTGTTGAGACAATAAAATTGTTTATAAAATGAGATCCACTTGTCTTCTATTTAAGAAAAGCCAAATCATCAGAAATAAATCTCAGACATCAGTAACTTTGTTCTGGTGGAGACATCAGAAGTATTTGGAAAGGAGGCGATTGCCAAGATCCCAGTGTTCTTTCCTAATTAAATTCATGAGAATGCTCTGTGCCCTTGACTGCTGATGTTGGTCTGATACTCCCTTCAGCTAAACCATCAAGGTCACAGGGAGGAAACAACAGATGACAGATTTGTGTTTGTTTTTTAATGTATGCTCTTGCTTTCTGATAAAACATTTAATATTCTGCTTTAAATATAAACATCAGACTGGATCACATTATACAGTGATCCGTTCATTATACAGTGATCGCTGAGCCGATGTACAATTGAGCTCTTTGTCTTTCAAACGTTGTTATTGTATGCAATCTTTTTTTTTTTAGATACTTCATATGTACTTTTCATTTGGCATGATGTAAGCACATACTGTGTTAATGTAAGTCCAATCGAAGGTGCCTGGCACTGGGTGTTTGTAAAATCTGACCATGGAAACTGTCCACTTGACACTTATCAGAGGGAGACAGATAAGCATTTCCTTTTTCATCACACATTTCCTGAAAATGTACGATTAAAAACAAAGTTGATCATTTAAAATGTTACATTTTTGGTAATATTTAAGGATTTGTTTGAAAAAATTAACTTAGAAAATTCATACACCACATTTTTAGCAAATGTTAAGACCATTAAAGTTATATCCTGTTTATCATGAAAATGCTCAAAAACACCTTATGTACGATTGTAATGTGTTTAAAAGACAATAGCAGGTTTAATAATATAGCATGATTACATGTTCTTCAGATTCTCTCTCCACATTGAGAATGTGTGCATTTTCAGCTACCACATTTTGATCAGAACGTGTGACTATTTAAATGGGATGATTATGGAAATATGCATGTCTATGTTATTTAGATGGGGTACACATATATCAGAGATGTAAATCAGCATGTCTGGATCACTTGTTGTGAAACATGAGGGGTCTGACCATTCCCGCCAGCAATTTCGGCAGCTGTGACGCAATGACTTCTGACATCATCTCTGGAAACTCCACCTTCATGGCGTCCGCCTGGATGTAAGTGCTCAGACAGTAGAGATTGACCTTCTTTACAATCTGCACAAAGATTCAACGTCACACTTCAGGCTCCCTATCATGCTTTTTGTGCATTCTGATATCTAACAATTAATGACGCAAATAAAGCCGCTTCATTAGTGATGTGACCAATTTCATAAGAAAGATTTGATACATGAGATAAATTCTTCATTTGATGTCTTTTTCACATTGACATCACACAGCATATCACAATGTGTTCTAAAACAACAGATTAAAGGATTGTTCACACCAAAGAAGATAGCTGGAGCTAAGGTTTATGAATCGTTAAAAGCCAAGCTTGTGCATTTAAAGCAGCAAACAACATACTGTATACTGAATGTATCAAGCTCTCATAATAAACAGACTATTGTCATGCATGGTGTGAATGCTAATATAGTTATTTCTTATCGTTATGTTTATACGCTCCATTTTGGGGGTTATGACCACTTCAAATTAAATTGTGTCAAACTACATTATGTTAGAGGAACTTAATTGTATATAAATTATAAATAATAACAAATGTAATTATCAGTAAATTGGTGACCACAAACTCTTCAACACACTATTTTAACTTGTCTAACAAGTCTTTCCTGCTAACTAAAAAATAAAACACTTAATTTCGATATTTATTCTATTTGTCTAGTCATATGCAAGGCATGATTGAAACTGGAATTCCATTATTTATAACACTTAATTTTTACAAAGAAATTAAAAAAGTTAATGTTTAAAAATAAAACGTTTCACTTGTCTTTTAACTTATTATTAACAATATTGTAATATGATGATCGATATTATCACGCTCATCAATCAACATTACCATACTCATCTAAATAATGTTTGCAACTTAAAAGGTTTACTTACTCTTACCAAAAAATAAGTATACTTCAAAGTTATTTTATTAAGTATACTTAAGTAAAGTTCAAGTATATTGTTAAGTATACTTTATGTAGTACGTATACAAATATAAGTAGTATACTAGTAAGTGTACCATTTCAATACTCCTTGGGACTAAATTGGCCCACTTTCTAGTATATAAAATTATTAATTTAAGTATACTTTAAGTAAACTTTGAGTTAACTAGTTTACATACATTTTTAGCTTGGACTGCAACTATACTAAAAGTGAACTTAAAGGTATACTGATAGTTTACTAATTAAATACTTGTAGTAAAACGTTTAGTTCACTTTGAAGTATAGTCTCGGTAAACTACTAGTTTAGTAGTTTTGAACTGCAAGTATACTCGTAAGTTTTCTTTAAGTGAACTTTACATCCTACTTTAAGTATACTACTATGTCCCTATTAGGTATTCATTTGTATATATTTTGTTATGAGTATCGGAACATACAACACATCCGAAGAAAGAACAGGTTATCTTCTTGTAAACAAAAAACTTTATCATGCATTCTTTATTTAAACAATTGAATGTGGGTGAGTTTCATAAATAAAGTTAAAACACAAAGAAATAAACCAAATTTTGAACAAAAAGCTGAAAAAAGACTGAATTGGATTCAGAATGATAATCAAAATGTAGATGGAGTCGATCAACACCCCAAAGTTTGACAGTCATTATTACCTCTTTGTTGGTCGACATTTTATTCCATAACGTTACAATGTTTTGATGCTGTTTTATGTCAGAGGATCATGTTAAATTACATGTGGAAGTATCTGTTGTTTCTTTTTCTTCTTCCCTTGTGTTTTTTGGTAATTCTTTACAGAAGATGTGTACTAGTGCCCCTACCATATAACAACGAAAACACAGATTCTAGGAGCACAAGTATAGCTCAAATGTATTTAGACTTTTTCTAAGTATAAGTCAAGTATACTAAATGTCAAGAACAGTGTGGAAAATAATTATTTGATTCCCTGCTGATTTTGTAAGTTTGCCCACTTTAAAAAAAGAAGGGTTTATCATTTTTATGGTAGCTTGATAGAGACCAAATATCAAACAAAAATGCAGCATACAAATGTTAAAAAAGATTTACATTTTAGTCAGTCAAATGCATATTTGATCACATACCAACCAGCAGGAATTTTGGCTCCCACAGATTGGTTATGTCCACATGTGAAGCACAGATTAATCCTGTCACTTTAAGAAGATGCTCCTAATTTCAGCTCACTTTGTGTATAAAAGACACCTGGCCATATAATCTGTATCTTCCATTCCAGCCTCTCCACTACCATGGGCAAGACCAAAGAGCTGTCAAAGGACATCAGGGACAAGATTGTATATCTGCACAAGGCTGGAATGTGCTACAAGACAATCAGCAAGAAGCTTGGTGAGAAGGAGACAACTGTTGGTGCGATTATTCGGAAATGAAAGAAATACAAAACAACCTTCAATCGGCCTCAGTCAGGAGCTCCGTGCAGGATCATGCCTCATGGGGTAAGGATGATCATGAGTAAGGTGAGGAATCAGTCCCGAACTACACGGGAGTAGCTTTTTAATTATCTCAAGGCAGTCGGGACAACAGTCACCAAGCAAAACATTGGTAACACACTACGCCACAATGGATTGAAATCCTGCAGTGCCTCAAAGTCCCTGTGCTCAAGAAGTCACATATTTTTGGCTTCATCTCAACTCGCCGTGTTTGGATGAAGAAAAAAGCTGACTATCACCTCAAGAACACCATCCCTACAGTCAAGCACCGAGGTGGAAACATCATGCTTTGGGGCTGTTTCTCTGCTAAGGGTACAGGACGACTTCACCACATTGAGGGACCAATGGACGGGGCCATGTACCGTAAAATATTAGATAAGAACCTCCTTCCCTCAGTCAGAACACTGAAGATGTGTCGTGGGTCTTCCAGCATGACAATGACCCAAAACATGCCACCAAGGCATCAAAGGAGTGGCTCAAGAAGAAGCCCAGCCAGTCTCCAAACCTTAATCCCCTAGAAAATCTGTGGATGGAGCTGAAACTTCGAGTTTCCAAGACTTAATGATTTAGAGAAGATCTGTAAAGAAGAGTGGACCAAAATCCCTCCTGAGATGTGTGCAAACCTGGTGACCAACTGCAAGAAACGACTGACCTCTGTGATTGCCATCAAGGCATTCTGTACCATGTACTGGGTCATGTTTTGCTTGGGGATCAAATACTTATTTGACTTACTAAAATGTCAATCTTTTTTAGCATTTCTATGCAGATTTTTTTCTGGATTTTTTGTTTGATATTCTGTCTCTATTAGTTTAAATTAATCTACCATAAAAATAATAAATCCTTATTTTTTTTAAAGTGGGCAAACTTACAAAATCAGCAGGGGATCAAATAATAATTTTTATTATTTGTATATTTCTGAGAAGTACATAAAGCCCATGTCTGAGAAGTACATAAAAAGTAAACAAAGTATACTTCCCTTTCAAAGGGAACTCTATGCTGCGTCCTCTAGGGGTCGCTATGGGAACGCCTTCAGCGTGACCGGTGTCTGAAGCATGAATGAAAAAACACAACGCACTTGACATTGGCAGGTGGAAGCCTATGACGTAAGCAAATGAGCGTCTGTGGGAATAAAAGGGCACCTGTGGAACACGTCACCCTCTTTTTTGTCTTCAGGGGACATTTGTTTCTGAAGTGTGAGTATTGTGAACGTTTTAGGAGGTGTGTCGATCCGTGTCAGCGCTTTTTGACACCAGATGACACAGACAACCTATGCGTTCTGTGTTTGGGATAAACTAAGAGCACAAGCGCTCTGTTCTCGAGGGAACGGAGTGCGTTCGGTTCGTTGTGAGCTTTTTTCTTTCGAAAGCTCCACTCTCCTTTATTCCTTTTAGAGAATTGTCTCCAGAGAGAATTTGGTCAATAATCTGGCCCCCGCGGCTCGGGTCCAGCCGTTGTTGAGGCAGCAATGAGACTGAGATCGGGGGGATCGCAGATGGAGCTTGCTGACGTGTTTCAGAGAGGAATTAATCTCTCGCGCTCTTTGGCGGCTGACGAGAGTGAACTGCTGGAGGAGGATCTATTGTCCTTACATCATCTGATCCAGCAGGAAGTGCTCTGCTGTTATTTCTGAGCTTTCTCAGCCTGTCTGCCCTGCGTATGAAGAGCTGCTGGAAGTTATGGAGCATGCTACTGTTAGGTTAGACCTACAGTAGAGGCACGAAAAAGGGGGAGTGGCTCGCAGTAGACTTGATTAGCGATTTCTCTCTGGACATAACCTCCCAGCTCTCGTGAGCCTCAAATTCCTTCCAGATCTTCACAGTGAGATCATGAAGGCATGAGATAAACCATATTCAGCCCACATCCATCTGTATAAGCATGCTAATTAAGCTGACATCGAAGGGATAAGCGAGCATGGATAGGCGTCGATGCCTCATATTGAAGGGACGCTTGCGAGCTATCTCTCGGCTGGGGTGACATCGACGTTGAAGGCTCTGGTCCTGCCATCCAAGCCACTAAAAGATACATCTCGCTTGAATGGTAGGGCATACGTGGCAGCTGGTCAGGCAGGCTGCTTTGCACAATGTCGGTGTTGCAAGCATACCAGGCAGATTTGCTGAAGGACCTAGACCAGGGTCAGGGGCTTCCCCCCCTGAGGCGGTAACTGAGTTGCACCGCACCACAGATTTGGCTCTAAAGGCCAACAAATAAATGGCTGCCGCAATCGGTAGATCGATGGCGGCGATGGTGGCCACCGAGAGACATCTGTTAGTAAACCTGGCATATATCGAGGAGAAAGAAAAACGGTTTCTTCTCAATGTGCCGGTTTTGCCTTTTGGAATTGTTCGGCACATCCGTTGAGACGGTGATCGGTAAAATTCAAGGAGACGAAGGCACGCTCAGCAGCATATAATCATGTATACCGCGCCGGTCTGAGTCTGAGCCTGAACACCGAGGGGGACCTGGCCCATCCTGGTCTGCGGGCCAGAGACAGGGCAAGGTGAATAGTCCCGTGCACTTAACAGTGAACTCTGTGATATGGTAACGGGTTTAATGTAAGTGTATTTTTTAACCTGGATTGAGTGTTTCTAGACTTCCTCTCGTGTAAGAGAGTCATTCTGCTGAAGACTCCGCTCTCCAGAGCTCCGCTTAGACAGCACGAATAGTACGTAGGCTCTATTGTGAGCCTTGCTAACTGTCTCTAGCGCTGAGTGTAGTCAGGTCTCCTCTCGCTTTAGAGAGTCGTTATGCTGAAACCTCCACTCTTAAGAGCCCCCCCAACTAGGGTTGAGTGTTGTTAGGCTTCCTCTTGTTTAGAGAGTCGTCCTGTTGAGGCCTCCACTCTTCAGAGCTCCGTCTCTGGCAGCACCATTAGTATGTAGTCTCTATTGTGAGCCTCACTAGCTGTCCTTAGCGCCGAGTGTAGTCAGGTCTCCTCTCGCTTTAGAGAGTCAGTATGCTGAGACCTCCACTCGTAAGAGTTCCCCTACCTGGATTGAGTGTTGCTAGGCTTCCTCTCGTTTTAGAGAGTCATTCTGCTGAAGCCTCCAGAGCTCCATCCAGAGTACTATCCGCCACAGGCTCTTTCTTGAGCCTCACTAACTGCCTTTGGCGTTGAGTGTAGCCAGGTCTCCTCTCACTTAGAGAGTCGTTATGCTGAGACCTCCACTCGTAAGAGTTCCCCTACCTGGATCGAATGTTGCTAGGCTTCCTCTCCTTTAGAGAGTCATTCGGCTGAAGCCTCCACTTACCAGAGCTCCGCTTAGGCAGTATTATGCGCATGCTCTTTCTTGAGCCTCACTAGCTGTTTATAGCATTGAGTGTAGAGGTCTCTGCTCAATCTAGAGAGTCGCTTTCCTGAGACCTCCACTCTGAGAGCCATACTCTAAGAGATAGTCTATGATGGCGAGCTTTGAGCTTGCTTGTAGACTCTAGATCTGCTGGGCAGGGATGGTGTTCCTCGAGTCTGTGACTTAGGAATCCAGCTATTCGGACACTCATCCCTCAGCATGGTGGCGTTGGTATAGCGTTCCCATAGCGACCCCAAGAGGACGCAGAGTAGAGTTCCCTTCGAAAGGGAACATCTCAGATTACACATGTAACCATGGTTCCCTGAGAATAGGGATCGAGACGCTGCGTCTCTTGGCCATGCTTCGGGCATTCCTGTCTGTGTCCCCTTTGAAATAAAAAGAGGATGACGTGTTCCACAGGTGCCCTTTTATTCCCGCAGACACTCATTTGCTTACGTCATAGGCTTCCACCTGCCAATGTCAAGTGCATTGTGTTTTTTCATTCATGCTTGAGACACCAGTCATGCTGAAGGTGTTCCCATAGCGACCCCTAGAAGATACAGCGTCTCGTTCCCTATTCTCAGGGAACCATGGTTACATGTGTAACCTGAGACGTTTCCTATTTTTAGTTTGTTTTTTGTAAGGCTTCATTAATAAATCAGATTTTTTAACTTGCAACCATGCATTCATTTAAGTTGTGGTGATAGGTCCCCAGCATTTCCTTTTATAGTGTAGTTATTCTTGGTGTGAACAGGCCTTAAGTTTAATTGAGTTGCAACGCTTTTACATACTTAAAATGTTAAGCAGCTAATTTTTCAAATGCTCTCAAGCATTTCCTACAATAATTACCCATGTATATTTAGTCTATAGCTTCCCTTTGTGTTTTTTTTTTTTACTCGTGCTGTACCTCGTGCATGGTGTCCATGACTTTGGTCAAGTGGTAGAATCTCTGTGAGCAGGCCATCACTCCTGTCTCCTTCAGCTGGATGGCTTTCGTCAACTCACAGATGTAGTTCTGTCTCATTTCATCAAAATGTGTTTGACTCGACAAGCCTTCCAGAGGAACTGTCACAAATACATCATGTTAAATTATTACCGATACACCACTGCCAATAGTTTACCTCAGCATTAGTGTTACAGATAAATTAAACGTCCCTACTATAAATCACTGAAGAGAGGACAACTCTGAAAACAGTCAAATATATCTTCACTGACAGCGTCCTGCATTGCCAGTTTTACAGAATGAAATGTACCATCTAAACACAGCTTTGATATTACTTTTTATCTTAGTTACACAGTTACTTATATTGTTGACTGAAAATGTATATCAGTAAAGTAATGTTGTAGTCAGCTCAATTAGAAGACTGCTTTGGCTGTTTACTGATTACTGTTGTTATTTGAAAAAAGTTAGCTTGGAATTGAAACTTAGTTGGACTTTTCAAGGTCTCACAGTTTGCCAAATATGTATCTCTGTCGATCCGTGCAGACTGGCATTGAGCCATTTGGTTTGTAATTGTCCAAATTGTTAATATTCCATTCTGGAACACCGGTCTGACCTGTAGAGGGTCAGTCAGTAAGAGTTTTGAAGGTCAGATAAGATTTATTACCAGTGTTGAGGAGCATCAAAGCCTTCATGCACAGAAACTCTTCCTTGGTCACTTGCAAGTTGGCAAATTCTTGTGGAACAAACTGCATAGCCAAGCACAAGTCGTAGATCGGAGACCTCCTCATCTGATCTCTAAAATGTAAACAGTTCTATGAGAATACTGAGTATATGCACACCTCAATGTCTGTTCTTCACTGCATATACATTATATACAACTGTTAAAGGGTTAGTTCACCCAAAAATGAAAATTCTGTCATTAATTACTCACCCTCATGTCGTTCCAAACCCATAAGACCTTCATTCATCTTCGGAACACAAATTAAGATATTTTTGATTGAATTTCATCTCTGACTCTCCGTAGACAGCAATGCAACTGCAACGTTCCCAGTTACAGAAACATAGCAAGGACATCAGTAAAATATTCCATGTGACATCAGTGGTTCCACCATTTTGGAGAGTACCCCAGAACGCAATCAACGTAAACAGCGCTGTTTACATTCAGTAGAAAGCGCAAACATGCTGAATGTAAACAGCGCTGATTATGTTGATTATGTTCTGGTGTACTCAACAAAATGGCGGAAGATGGTAACTCAGGGAGAATTATTTTTTTTATAAATTATGTTATTGTTATTATTGTATGCACATTTTTCTTGCCGTAAAATGGGCGCGGCCATTTGTAAATTCTATGGGTCTAGCTTCCGGTCTCATCCGCGTCCAGCTATTTTTAGCTGTACAAAACAGTTCGATTTACTACTTGATTTTGAAAATGTGTGTCTCACGATATTATTTTAATGTATTATCTTAATTATGAACACACTAGTGCAAACAGTTTTACCGTTTACTGCACATTGTTATTCTTCTCATTATTTATCTATAATGGCTAATGAACCGGAAGTCTCAATGATAGGCTTAAGCCTGATTTCACACAGACTATTTTACAGATGTCCTTGCTACGTTTCTGGACCTGGGAGCATTGGAGTTGCATTACTGTCTACGTAGGGTCAGAGAGCTCTCAGAGTTGATCAAAATTAACTTAAGTTGTGTTCTGAAGATGAATGAAGGTCTTACAGGTTTGTAATAACATTAGGGTGAGTAATTAATGACAGAATTTTTGGGTGAACTAACCCTTTAATTGAATGTAGCTATTAGTGATTGTAATTGCCACACACTTTCTAGTAATAGGGAACAAAACAGGTAAAGGTACATAAAGACCCTGATTTACTCACAGCAAGTTATTTTTCGTTCTTTGCTTGGAAGTTTGAAATACCTGGATGAGCTGTGGTATACTGTCAGCAAGCAAATATGTGCTGTGAACTATTCTCTTAAGAGCACAATAAACAAATAATTGAAAACGGTGAGAAAACATTAAAGCATTTAAGAAAGCATCTGATCATAGGGAAGTGGATGGGGTGAGAACCAGAAGGGCTTCAGTTACATTTTTGGTGAAATTGAGATATATACATCAAATGAAAGCTCTTAATGAGCTCTTTCAACTGGCAAAATACTGTCGTCCATGAGTGTACACATTTTTATTATAAACAATTGAAATAAGTACAGAAAGTCAGAACAAACTATGGTAACATTTTTGTTATGGCTCTCCTGTAAAGTTCTCTGTTCCTGTGGCTCTCCATGCCCTTCTAGTTCTCACCCCTCGATATGTTTGCACCAGCTCTGCAATTCAGTACTCCAGTCAAATCAAGTCAGGTCACATACAGTTGCATATCACTTACAGTTCAAATGTTTGAGTGCAAGCATATTTACCACAACAACATGAAAAAAATAGTGTCAGTTTTGCTTTCTGTTGAAATTACAATTATGTAATAGCTATAGACATGGGATCCTCAAATCTGGACCATTCCTGCAGAGTTTAGCTCTAACCCTAATCAAACACGAGTATGCTAATCAGAGTCTTCAAAATCATTAGAAAATCACAGGTAGGTGAGTTTGATCAGGGTTGGGGCTAAACTCTGCAGCAGGTTGGACCTCCAGGGAAAGATTTGAGGAACCCTGCTTTCGACCAATGATAGTTCAAAGGTGTTTATCAGTCGGTTTATCATTTAGCTTTGGCAAGCTGTAATGAAATCCTAAGAAAACTTTGTTTTGACCTGATTTTGTTTCGAAATGATGTTTACAAATTTTGCTCGAAGTATACCAGGGGCCTTCACTCTTCAAAAGATTTTAATTAATTTGTCTTTACTGTTACTTACTGGTTCAAGATGAGATCGGGCGCAAAGTACAAGTAATCAGTGGTGACATTCTGAAAGGTTCTCCAACCCAGTGAGAACAACATTAAACCCATCCAAGAATACTGGATTAACGTCATCTGGTCATTGATGTGCAAATTGCGAAAACCTGTTAAACACAGAAGTACAACAAAAATCTTTAGTAACGCCTTTGAACTCACTCTTTAAAATGAAGATTCCAAAAGGAGGTTTTCACAGCAATGCCATAGCATAGAAGAAGCATCTTAGGTTCCCCAAATAACCAGTGAACAGTTCTTAAAATAAATAAAAATCCTCTTTATGTGAAGAACGTTTTATTAATCTGAAGAACATTTTTCCATTATAAAGGACCTTTTGTGCAACGGAAAGTTTCCACAGGTAAAGGTTCTTCACGGAACCAGAATTGTAGATTCCATTAAAGAATAAAGATTTGTATTAGGCTGATTGTAAGGGTGCTACCTGGAAGAGACTTGGACCATCTGACAATCCAGAGCAGCTGCCTCTCGCAGAGTCTGTTGAGGCTGTTGAGGAGAAGGTGGGGAAGCTCTGGTTGTGAGTTGTCGTAGCCAGAGTAAACCACCTGTGGCTCAATGCTCTCCAGAATACTGATCATCTGCGGGGTCAGCTGCAGCTCACGGATCGCAGGCATAGAGGGCAGGGTGGACACAGTTTGACCATCAGACCGCAGGGCCAAAGGACCCTGGAACAGCAGCGATGGATTCAACCCCATGACCTTCAAACCAGCAAAGCGCTTCATCTTACGACCTGAAACACAAATGTACTGTAATGAGAGGTCATCTTGATCACCGTGTCACTTGTATTCGATATGCCACTGCACAGTAGAACATTAATTAAATGGTGTGAGTTTTCAGGGCTGAAGGCAGAGTGTTAGTTGATCTTTAAGGTCACAATTTATTTTAATGCTGAAAATATATTCGTGTGAGAAGCTTAGGGGTTATAAATATATTTATTTTTAAATTAAGAAATAGTTTATCCAAATATATTATTCATGTTTTGAGAGACTTTGAAAGCAGCATGCGAGTAATATGAGCAATGTTTATGGAAATGTTTTGACAAACCCAGTCCCCATTCACTTTCATTGTATAGAAACAAGCATCTCGGACATTATGCTAAACTAAACGTCTTATTTTGTGTTTCACAGAAGAAAATTTGGGTTTAGAACCATATGAGGGTGAATAACTGATTTCAAGTGAATATTCATTAATTTTACACTACATCCATATACTTTTAAAAAACAGTCCCTTTAAATAATGTTACTAGCAATCTTTAACTTTGTTCATTTCAGTTAGTAAAAATACTGTTTATTTGTCATTTATGTTCGCTCAGGTCCATTAATTATGATTAATAAATGCTGTGCAAGTCATTTTGGTCACACTTTATTTTATGATGTCCTTGTTACAGTGTAATTATACATTAAAGTAAACTACATGTACTTACTACATGTTTAGGGTTAGGATTGGGGTTTGTCTTAGGATTACTTGCATGTAAAATATATATATAATGTATTATTATTATATTAGTAAGTACATGAAACGTGTCACAAGGACACCTTGAAATAAAGTGTTAATAAACTATTTTTCATTGTTAGTTTATGCTATACTGTAGTTAACTAATGTTAACAAATGGAGCCTTGATTCCGATATGAACCTTGATATTACTGGCCTTTTGAAAGTATTCAACTTCTTAAATATTCAACAATCTTACAGTTTGACTGTCCATTAAAGTCTATTAAGTCCAAGAAGCTTGAAAAAAGTTATATATTTAATATAGAAATATAAAACCTATAATTTCAAAACATGAGTCACATGAAAAATACCTCCAAGCATCATCCCTGCCTGGGAGCACTTTCTAAGACGACACGCAGGGCAGTTTTTCCTCCTGATTTTATCAACAATACAGTCGTTCCGTCCAGCACACAGGTAGTTATGGTGACCTAGACATGAGACACAAAAAACAAAACAAATCTGGATGGATTATTTGGAGAGTACAGTGAGGAGGGAAAGAGAGAGAGAGAAAGGTGCCGATTGAATTGGTTTGAAGCAAGGCTGACAGGGCATAGTGACATGGCCATGGTCAGACATAGTGGCTCTTACATATCTGTCCTCAGTGATAAGAAAAATAACAAGGCAGAAAAAGAACATGGTGAACATTGGTTCAAATGATAATAACTGTTTTCTGGGACGCTGTATACACCATGACTCACATACACTGAAAAATGATATAAACGTTTCTGTGTGCAACAACACAAAAAAACTGAGGGAAAATGTTCAATGACAATTTGTGTTTTACAGATTGTAGTCCACATCTTTTGTTTGCTTCCAGGCCTTTTACTATATTCAAGTGTGTTCCTTAAATTAGGAAAACTAACATTTATCATGTGTGCAATTTTTTTTTTTTTTGCCTTGGTCTGGTAGGAAAATGCCAGATTTTGCCAAATCAAATGCTCTCTAAAATGAGAGCATTTTAGGGACCCCTCCCCTATTGGCTAGCTCTTAAAATGTCCCGCTCAGACTTCCTGTTTGGTAAGTTGCCTGTTTACGAAATACATCAACATAAGAGGAAAACTGTAGCCTGCAAAGTTCATGGGGTCTTCAATATAGATTATAACATGTTGACAGAAATATTACAATAGTTTAGCACAATGTTGCTCACCCTCAACAGCTCTCTTGAAAAACACCTTGCAGCTTCCACAGGTAAGAACTCCATAGTGACAACCCGAAGCCTCGTCTCCACATATAAAACACAGTCTTTGAGATGGAACCCTGAATGTAAGCAAGACACAGTATTCTATTGATGGTATAACCAAAGCACATCTGAAATACCTATCGCTCAAACACTTATTTGGACCAAATGGTTGTAAATCTGCAGAGTTATTTTTATATTTTACATTTAAGCGTTTATCAGATACTTTTATCCAAAGCGATTTACATTGCAATTAAGGTACACGTGTACATTTTATCAGTTCTTGCTTCTCCTGGGAATTGAACCAATTACCATGGCATTGCTAGAACCATGATCTACAGTTAGCAATGACACACACACACACACACACACACACACACACACACACACACACACACACACACACACACACACACACACACACACACACACACACACACACACATTTATAAGTGTTCTACAAGTGACCAAATAGGGTCACTGTACAATATGTTCTGACCTCTGACGTTCTGATCAAGTGATATTTAGCTCATTCAGTGCTAAACTACATGTGATCAATCCAGCTCCTGGAAAGAATTTGGGTCTGGCTCACAGTTTTTTTTTAACAAAATGTACTTAGAAGAACTACTTACGACCTCTAAAAGTTATTTTTTTACAGTGTATAACTCGTTATTTTTAATCAGTTACCATGAAGTTTATAAGAGGAATTCCCCATGAACTGGTCACAACCATGGCCTAAAATCTTGTCCAGCAGAACAAATAAAACATGAGCATTGGGAAAGAACACATTTGGTTCTCATTAGGTTCCATTTTGAAGACAGTGGGGTACAATAGAGAAGTTGTTCCATTATGCACATACAAATTATTAAAGTTAATTTATTTCAATAGTGACAAATTTGTAACGGTGACATTTCCAAAATAATAATTATTGATTGATTATATGAAAACTACACACATTGTAATTCTTCTAATATAAATTCCGCAAATTCAGCTTTATTTTGCTTAAATGTAATTCTTAATGAGGCACAACATCCATGACATATCCTTACCCTGTGATTGCCGTGTAGACTGTCTGTGAGCGCGACATGAGCCCATCCGGGGAAGAGTATCCAGCGCCCTTCGTTAGGGCTTGGATACCAGAACGGAAAGTCCGCGGGTGAAACCCATTTGGAAAAGTCCGTTTTGGACATCATGAAAGCTGCACTCGCGCCATCGAAATTCAACATACCTCTACCGAGAGAAGGCGATACTCTTCTCGGAGGTGGCAAGACCAATGTAGATTGATTCATGTCTAACTGAAAGTTAGAGGAACTGTTCACAACTGCCTGTTGGGCAGCTTGCGATGAGAGCGAAGCTGAAGACTCCTCAATAAAGTCACACTGCTGTTTCTTCTCGGCTGGGTCGTAGCAGCTTTCCAAGGCGCTGATGTTTAAGCCGAGGTTGAAATCAGTGTTGGGTGGTTCCATAATGAGAGACTGCTCATTCTCATCTTTGATAAACGCACGCTCCGAAGCACATGTCACCTTGGGCATAAGCGCTTTTGCGCTCCACTGTCCGCTTTCTACTTTCAGAAATTCATCCATGTGGTCAGAATACGTTTTGGTACCGAGAGGCAAGTCAAGGAAAGAGAGCTGATCCATAGCGTCGCTGCTTGGTCCAGGCGCGCTGCTGCGTAAAGACCCCATTTCTCCAAAATTACGCACGGACCTGCCTTGCCCAAAACTCTCGACCGTAAATTTTTCCATTAAACTACTTATTCCAGTACTCTTCTCCGTGGAATCATCGAGCGGAGTGTTCACAGTGTCCATTCTGCTGTTAGGTTTCGTTTCCATTATCACAAATCTGGCCGGCAAGATGCGTCCTCACTGTTTGGTTGGATGTTGTGATCTGTGGCGCAAAACCTTCTCTGTGTATTCCTCCTGGTGGTAAGAGGCTGTACAAAAGTGTCCCTACGACGTAGCCTATTCCTAAATCAAAAAAAAGTTGCTTTATTAATTAGAATATTTATTTCTTAACATTTTATAACAATATAGGCTATATATATTTAATATTTAATGTTACCTTAGAAATTAAAATGTCCCATCCTCACAACGTGCCATTGAACTGTGATGCCTATTATATAATCAAACCAATTGTAGAAAGATAATTTCTCACCTTTTGGCTATCGTCAATGGCCCTATTCCCTATTCGGACGGTAATTGTTTCTCATGGGGACTGGGGACATAAGAGATTTTTACCATTTACAGGGGTAGTCGGTGATTTACTTGCCGTCCGAATCCAGAATGTCGGTGTTTATCTCTCACCACCCCGTAAAAACTGTTTTTGACAAACACCAAGGTCGTGTAGTAATTTAATCGCCGTCCGAATCCACATCTCTGAGTTTACCAGAAGAAATCGATTCAAAATTCAGTGTTGAAACCCTTTTTGAGCACTCCCGAACACTGTAAGGTAACTTTTGAACGTCGGTGTTTGCATACATATTTATCTCTGAAATGCTGAGAAGTATTTTAAAGAACAATCCTTCATAACTGCCCCACCAGTGCGACTGGGAGCAGAAAAGGAAGAAAAGCACGTAAACATTTGAAATGGGTCTTTATTATGGCAGCAGCAGGTAGGCCTATTCAATACAATTTTAAAATGTGTATTATAAACATTATATCGCGTCTATTTTCCTATTTTTTAACAGGAGATTTAAATAATCAAATAACAAATAGGATTATGTAGCCTATTATAAAATATCATTGGAATAGTAAGAATACATATTTACATATTAATAAGTCGTGAAATAAAATGTATTATATTTTCAACATGCTCCAGAGACTGTGTTCAGCAAGACTTTGGAGAAAAACACGTCCTTCTAATTTAACTAAGCAGAAGTTACACACACTGCATATTTGTTTCCAGACTGAATATGAAAATTAGGCTATGTAAACTGTCTGCGTCATAATTCAACTGAAATTGTCTATCCTTTACTAAAAAGTAGTATTACTATACTTCAAGTTTATCTTATTAAGTATACTTAACCCTCTGGTTGTGTTCAGGTCAAATTGACCCGAAAAAGATTTTCTTTTTCCCGAAAATACTAGTTAACGTTATCGCATTGGACTCAAACTTACTGACTTTGTTCACATAGGGTATAAGTACTTGTCATTAATTTTTAAAAAGTTTTCGTAATTTTTTGTGGGTTTTATTTAACCTAGTAACACTTGTGGTGTTCCCGGTCAAAAATGACCGGACTCCAAACAACTGCTTATAAATCTGTCATTATGCTATATTATCACCAAATATTGGATTCAATCTTTTGTCAACTTGTTTTCTTTCATTTAGGACTGGTTTTGTGTTTCTATTTGCATCTGATTAATCGTAGGCCTCATTTATCTGAGAGTAGGTGCCTCGTTTTTGAGTGAAAAATCATTTTTATGAATAATTTTCACAATATGAGATAAAAATTATGAAAATTTGCACTGTTTCTCACACTAGTGTACTTTAATGTTTAATC
This sequence comes from Gymnocypris eckloni scoliostomus, assembly GCA_027564155.1. NCBI lineage: Eukaryota > Metazoa > Chordata > Actinopteri > Cypriniformes > Cyprinidae > Gymnocypris > Gymnocypris eckloni. The sequence goes on along the minus strand of CM050423.1, from coordinate 8,741,980 downwards.
AGGAGGTTTGCTTTTAAATGTTTTTATTTTGTACAAAATTGCAAAAAGTCACACTTGTGGTGTTCCCGGTCAAAAATGACCGGACTGCGATCAATTTCTTATAAATCTGTCATTATGCTATATTATCACCAAATATTGGATTTAATCTTTTTGTCAACTTGTTTTCTTTCATTTAGGACTGGTTTTGTGTTTCTATTTGCATCTGATTAATCGTAGGCCTCATTTATCTGAGAGTAGGTGCCTCGTTTTTTGAGTGAAAAAATCTTTTTTTATGAATAATTTTCACAATATGAGATAAAAAATTATGAAAATTTGCACCGTTTCTCACACTAGTGTACTTTAATGTTTAATCAGGAGGTTTGCTTTTAAATGCTTTTATTTTGTACAAAATTGCAAAAAGTCACACTTGTGGTGTTCCCGGTCAAAAATGACCGGACTGCGATCAATTTCATATAAATCTGTCATTATGCTATATTATCACCAAATATTGGATTTAATCTTTTGTCAACTTGTTTTCTTTCATTTAGGACTGGTTTTGTGTTTCTATTTGCATCTGATTAATCGTAAGCCTCATTTTTCCGAAAGTAGGCACCTCATTTTTTGAGTGAAAAAAGCATTTTTTATGAATAATTTTCACAATATGAGATAACAAATTATGAAAATTTGCACTGTTTCTCACACTAGTGTACTTTAATGATTAATCAGGAAGTTTGCTTTTAAATGCTTTTATTTTTACAAAATTGCACAAAGTCACACTTGTCAAAAATGGCTGGCCATTGAAAGTGAATGGGGAAGATCACAAAAAGCAGGACCTTTATTTTGAAATGCTTTTATTTTCTGAAAAGGGGTACAAAGTAACACTTATGCCGTTCCCTGTTAAATCTGACCATCGTGACAAACAAGAAAGAACACATTACGATTTTTTTACATTATAACATTTCATGGAACAACAAACCAAAACTGTTATATTTCAGTTATATATATATCCTGCACACTGACACTGTCAAACAGACAATATCATGGAACAACAAATCTGACCATTGTGACAGAAAAACAAAAACATTGGCATTGCCATATAGAGAACCACATCAACGAACACCTGGTTGTTGTTTGAACTCATGCAAGTGACTGACACTAGCATTTGTATGTGCCGTGCAACTGGTCATTTTGTGAACTTATTCACATGACTCACAAATAAATTTTGCATGTGCCTTGCAAATGTTTGCCCGACCTGTGTCTGCATCCCATAAACTGGCGACGTTTTCATTTCTGGACTTGTAGAGCCCACACAGAATTAAGAGACCTATGTATGCCTCTATGTCTGTTCGATCTACCTCATTCCAGTTTTCCTTGTACATTTACATTTATGCATTTAGCAGACGCTTTTATCCAAAGCGACTTACAGTGCATTCAGGCTATACATTTTTTTGTCAGTATGTGTGTTCCCTAGGAATCGAACCCACAACCTTTGCGCTGCTAACGCAATGCTCTAACCACTGAGCCACAGGAACACAGTCTTCCCTCCAAATTAGTCATGGATATGACTATGTTTTCAATAGGCTCTGCCAGAAACAGGTTGAAGCATGATTTTATGTCTTCAATGCGGGATGTGGCATATTTTGTCAACCCTGGTGTCATCTTTATGACATTTTCTGTGGATAATCTGCCTTTCTTCTCAGTTGGAGATGATGACCAGGACAAATTTCCATCCTTCGACCAGAATGTTACATCAACTTCAGCTGGGCCCTCAAAATCAGAAGATTGCTCCTCTTCAGTTGTTGCAAGGTTTTCAGCTTGTTCAGTGATGTTTTCCTCTTCCAATATATCTTGCAATGCATCTTCACTGTAAGATTCATCTTCAGTTGTCTCTTCCTCTATTCCCGCTATACTCCCGCTATTCTCTTGATCAGTAATATGATCAAGAACCTCTTGTAAAGACAGCTTCTTCGCCATTGCGCTGACACGGACTGAATGACAAGCAAGGTGAAGTGAGGCATTTATATGTCTCTCTCTGTGCTAAAGCATTTATTTGTAAACTTCTCTACTCTGTGAGAACATGAAAGCCTCAAAACCTACTGCCATAATGTTTTGTCTAGAATATGTGATGAAAGAAAATAGGCTAAAGACAAGGCAGTTTGAGCGTGTGTGTGTGTGATAGCGTGAGTATACATGCATTCACACACACAGGTCCAAGGCCTTTATGTTTGTAAGCACAACATGCTCCTGAACACTAGTTGTTTCTCTTACTTTCATTCTTCCCCATTCACTTTCAATGGGCCATTTTGACAAGTGTGACTTTGTGCAATTTTGTACAAAATTAAAGCATTTAAAAGAAAACTTCCTGATTAAACATTAAAGCACACTAGTGTGATAAACTGTGCAAATTTTCATAATTTTTAACTCATATTGTGAATATTATTCATAAAAATGCTTTTTCACTCAAAAACGAGGTACCTACTCTCAGATAAATGAGGCCTACGATTAATCAGATGCAAATAGAAACACAAAACCAGTCCTAAATGAAAGAAAACAAGTTGACAAAAGATTGAATCAATATTTAGTGATAATATAGCATAATGACAGATTTATAAGCAATTGATCGAGTCCGGTCATTTTTGACGGGAACACCACAAGTGTGACTTTTTGCAATTTTGTACAAAATAAAAGCATTTAAAAGCAAACTTCCTGATTAATCATTAAAGTACACTAGTGTGAGAAACAGTGCAAATTTTCATAATTTTTTATCTCATATTGTGAAAATTATTCATAAAAAATGCTTTTTTCACTCAAAAAATGAGGTGCCTACTTTCGGATAAATGAGGCCTACGATTAATCAGATGCAAATAGAAACACAAAACCAGTCCTAAATGAAAGAAAACAAGTTGACAAAAATATTGAATCCAATATTTGGTGAAAATACAACATAATGACAGATTTATAAGCAATTGATCGGAGTCCGGTCATTTTTGACCGGGAACACCACAAGTGTGACTTTTTGCAATTTTGTACAAAATAAAAGCATTTAAAACCAAACCTCCAGATTAAACATTAAAGTACACTAGTGTGAGAAACAGTGCAAATTTTCATAATTTTTTATCTCATATTGTGAAAATTATTCATAAAAAATGATTTTTTCACTCAAAAAATGAGGTGCCTACTTTCGGATAAATGAGGCTTACGATTAATCAGATGCAAATAGAAACACAAAACCAGTCCTAAATGAAAGAAAACAAGTTGACAAAAGATTAAATCAATATTTAGTGATAATATAGCATAATGACAGATTTATAAGCAGTTGTTTGAGTCCGGTCATTTTGACCGGGAACACCTAAGTGTGACAGGAGTCCGAACACAACCAGAGGGTTAAGTAAAGTTCAAGTATATTTTAAGTATACGTTATGTAGTAAGTATACAAATATCAGTGTACTAGTGTTATACTAGTAAGTGTACTATTTCAATACTCATTGGGACTAACTTGGCCCACTGTCTAGTATATAAAAGTATACTTTTAAGTATACTTTAAGTAGGCTATAACAGTAGTAAACTTTGAGTACACAACTATTTTACATCAATGTTTTTAGCTTGTACTGCAACTATACTAAAAGTGAACTTAAAGGTATACTGATAGTTTACTAATTAAATACTTGTAGTAAAACGTTTAGTTCACTTTGAAGTATAGTCTCGGTAAACTACTAGTTCAGTAGTTTTGAACTGCAAGTATACTCGTAAGTTTTCTTTAAGTGAACTTTACATCATACTTTAAGTATTCTACTATGTCCCTATTAGGTATTCATTTGTATATAATATATGTATGTTTTTTCTTTAGATTTGTTTATGTTCAGATATTCATCTAACAACATAGTATGTTGTTAGATGAATATCTGAACACACAAAAAATGTAAACAAAACAATTTTATTCTCGCTTATTGCATTCTTTTTTTAAAACACTTGAATGTGGTTAAGTTTCATAAATGAAAAATAAAGAAATAAACAACATGTTGACCAAAAAGCTGAAAAAAGACTGAATTGGATTCAGAATGATAATCAAAATGTAGATGGAGTCGATCAACACCCCAAAGTTTGACAGTCATTATTACCTCTTCATCGGTTGGCATTTTATTCCATAACATTACAGTTTTTAATGTTGTTTTATGTCTGATGATCATGTTAATTTACACGAGGAAGCATCTGTTGTTTCGGTTTCTTCTTCACTTGTGTTTTTTGTAAATTCTGTAAAGATGTGTACTAGTGATCATATAACAATGAAAACACAGATTCTAGGAGCACAAGTATAGCTCAAATATATTTAGACTTTTTCTAAGTATAAGTCAAGTACTTAAATGTGATTTTAAGTATATTTCTGAGAAGTACACAAAGCACATTTCTGAGAAGTACATAAAAAGTAAACTAAAAGTATACTTTCCTATGTTTTAGTTTAAAAGAGGTATATTAATAGCGCACTTGAATAAACTTCTTTTTCGTAAGGGATGCTCAGCAAAGTCCACAAAAACTGACTAAGAATAAGCTGCTATGCTGGTTTATATTGTGAATGATCTTTGTTTGAGGTCATTAATTTGATGTGAACATCCTGTACTTGTGTGCTTGGTTCCAGAAGGCCGGTTAAAAGCTCTCTTGAAGCTCATTTCCTTGCAGCGAAGCAGCGTTTATTTGGTTTCCACTAAACTAAATCATGTCGTTTAGTCCAGGTGTTTAATGCTATGAGGAATCAAGTTCAATTATCTTTTTAAAGTGTAATATTGGTAATGTTCATTTTTAATGTTTGACTAATAAAAAACAGCTGTTCTATGAAATGCAGGTTTTCGAGTTAGATTGAGCAAATTATTAACAAGTGCCGACCGAACACACCACAGTTTGTTCAAATCTTAATCTCAAAGCTACTGTATCGAAGTTTGAACTGCAGAAATATACATTTCAAATAATTCTAATGTACACTTATTTCTAATAAGGAGAATAAGTTCTGTTTCCTTCCCACGCTTCCCTTTCTGGGAGTATTTTGGTTGCGGGTACGAAATTCTTCCAAAAGGGCGGATTGCTTTACGACAAAAAATTAAAATAAATAAAATGCACATGTAGAGCTGTCCACTGTAATTACGACAGTGGACTGCACTCAAGTCTGTAGTTGGCAAAGTAGCAAACAAACAAACAAACAAAAAACCTACAAACAGTACAGGCCATAGTGACGATTGCTTTTGTAAGCACCACTAATTATATTGTGCTCCATATGTTTTGACCTGATTTTTTCAGCCTTTACTAAGTTGCTTAACCTTGGCTGAATGATATGACCCCAGTCACTAATAGCTGATAGACCCAACAATCAAATCTTTCTGATTATTGCTAATAGTGACAGCTCAATGGCGACAAAACCTTCCTATTCTTCAAATCTAATTCAAAGTCTTTTTCTCTCACACTTCTCACATCAGAGTGCTTAGCTGAGAGGGTCAAAGTGACCAAACAGGTTCTTTTCTTCACTTTCCTGCATCTTCAAGGCATTATTTCCGATCACCTTGACAACCAAGCTTCAATGGGCTGTGATGGTGTGATGGCAAACTAGTCCTTAAGAAAACACATAAAAAATATCTCGTACTACCATAATTAGACAATTTAGAGTATAATAATTGATTGCGTGAATACTTCTCTGGAATACTTTGTCAAACTTTTAGCATTTTTAATAGTACGGGTAATATTTCTAACTGAAATCAGTGCTTCATGACTTATTATTTACTTATTTGGTTAAAAAAACAGAACAATTTATTCTGATACATCAATAATTGAATACAAAATGTCAAATCCAGTCAATATTTCATTTCCATGTATTTATGTTCTTGTGAAGCAGCAGTGTAACAAGGTAGATAATGTAAAATGAGATTAGCAGGAAAAAGAACTCATAATGATACAAAACTGCTACTCGTCTTGGGATAGAATTGAATGGATGCAGTCAAGCAAGCTGTTATTGAGGTCAGAGCACTGGTAGTCAAGTCAACCAATGCTGATAAAAGCTTTTCACCTCTGCTGTCTATTTCTGACTCATTTCCAGGCAGAGAAGGACCTGGTAAATTATGTCTGTATGGGCTGCACTCGGCACACAGGTGGTGGGGATAAAAGGTGCAAGGCTCTTAAGAGGTCAGGTTAAGCTTGGTGTAACATCTCTCTGGCTGTTACCGCGAGACCAGAATTTCAAATAGCCTATGTGTCATGATAGACGTCTATTAGAGAAACCTCTAGGATGAATGCATAACAATTGTGTGTGTAAACTACCTATCCCCAGTGACCTGAACCTCTGGGCTGAACAGAATTACAAGGAAGACCAGGTACATGTTTCATGTACTATAGGAGTTTCTAACAAGAAAACAACTTGAAAGGTTTCTTGTTGTGATTTATTGTGTTGGTTTCTCAAGTTCTCATTTGGGACAGGCCACTATTCTGCCATCTTTGAATGCTTTTCTGGCAAGCCAAATGATGGGATACTTGGCTGCATGTGATGGAGAATTGTCATGTTAATGTCATGGCCTTCCGGAATGAAGCTGACTTCTTGTACCACTGTTTTAAGAAGAAACTGGCTGTAGTTTTAGGATTTCACTTTAGTCCGTCTACAACCCAAAAGGTTCCAACTAGCTCATCACTAACAATAGCAGCCCACACCATTACACCACCTCCACCTTGCTGTTGACTGACTCAACTGGTGCTCTGTGTCCATTAGTGAGCCAGCCATAGACTCAGCAGTTACTCTCATTTCATCTGTCCATATCAACCTTCAAAAAATCAGTCTTCATGTATTTCTTGACCCAGTCTTGATTCTGCAGCTTGTGATTTTTGTTAAAGGGTTACTCCACCCCAAAAAAAAATGTTTTGTCATTAATTACTTACCCTTATGTCGTGTTAATTACATGCTGTCTATGCTGTCTTTACATTTCACTACTGATTATATTCTGTATAATTGAGTATGTGACGAATAAAAGGACCTTGAACATTGGGAGGGTCAGAGCGCTGTCAGAATGCATCACAAATATCTTAATTTGTGTTCTGAAGATTAATGAAGCTTTTACATGTTTGGAACAATATGGAGGTAAGTGATTAATGACAACATTTTCATTTTGGGGTGGAGTAAGCCATTAACTAGGGAAGACGTTTCAGCTTTTCTTACCTTACCAAATACTTTGAGATCCTGACTCCTTGTTCTTGTGGAGATTCCAGGTAAGTTGCAGTTGTGGAAAATGGTACCACTGGAGGCTAATAAGTTCCTGGTGGTTTCACGCTTAAGACTCTGCAGATCTTTTGCTAGTAATTAGCAAGTTTTCTTCTTAATGCATTTTTTGCGCCCTTGCTGACTGTTATTGACAGTGCCTTCTTCTCTGGCACTCGGAGGCGGTCGCATTTTTCACTCCCCGTCCTCCCTTATTTTCCCTGCTTGCTCTCCAGTATTGTCTGATCTATTGAGAGACTCTCTCTGCACTGCTCTTCAAACTGAGAAATTATGGATTTGATCAACTGGTCTCTCAATGCAATTGACACCATCTTCTCGACAAGAAGCTCTGCCCTGATGAAATGTTCGCAGCTGGGTATGCGATGGACGCGTGGGAGAGGTGGCAAATCGTATGTCTTGCGGCTCTTTCCGTGGAGGACATTGAAGATATCTACCTATTCGGAACCATGATAACAGGTCTTCTGCTGATTGGATTAGGCTTTGCCCCGGGTTATCGAATAATTCAGAAAACGGGAACAGCCGTCCAAAGCCTCACAAGGTCAGCATTGAGACTGAGACTATTAACCGCAATATGGATTCTATCATGGAGAAGCTCACGGCTTTGCAAAAGAAAATTGACGATATTCGAGATCAGAATGTACAAAGAGAGTAGCCGTGGATTTGGAATGCGGTTACTCGCCCCAAGTCTAAACAATCGCAATCTTATCTTTTTTGGCTCCCCCGTACCAGCACTGGCCCTGGCCAAGGTCGCTGTTGGAAAATCAACCCTGGGAAGAGCACTGCAGTGAGACGCTCTTGCCCCCTCGCCTCCGTCGCTTGAACCGCCAGCCTGACAAGCGGGTCTGTGACCAGCGCCGGAATAGTGGCTGCGGGACCGGATGGCTGCTTGCTGGAGCTGGATTACTTCCCCTGTGGCATAGTCGTGTGTCTATGGTGTATGTGCTTTTGTGTGCTGAGGTGTTTTTCTTGTTCTCACACTGTACTCCCCAAGGAGCATAGTCTGGGGGTTATTTTTTTCTCCTCACTTTCCTCATGTTATGCTGTATTTCTCTTTAATTCTACTTGCATTTCACTACTGGTTATACTTGTATGATTGTATGTATGTGACGAATAATAAAGAACCTTGAACCTTGAACAACAAACCACTTGATTGTTCAATAGTCATGCTTTAAAGGGCACCTATTATGCAAAATCCACTTTTACATAGTGTTTGGAGTTTGGACACAGATGTGTGTTGGCAGTGTGTGAACACAACCACCCTACAATGATAAAAATCCACCCACTTCTCATTTTGAATCCCCTTTAAACCAAGCCAGTCTCACTAGGTCTGCCGTTTTGATTCTCGTGCAGTGTGATGTAACATTTCACGGAAACTGCAGTGATATATTATGTACTTATTGGTATGAATTCCACGTCTCGCTGAAAAGTGCACCTAGGTACATAAATGCCATGAGACCAGGTAGCAAAAATGAAATTTTCCAGCTGTTATAATACATCTTGTAAATAGGGGATAATATGTGCCCTTTAATAGTTAGACATTTCTGGAGCATTTTGGAATTTTCAGTCTGTTTTTTTTGTTGTGCGTTTGCCACTTTAAGTCACACTTTTCCTCATCAACAATTAGGGGTGGTGTGGGGGGCATGATCAGCGTGTACATAATTAAGTGCACACTTTATTATAATATCTGCCAATATTATATATATACATATTCACCGGCCACTTTATTAGGTACACCTGTTCAATTGCTTTGTAACACAAATTGCTAATCAGCCAATCACATGGCAGCAACTCAATGCATTTAGGCATCTAGATGTGGTGAAGACGACTTGCTGAAGTTCAAACCGAGCATCAGAATGGGGAAGAAAGGGGATTTAAGGGACTTTGAACGTGGAATGGTTGTTGGTGCCAGACGGGCTGGTCGGAGTATTTCAAAAACTGCTGATCTACTGGGATTTTCACACACAACCATCTCTAGGGTTTACGGAGAATGGTCCGAAAAAGAGAAAATATCCAGTGAGCAGCAGTTGTGTGGATGAAAATGCCTTGTTGATGTCAGAGGTCAGAGGATAATGGGAAGACTGGTTAGAGATGATAGAAAGGCAACAGTAACTCAAATAACCACTCGTTACAACCAAGATATGCAGAATACCATCTCTGAACACACAACACGTCAAACCCTGAAGCAGATGGGCTACAGCAGCCGGGTGCCGTTTCTGTCAGCTAAGAACAGGACACGGAGGCTACAATTCGCACAGGCTCACCACTATCGGACAATAGAAGACTGTAAAAACGTTGCCTGGTCTGGCGAGTCTCGATTTCTGCTGCGACATTCAGATGATAGGGTCAGAATTTGGCGTAAAGAACATGAAAGCATTTATCCATCCTGCCTTGTCTCAACGGTTCAGGCTGGTGGTGGTTGTGTAATGGTGTGGGGGATATTTTCTTGGCACACTTTGGGCCCCTTAGTACCAATTGAGCATCATTTATATGCCACAGCCTACCTGAGTATTGTTGCTAACCATGTCCATCCTTTTATGACTACAGTGTCCCCATCTTCTGATGCTACTTCCAGCAGGATAATGCACCATGTCACAAAGCTCAAATCATCTCAGACTGGTTTCTTGAACATGACAATGAGTTCACTTTACTCAAATGGCCTCCACAGTCACCAGATCTCAATCCAATAGAGGACCTTTGTGATGTGATGGAACGGGAGATTCATATCATGAATGTGCAGCCGACAAATCTGCAGCAACTGCGTGATGCTATCATGTAAATATGGACCAAAATCTCTGAGGAATGTTTCCAACACCTTGGAATCTATGCCACGAAGAATTTGTGAGTAAGTAGTGGACACGACAAAACCACAATAGTATACTTTAAAACATAAATCAAATCGAATGAAGATTTTGAACAAGCATAGCTGTGTTCTTAAGTCAAGAATATTTTCATAAATGTAATTTCCAGTTCCAGTAAACGTAGTAACCCTTACTTATTCTAAGTAGTTTTGCAACGAAATAAAAAAACCAAAATAAAGGTAGTGCTGGTCTCTGTGGGTTCAACCAACTCAACAGCACCTCTGTGTAGATTTTAACAATTATTGGCCACAAAGAATTCAAGCACTTCAATGCTATCAAAGCTACTAAATTAAATCTCAACATTTCAAACCAAAGTGGTGTTTTTAAAAGGAAGATAGCCTCTATTGGGCAGTGAGGAAATGCCACTACTTTAAAGAATAATAGATTTAATTATTGTAATAGGTTTAGGACCTTATTTTCTTAACAACCTAAATTGTCTGATAACATGAATTATGTTTCTGAGTTACGATAAGCCCCACTACCAAAAGTAAGGGATTACTGAGAATATCAGTAGATTAATTTCAGTTACTGAGTGAAGTGAGCTTATTGGGTTTATAGTGTATGTGTTAATGTAAATAAACAACTTAAATGAGGTGAAAAGTACAACTTTCCACTTGTGTTAAAAAAACATTTATTATAAATTGTTTCATTTGTTATTAGAAATATACCATTGACTATCTAGTAACACTTACACATTTTAACTCAGCCTTCACACAATGAATAATGAATAATTAGGATTAATAAAACATCTGTAGTAGACCATGATTAACAAACAACAATCACAACATGTTAAAATATGATTCCTTAACATCAGTAACACCATGCAAAACGTAGTAACTACACATCTCATCTTAGTTCTCAGCCGGTGATCTGTGCGGTCTCCAGTATGCCCAGCATCAGTGAAATCAAATAAAAGTCAATCAAAAACATTTTCTCTCTGTGCTGTGTCGTTAATGTGTTTTGTGTAACATTGCATATTTAGAATATGACACAGCATGGCAACACAACGGCAAACAGCTAAATTATTAGCATTGTCAGTACCAAAAACATGAAAATATTCAGAAATGTTATTGTTACTTCATTTAATTTCAGCATTTTTGCAGAATTACTGCTCTCTGGAGGAAATTTGCAAAAATGACTTTTGTTTGAGGAAAGAGTGATATAGTAGAGGGATCTTCATAACTGACTCTCCCTGTCAAAAAACGTTCTTGTGCAAGTTTAATAACAGCTCAGATTAGGACTAGTTAAGAGTGGTAATAACTACAGGTTCTGTTGACTGGCTAGTCTCTCTCCCAGTCTCCTGACCAGTTCTGCCAGCTCCTCTGTTTGATGGGATTTCTCCTCTAGGAGCTCATAGCGTAAACTTGAGATGTCCTGCTTTATCTCCTTTAGTTCCCCTGTAAGACACAAAGAGATTGATAAAGACCTTCTATCATTAGTGATAAGCTTACATAACTCGATCTTCACATGACTTGATACAGAAGTCCACCTACAAAAGTAATTCCACTGGAAACCACATTAAAAAAATAAATAAAACAATTGCAATAAATAAATATATACAACTGTTTTAAAGCAAACCATTTTAAGTTTAAAACGTAGAATTAAAATGATCAAAGGTTTTAGTTTGGAGGACAGAAATCCCCCAAAATGATCTAAATGTAATTAACAGCACAAAGTCTGGTCTGGAACAACATTGTACCTTCATTTACTTCATCTCCCTCTTTGTCAGTCTGTGCTTTGATAACATATCGTTTGATTAGCCGTTTCATTATCCTCTGTGGGGAGAAGAAATAGCACTACATTTATTTAGAAGATTCTGTCAGATCCTAAAAGATACATGAAATGTATTATTATGAAACCGATCTTCTGATTGGTCAGTCGCTGCTTTCCTTTTATATAATGAAACTGCATTACTGACCACTGTTTGTAAACTAGGTTGGAAATCTCAATTCTTGTCTCAATTGTTCTGTGATGTCTTTATTCTCTGCATTCTATTGGTGACTTGTCAGAGTTGTGTTTTACCTGGTAAAGACTTGTATGAGCTGAATTCTTCTCACTGGGCTCGTTTTGTTTATCCGACTAAAAGAAACAAATATTGATTTGTGAATATCAAACCCAAACTATTTTGTTCTTTGAATAAATTAAAAGCTCCTCGTGTTGTTGCACAATCTGGCCATAAGAGGGAACTAAATACCAATGAAATTATATAATATTCATATGTAAGATCACCACATCGTTATATGAATAAAACGAAAAGCAACGTTGTGAGAAAACTTTCTCTCACGCATCAGATGCATTTTTTCATTTAAGAATGTCTTTCCTCCGCCTCACCTCATTGAGCTCTGTGTCCTCCTTCAGGTCCTCTTTGTGTCTATGAAGAGGTATTAGCAGGAGCTGTTTGAGTTTCCTAGCCAGGCCGATGACTGATTTTGGGCTGGGGATGAGGTTAAATGGCACAGGTAGCGTCCCTCCTTCCTCAAAGTATGAAAACCACAGCTTAGCCCTGGCAAACTTCCACTCCACATCTGCATCGTCCTGTCACAAAGAGAGAAACAACGTGCTGGCAAGTGACGTTTCACTGGAAATTCATTTAAATAATTTCCACATAGGTACATTTAGAGTGGCATCAAATATAGGAATAGGAATACAGTGTTGCTTTAAATAACCCAAATACCCATAATCAAATTATCATTTACAAAGATTAAGGTGGCACAGATAGACACAATAGAATAACATGTTGTATATAATCAAACACATTATATATGAAAAAATCTCTCCGTAAAAACCTGCAGGATATAGACAGGAATACAAATTTGGTGTGTGTAAGTGCTACCGAAGTGGAGATTTATGGCTCAGTGTAGGAGAAAAAACTCATTTTGAGAAAGGGCCTTTACAAATATGTATTGTAATTGAAATCTATTGACACAAATATATAAAGTGCTATAAAATAAACACTTCACAGTGTCTTTAGGATGTTTTCTTTCCACTACTCTGAAAAAACACTGTATTAAAAACCAAAAAGTGCAAAATCTCAAAATTGAGAAGTGCATGAAAAAACTGTGTTTTCTTTACTGAGCTATAGAACTTCCTCACAGGACAACTAGCCTCAGTCTTCCCTATATACACTCTTAACATCAAATAAAAAAGGGGGGGGAGTGGGAAATCGTGGCCTAATGCTTAGAGAGTCAGACTTGTAATCCAAATGTCGCGGGTTCGAGTCTCGGGGCGGCGGGGATTGTAGGTGGGAGGGGTGAATAACCAGCGCTCTCTCCCCCCTCCATACCCCGACTGAGGTGCCCTTGAGCAAGACACTGAACCCCCAACTGCTCCCCAGGCCCCGCAGCATTACGTCACTTTCACTAAAAGTAAAAGTGGAGTTTTGCAACGATGCCATTAAAGAAGCTTTTTGGGTTCCCCAAAGACCCTTTCATGGAACGCTTCTTAAAAGGAAGTGTTTTATATCAGTGTGAAGATCTAATAATGGGAAGAACCTCTTTCCACAATAAAGAACCTTTTGTGGAATGGATAGGTTCCATTAATGTTAAAGATTCTTCACTGAATCATACATTTTTAAGAGTGTGTGTAACAATTAAATGACATTAAAAATTCAATTTGTAGCATCTGATGCTAAAACATTAATGCGCAGTATGATTGTAGCAGTGCAGTGTGTTGACATTTTAGTAATGGTCAAATGAGATCCCCAGACGGCGATAAAAACAGTTTCCTGTTACTACATCAGACCTCTCTTGTGCTATGAATCTTTTATGGATGGATAATGACATTCTTGCTTTGCAACAGCAAATATATTTGTTGAATGTTTCATTCAATATATGAGTAATTCATGTTTCAGTGTTGGATGCTACTGTAATATATTGTGAAGGCCAAGTTGCTTTCACACAAAAAGGCTGTAATTTATAAAACCAACAATAATCAATCTCTATTGTAACTAGAAAGGACTTCCCGTTGCTTTTTTACAAATGCAACAGTACGATAAAGGATCTGTATCTCATTTAAAAGGGACTATGAATGGGAAATGACGGTCTCTGGACATTTGCTCCAGGCCTGTACCACTCTACTATCCACAGATCTCATTTCAGAATATGATTACCTCAATTTCCTGAAATGAGTTGTTGATCATGGCGATGAGCATGTTGAGTAAGACGATAACCATGGTAACGTTGTAGACTCCGTAAAGTACATAGCCAATATTCTCAATGAATTTGTGGCCGTTGTTGATGACGACAGACTTGACCTCAGAAAGTCCAAAAATAGCCCAGAATAAAGTTTTAAAGCTTTCCTCAACACTGGAGAAGAAAAAAACACAACTTTCTTTAGTGTAGGTTATGTTGTAGCATTTCATTCATCCTTTTAATGATAATTATATTGTCATGTAATCAGAGGTGTAAAGTACTTGAGTAAATGTAACTAATTACTGTACTTAAGTATCTTTTCGAATACATAGTAGTTGTACTGAGTATCAAAGATATGAACAACTTTTACTCTCTACTTCACTACATTTCTGAATGAGTATCTGTACTCTTTACTCCACTACATTTGAAATGAGCGTTGCAGTTACAAATTACATTTTGCATGGTACCTAGCTTTTCTGCAAGTGTATTTATGCTACAAAAGATGTGATATCACCAACTACAGGACACTGAATGTACTATTTCTTGTGCATTTTGCCTTTACTTGCCCAAAATTGTCAACAAGGCTACTTTAAGTGAATGCAAGCTCCTTAGCATGTAGTTGTGAATCACCTGTGTCTTATATATGAGATGAGGACATGACTGCAGCTGGAAATGAAGCCGAAACCAGCACATGCACTGCAAGAAGACTTTGACTTTTTAATTTTACTTAACATTATTTTACTTATCTTTTATGCAGCGACCTTTTTGAATGTTATTGTTTTTTTGTAATTTTGAGGTGTTCAGTTTTATTTTGGTTTTAGAAAATAAGTGTGATTGCTCTCCTCACAAATCAGCTCTTTCTTGTTCTTGTTGCATTTTCTGTGCCTTGTCCTGGACTTTTATGTCACTTCCTTTCTCCCGTGGTGTTTATAGTCAGTTTGTATCTTATCTTGGTCAGTTTGTTCGCCTCCTGTATATACAGCCCTAGTGTTTCTTTAGTTCTTTGTGAGTTGTTGAATGTAATGGTTGTCTGTTTGCCTATGGTTGTTGGCTTATTGTTTGTTAGTTTTTCCATGAAATGCCTGCACATCGATCCTTGCCTCTGCCTGTTTTCCCCAGCTTCTCCTACAACGTTACAGTTTTTGACTGGGATGTCTCTTTGACTAGTGCATCTTTGAGCCTATATTTAGTATAAATAAAATACTTAAGTACTGTTAAAATCAGATACTCTAATACTTTTACTCAAGTTGGAGTAATTTTCACTGTAAGGTATCTGTACTTTTACTCAAGTATGGTTTGCAGGTACTCTTTACACCTCTGCATGTAATATATTTGAATTCCTAATTTATCACATATACATACACATATATGAAAATATGTTTTATTATATGCATATGTCAAATTACTTAATTTGGTAACACTTTACAACAAGGTGCCATTTTTTAACTAATAATAATGAAAAATATATCTTAGTTGATTATATTCAAATATATCTTAATATTAACAAAGATTGAGAAATACTGTTAGAAATGTATTGCACATTATTAGTTTATGTTAATTAATACATTAACTGTTAACTAATGGGATGTTATTACAGAATGCTACCCAAAATGTTGCTTTGTGTTTTCTAGTGCTGTCAAACGATTAATCGCATTCCAAAATAAAAGTTTTTGTTTACATATAAATATTTTAAAAAAATATACTGTATGTGTGCATATATATATATATATATATATATACACACACACACACAATACACACACATAGTATGTAAACTAAAACTTATTTTGGATGTGATTAATCACGATTAATCATTTGACAGCGCTAGTGTTTTCTAGTCTGTTTATAGGATTTAACGTCATGCAAATATAGAGTCTTTCTCTTAGGAAAATAACAAAGATTAACTAAGTGCAGTAAACAGTAAAACAATTTTCTCAACAATCCAGTGTGTATATAATTATGAAAATAAAATAATCTGATAATAACATTAAACATCATTAGTGGTGGTAAATGTCTATGAATTTTACAATTTGCTTACATCGAACTGACCAGGGGTGCGTTTCCCAAAAGGAACTATGGTTGTAATTTCCATCGTTATCAATAGAGTTCAATGGAACTAACGGCCATAGTTAGTAAACCAACGATGGTTTTGGGAAATGCATCCCTGACCAATGGTTAGGTTTAGGAATTGGAGATGGACCTTCATGCGCAGATGTTTCAAATAATTTGTTTTCATATAAAACAAACTGTATGAATTCATATAAAGACGTCCAATCCATACAATATTTAACTTTCTCATGAGATTGAGTTGGACCTCAATATATGACCTCAAAGCTAGACATCATAAAAATCAATTTTTATTTCACAAAGTTGTTAATGAATTTCACTGTATTTAATGAATTACTTATCTAGTTCATATTACCCTGAGCATTTTCACAGAGTATGAAGATCCCTGGACTATTATTCACTCCACATGGACATGATCATGGAGTGGTAGTCATGATAATCAAATTTGCCAAACGCCTACTTCCAGTATGTACTTATGCATTGCTGCCAAAGGCTCTGGGCATTTTTGTAATTATATAACTAATAAAGACACGGATGTGATGCGATTACAAAGGACAAGACAAACAATCATCAAAGGAATTGATGTGAATCAACCATTGCTTACGTTGTGAAGGCGCCGTTCTGCTTCGCTCCACGATAGTACGAGTAGAGATTAAACATTCCGATCATGAAGGCCACAAACACCATTATGAAGATCACCATGAATTTAAATATGTCTTTCACAGTCCTGCCCAGAGAGATCTGCAAAGGCCCAACGCTCTCATTCGCCGGTAGGATGTACGCAATCCGTGAGAAGCTCAGAACCACTGCGATGGCATAAAGGCCCTCAGAGATCAGCTGAGGGTCTGAAGGAACCCAATAGATGCGAGCTGAAATATGTGCAAAGGAAGCTTGTTAAGGTTGAGCATGTTGTCTTATCTAAAGGTATTTCAAAAGGTCAAGCTGAAGATATTCACCAAAGAAAAACATTATTGGTGGGAAAAAGTGTGAGCTGTAATAAAGTGGGGGGGGGAATTATTTGATCCCCTGCTGATTTTGTACATTTGCCCACTGACAAAGATATGATCAGTCTATAATTTTAATGGTATCCATTATTTTAACAGTGAGAGACAGAATCATAATGTTTCCACCTCCATGTTTGATGGTAGGGGATGGTGTTTTTCTGGGTCAAAGTCAGCATTCCTCCTCCTCCAAACAGTTCTCCTCTGAATCATTGGCAAACTTCAGACGGGCCTGAACATGTGCTTTCTTGAGCAGGGTGACCTTGCGGGCGCTGCAGGATTTCAGTCCTTCACGGCGTAGTGTGTTACCAATTGTTTTCTTGATGACTATGGTCCCAGCTGCCTTGATATCTTTGACAAGATCCTCCCATGTAGCTCTGGGCTGATTCCTCTCCGTTCTCATGATCATTGAAACTCCAGGAGGTGAGATCTTGCATGGAGCCCCAGACCAAGGGAGATTGACAGTTATTTTGTGTTTCTTCCATTTGCGAATAATCGCACCAACTGTTGTCACCTTCTCACCAAGCTGCTTGGCAATGGTCTTGTAGCCCATTCCAGCCTTGTGTAGGTCTACAATCTTGTCCCTGTCCCTTGGACATCTCTTTGGTCTTGGCCATGGTGGAGAGTTTGGAATCTGATTGATTGATTGCTTCTGTGGACCGATGTCTTTTCTACAGGTAACAAACTGAGATTAGGAGCACTCCCTTCAAGAGAGTGCTCCTAATCTCAGCTCATTACCTGAATAAAAAACATCTGGTTGAAATCTTGCTGATTGATAGGGGACCAAATACTTATTTGACTCATTAAAAGCAAAATAATGTATAACTTTTTAAAAATGTTTTTCTGGATGTTTTTGTTGTTGTTGTTGTTCTTATTCTGTATCTAAAATAAACCTAGCATTACAATTATAGACTAATCAATTCTCTCAGTGGGCGAATGTACAAAATCAGCAGGGGATAAAAATGTCCCCACTGTATAGATTTCTACTTGTCAGTGTTGGTTTTGCACTTCATTAACCTCTAAACCAAATGCATATTTCACGGAACATCATTCCATGAGTCTGCAGGGGTCCTAGGAAAAAGGACTGAACCTTTTAAAGACACTGAAATGTAAAGTTAATTTCTTCTAGTTATCAAAAAGGTTCAAAGCTGAATATATAGTTTCTAAAAATATTTTATGTTATATAATTTTCTTTTCATACATTAATTTTTTCTATGTTTTTTCCCAACTTTATTATTTTTCTGTAGATTGGTTTTCAAATCCTTTTTCTTTTAGTTTTCATGTTTGGTTTTCACAATTGGTTTTCATGTAAAAGTACATTTTCCTAAAAGTATTGCTTTAATACTGACAGTGCCATGTCTGTCGTTACTATGACATGTATCTCTGAACTACATTACTGTATAGTATTATTTATTTTAATCAGTTAATCTATGCAAATAGTGAAGAATCTAATATGTTTTGTGTACAGGTTTTAGGTCAACTGTACATTCTGTGATTGAACTCACTACCACATCATTGTCATATCGTAGAATATACAGTATCAGTGGGAAATACAAAAATAAACTTGTAAATAAATAACAGAACAAATAAATATAAATGTGTTACATTCACATTTATGTACTTGGTAAGTTATTTTATCCAAAGCATCATACATTGTTTTGCAAAAGTCATTTCTTAAGTAACGTAGTAGAAATCATAATTTATTTTATAATTATAATTTTTTTTAATGATAAGAAAAGAAGGTCAACAAGAAAGTAAAAGAAGCTGCACGTGCCACAAATTTTAGGAAAGTAGCATGTATGATCTTCCTCAACTATAATTTAAAACAATGCACAAAAATAACATTTTGCAAAAATTATTTTTGCATTGTTGAAGTAATGATGTAGAAACCTTAATCATCTTTTTTTGTCAGCATTACTCACCAAGACGATAGTATTCTATCTCAAGGGGCAAGGTAATGTTTGATAGATCTGTGTAGTGCTTGTCGACGTAACTCTGTGCAACATTTGCATGCCAAAAAGCCATAAACCTAGCAATAAATGAAGTCACAAAAATGGCCAGCATTCCAAAGTCCAGCAAATTCCAAGGCTCCTGCAGATATTCTCGAGGACCCTGAGACCATATCTCTTTACATTCAGCCCAAATCATTCCTTTAATTGGAAGAAGAAAGAGACAGATAATTAGAGTTCATTGCTTTACAGATCATTTCTACAAATATTTGTAATAGATTTTGATAGTGCAGATGTGACAGATGTTAGACAGTTCAAAGAGATGTGACCTATGAATCATTGTGTTCTTGCATCAGTCATTTGGGATTCATTTTAGTACATCACTGTGGGAAACAGTAAATGGAAGAGTATTTTTGAACCTTTAGTTTTGTATTTTTCATATCAGGCTTTCACATTTGATAGAACAGACATGTATGGCTCTATAGTGTAATACAGGATAATGTGGAGCTCATGCTCAATACTTTTGGTGCAGTTGCTATTTTTTATGTAGCCAAAAAGTAAAATGTGCTTAGTTTTATGATCAAAACTCTGTAGTATTTTTGTGGCGGAGAAACATATGATGCTAATAAACATTCCTCAAGTCTGATCTATCTTATTTGCTATTTTGCTTATTTTAACGTTTTTTAATTTATTTATTAATAGATAATCAAGTAAAGTTGCTTCAGTCCAGTAAGTGTTCTTCTTAAAATACCACTAACAATATAAAAGTTATTCTTATGTTTACTTCATAAAATCTTCAAAGATTTCAAAGCAAAGAAACGTGTGTACCACTAGGGTGACCACACGTGCCATTTTTCCTAGACGCATCCTGGCCAGGATTTCAATATTGCCTAAAATATCTACGATTTGCTTTGTTTGCATGTGCAGACCGATCAGTGTCATCGGTGTATGTTTTCAAAACTCTCTCGATGTACTTCGAATCAAAGCAATATAGAAATCATGGCCAGGACACGTCTGGGAAAAATGTCACATATGGTCACCCTATGTACCACAATCTGAAGGGGGACAATTTTACAAATTACACTAAAAGGCCTTTGACTTTCTAAACAAAGTATAAAATATCAATCAGACAACAGAAGACATGCAGGTTTGCAACGTCATGCAATCGAGTAAATGATCTGATCCTAAATAAACGTTTGATTTGTTATGTAACACGGTGAGAGATGATGTCTGACCTACGACCCAGGAAATGATCAGCATTTCCATCCAGGTAAAAGGGGTGGTCTTCATACGGAACAATTGGGAGGGGTGGTCGTGGATGGTCATATTTGGTAAGAGAGATGTCCCTTCGAAGCGATCAGCAGCATTCATAATGAGAAGGCCAAGAAAGATTGTGAAAGAAGCTGCGTGTGCCACAAATTTTAAGAAAGGACCACGTATGATCTTCCCCAACTATAATAAAAAACATTGCACAAAACAAATAAAGAATATTCTGAAGTAATGTAATTTTAGTAATAAATCAGAAACAGCGTTGTGTTCATCGTCTTATTGTCTTACTCATAATATCACATATGCAGAAAATAAATTCAGTGCCATGGATGGATTCACAGTGACTAGAGGTTCAGGTTATTACAGTCTGACCTTGCTTGAGGGTGCTATCCAGTACAGTAAGGCCAGGATGGGAAGTCCAACTACCACCCCCAGAACCACCAGCAGCTTGACAGCAGTGGTTTGCTGCCTGAGCCCTGACAGATTCTCATACCATATGGACAAAAGCTGCTGTTGGCAGTTTGGATGGGCTACAAACTGTGTGGGAAGCATCAGAGCAGGCAGAGATACAGTAAACAGATATGTTTATATTTCTGTGCTATCATGCCCAGTGATTAAGTCGCTGTATTTTAGCACTTAAGACTACAATAGTTAAATCATTCTGCATAATAATTATATCACTTACTGAAATTATTTTGTGAAATATTGCTTATTGTTTTTATAAAAGGAACCTACCTTTTTCAGCTCGTATTTGATGGCCAGTTTTAATCGAACTAGATTAGGTCTGCCGCCCTTGTCATAGTGGCCACCTGCCTCTCTGTCTCCGTTTAAAATGGCTTCCACCTCCTCTGTATTCCGACACAGATCCAGAAGGCCAACTACAAAATCCTTACATTGCATAGACAGCTTCTTATAGTCGTTCTGTGAAAGGAAATTAGCATATATCTGTTGAAAACATACAAGTACGATGAAAATCACCTTACTTTTTCAAGAAATTCTCAGAAATAAGAAAATGGCAACACTTTATATTTGCTTTCACTGACAATATTAAAAGGAACAGTTAATGAAAAAAAATCATAATTGTATTGCTGTTGATTGGCACCTATGGATGCAATGGGATTTTTCTGAATTGTCTCAGTGTTGTTTTTTATTTCTCCCATACAATAATACTGAATGGTCACCAAAACTGTGGTTATCAAAATTCTTCAAAATATCACATTTTATGTTTCATATGGTGTGTAAATGATGACAGATTTATTTATTTGCCTTTAGCATTATTAGTAGTGTGCTAAAGCAAGAATCACTATTACTAATGTTCATACTAGTTGGATTAGTGATTTTAACAAATCCATAAACCTAAGAATTACACTTTGGCACATAACCTGTCCCACAACATTTGTGCTACAGATGTGAATTATACCTCAAATCCTTAAGAAGAGTACTATAATGTTTTCATGGAGGGTTAAATATGGGCGAAAAATGACTGAAGAAGGTTGGTGCTGAAGGAGCAACCCGAGCCCTATATAGAGAAGAGACTATCACAGAGATGGGGACTCTGACTTGAGACAGTAAGCAATCTCCCAGAACACTCTAGCAACCACCTTTTAACACCCAGAATATCAGTGGTGCAGTCTAGTTTTTTTGTAGTGAGTATACTGTGATTTTTTCCTTCCCAGCCTCATACTCACCCGTACCAGAGCAGCCTCTCATAAGCACCACCACACTCACTAAACAGAGCTCTACGCTAACTTTTATTTTTAGGTGTGTACTTGTGCTGCTCATTTAAAAAAATAAATTAGGGGCAGAGTAAAAAAATGTAGGAGCACCTTCTCCTCAATAACAAACATTTGCATTACCATTCAGAAGTAATATTGGACTCCTTAAAGTGATTTGCAGGGGCATTTTTTTCTAACTTTATTTGAAGTGTTACCTTTCATGTCAAATTCAAAAGTGTATTTTATAAGCTTTTTCAAAATTTCTAATTAAAACAATGCAATAAGAAGAATAGGTTACCGATCAAATAAAATCATTATTAACACAATTTTGCACTACAGAAGAGGCACAGAAAAACACAAAAGTGGCTTGTAGGTATTTACAGAGATTTAATGAGGCTCAGAGGTGGCATGAGTGCAATTAACTTCATAAATTCATGTTGAGATTAATGTTTTAAATATAACATTTTGAATATAGAAATATTCAATGATTTAAATAACTGAAATCATACTTTAAAAATTAAACTAAGACTGCCGTTAGGTGGCGACAAGTTACTGATTTAATCACTGAATCATTCATTCAATTGATTCGTTTGAACGGCTGATTTATTCGGGAACAAAGCAAGTCCCTGCGTCCCAATGTGCATACTATTCACCCTATATGCTCCAAATAGTATTAAAAATGACTAATATCACATTTAGGATGGTGATAGTATGCACATTGGGAGTCAGGCAGTGACTGTCTTTATGAATGAGTAATTTAATTGACTCACTAGATTCGTTTAAGCGCAGATTCATAAACGAAATGATGCTGTGTTTGAATGGAGATGTGCAGCGGCCCAGTTGTGAGTTTATTTGAAACAATTTTAGTTGACGAAATAGAGCAAAATCATGCAATACTGTTATATTCAGACAATGTAAATCACTAAATATTAAATATATATATGAAATCACTCATTATTCTTATATGCCAAAAATCCCCTGCTGTTACAGTTATGTTAATGACAACGTATACTCTACCACGTACCAGGTAACGTTACGATAGCATCAGCCTCGTTTTCTGTACCGCAAAACAGAGTTTGCCCTATGATCATCTTTAATGCTTGCAAAATGCATGTAACTGGCATGTGGTTATGCATGTCACAGCATTTTTTTTATTTTACTTTCTAAAGAGCAGTCTTACCAACTGTTAAAGACTCAATCAGCAAACAAAACCTTCAATTCATCAATAATAATAATATAAGCAAGAAGAGCTGAGCCACCCACTCTATGGCAAAGGCTGCAGACTCACCAACTACCAAGCATGACTGTACACCCACATCCATATGCACTCTGCATAAAAAGTTAAAAGTGAAATAAAAAACATAACTCTTAAACTCATTAGTCTAGCTGCTTGTCTTTTTCCTAATGTATGTCCTGCCTAATATTGTTGTTACTCTATATCGATTTATATTACCCAATGAAATGCTTGGTCAAACCCTGTTACTGTGTTGACAATGACATATATCATATTGAAACATTAAGTTGGGATGAGAAATTATTCCATGTTCCATTTTTTACCACCAGAATCTTCATTTTCATCATGCTCACCTTGAACTCTTTTTCTATGTTGGCCAGTACAGCAAGTTCATTGCTGAGCTCTAGAGCCGTCAGTACCGGGTCCTCGCTGGATAGGGATAGGTAGGCAGGGCTTGCCAACCCTTTGTAGGCATTGATTCTTGAACGCGAATGGCTAAAAGAGTCGTGCCTCTGGTGATAGAGGCAGCTATTGCATTTGCAAAAGTAGTCATGTGGGCGTGCAATGTGGGCGCCCCTCCTTAGCAGAATGTGCACGATCTCGTATTCATGGCAATGAGAAGCTAGTATAATGGGTGTAATATCATGGGAAAACCGAGTGCCATCCTCGTCATAGGCGAAGAAGTCATCTTGTGTCTCTGCCTTGAGGGGGCTGCTAGTGAGTTTAGATGTGTCTGCAAAGGCTTGGTGGCCCAAAATGGCCTCCACTGTACGAATGTAGCCTTTACTTATGGCTAAAAGCAGAGCATCACCAATCCTGGCCAGGCTCTCTTTCCTCAGCAAGAGTTCTGTCACTTCCAGGTGCTCATTGGCAACCGCAAGCTGCAATGCATTCTGGCCCATGTAGTCCACACAGTTGACATTAAGGTCTGGGAGTTCTTCAAGCATCCTACGAATGACAGGGATATTTCCATACTCTGCCGCCTCTAGGAAACACTCTTCAGTTGGCGATAGACTATTGTAACGGGAGTTAAACATGTAGGCCGGTCTCCGCATAGCCATGCGGCGGCTCTTAGCCAATGTATGCATTTGAAGGTCATCGTTGCTCCACCTATTCCAACAAGAGAGAAAATCAAATCACAAAATTTGTTTTAAACAAATGTGGTCTCATTAGCGACATTCCAGTGAAATTTAGTGGGGAAATAGGTCCATTGTCTTTTGTCAAACAGTATGAAGCACAGTTCACACACTTTCAAGCCAAGCAGCTTTCTCTTGGTCAATGCATTCATGCAACCAACTTGAACCCGTTGCGAAATCTGCTTGAGGAAATCTTTTGACCTCACTTTAAATTCCCGATCCCATGGATTACTTTTGAAATGACTGGATTATGCTTGTGAAAATTTGCAGAACATTTAAAAAATGTCACCCTGTGTTCGAAATAAGCAACTCGTTAGAAGATCGCACCTGTGGCAACATTTATGCTAAATAATATTACATTGCTTCTTGCACGTTTTATTAGACAGTGAGTGTCACTAAATGTGTGGTCAGTTTTATCTGAAACAGATGATCAGGAATCTGGCAACATTTTATTTCATGGTTGTAAAAACTGCTCTATCGAGTTTGAAAATACAGTAAACTACCCTGAACCTAACCAAAGTGTTAACATAACCAAATGTGAGATTAAAAATGAATTTTCTGAAACAACCATGACATTTTAACTTGCTTCTATGAATCTTTAAGCTCTTCTATCATAAGTCATGTTTCACGGGACAGTGTAGTACTGTACCAGTTATGTAAATGTCAAAACTAGCTGGTTTTACAATAATGCACAATGGTAAAAGTGTTGTGAGGTCACACCATGGTCCATGATATTAAAAATGAATACAAGTTTTACTGCCACTAGTGGTCATTTTTGTGGGAAAATACAGTGAATTGTATGTATCTGAAAGTTTTTTTTTTATTAAGCAAAATTAAATTGCACACTAAGTTCAACATTTTTGCACGTAAAAAAATAAATACGACCTCATGTTGTGTCAATCACATTTACACACTGCCTCCGAAACTTTTGTTTGTCATAAAAAAATTCGGATCAGGTTCAATTTTCGGTGTTTTTGCATCCGTAACAAGCATTTTGATAGAGAAGGATGGGGAATACGTAAAAATGAAAAAAAAATGCATACGAATATTTCAGACCCAGTGGACCTTAAGGCACATTTTTCCATCATGCTTATGTTATAAGGGCTTGGAATCAATGCTTTCTTTACATTATAAATGATACAATATGGTAAAAAAAAAAAACATTGTTTTATATTTAAAACATATTTCCCCTTTAAATAACTTCAACATAGTTAGCTACTTTTGTTAGTAGCGTGACTGTAGTTTAACTACTTTGAATTCTGAGTAATTATTATGCTACTGAACTTTTTTTACTAATGAAATGTTTAGTTGTATATCATCTAAACAAATTTCTGGAAAAATAAAACACACTTCAACTGCATCTAAGATGCATATTGATTTAGAAAAACTTTCTAAACTTGAAACATGTTTTTACCAAAAGACAATAAGTTTTGCATGTTGTTTAAAACAGGTTAACACTTATATGTATATGTCAGAAAAAAAATAAAGGATAAGGATGTGCCTGAATTTAAATTGATTAAATTTGTTGAAAATATTAGTTTGTTTCCGTAGCAATGGCAGTGCTGAATCAGAGGTCAATGAGCCCTCCTCCCACACTAATGCTGTCTTAGTTCATCTAGAAAATTATCATCCCAGTAGCCAAAGGGCATAACTACTGTTATCAGTGTAGGTCTTCTCCTTGTTACATTTCAATCTATATAAACCTTTTCCCTTTAATTCAAGAACTCTGAGATCTTCTTACAACTTTGACAACATTATTTATGTTGAGTGATAATAATAATAGTAAGAGAGACTAGAGCAGACAGCATTTGAGGGGCTAAATGTTGGAGGATGTCAAATATCTGTGGTCAAATATGTCATAGATTTACAAAAACATGAAAGACTAACTGGTTCTTAAGACCACATAAAGACCACAGATGAAAGAGAGAGGGAAAACATGTGTAACTGACCTTTTAACACAAAATATTAGAGTTACTAAGATGACAACTTCTCTGTGACAACTAGCCCCTGTCTGCCCTAATATTAAAGTAAATCCACAAATCACATCAGCATATTTTAACTGTGAGTTATTACCATAATTCACCTTGAACTGGGCTCAGCATAATAATAATTGTCCTGAAATAGACATGTCACAAAAAAACAGATTAATTTTTTATGTCAGTTCTTTATATATTTTATTTCAGTAAAGACTTTTTAAGAACAATACTGGAACTTGCAACATGCCATAGTTTGAGTAATTTATCTTACACCATGTGCAGCTATCAACAAACAAATAGGCTACAATTCTTTGTTATTTATAGGATTTCATCTGTTTGTATGTATGTTTTTGTGAATGTACCACTAAGAATAAGCACTAAATGTCGTTGTGCTGTTGTGCAATGACAAAGTAGCCTATTCTAATCTCCAATAAATTAAATAAATAAACACATAAACAATGTAAATTATGAAAAATGATTTGGCAGAAATGTCCTTAACTTTGCTAATAATGTTAATGTTAAAATATTGTAACATATTCTTCGTATGAATCATAATTTCAACAACAACAAAACAGCACTCACCTGTTGCAGTACCGTGGTAAAGGATACTTTTCAAAGTCGGTGTTCATCCGTTGATGAACAGAAGTATGTTTAACAGAAGTGTTATCAGTGGACATCGGTTTGCTGCTGTCTTCATGAATTCCTCACTACTACTGATGCGCACGAGACAGTTGCTCAACCATGGAATAGATGTGCCCATGTAAAGTTAAGTGAAATTCTCCTCGGTCTTGTTTTTTAATTAAAATGCGAACTCCGGTTTCGGTC
Organism: Gymnocypris eckloni scoliostomus; assembly: GCA_027564155.1. Taxonomy (NCBI): domain Eukaryota; kingdom Metazoa; phylum Chordata; class Actinopteri; order Cypriniformes; family Cyprinidae; genus Gymnocypris; species Gymnocypris eckloni. Next base: position 8,714,598 of record CM050423.1, on the reverse strand, counting down.
TGGTCCATAGGACTACACGCGCGTAGTTCAGGAAGCTTTCGCCAAATCGAATGTCTGATGACGTCACGGCTATAATGTATAGATCGTTCACACTGTGCCTTTTCTAGTTTGATGAGGGGATTTTTAAAGCGAATTATTGTACGATTTGAAACATTGTATCTGAGCTGAGATAAATATTTTAAGCGACAAAGTAATGAACATTACTTTTGGGAAATATAAAATAAATATCACTCACATACAAAGACGGCCAAAAATTTTTTTTTAAATTATTATATTATACATGGAGGGGGTCGCCCCCTCATGGGTGCTGGCATGTTGACATGCAATTGTCAAAGACTACTACAAATAATACTATGATAATGATACATTTACTTTACAAGGGCTCAGTTTGTTTTACAAAGTGTGAACATACAAGTGCAACGATGGAACATGAATTCCATGATGGGACGGCCTATGTATGTGATCTACATGGACAGGGACGGACTGGGAGTAAAAAACAGCCCTGGATTTTCTCCCAAATAGGCCCACCACAACTACAGTACAAACAGTCGCTATATCTCACAATATTGCAGCAAGCCTCACATTTATGGCAAATAACATCACAAAACCCGTGGTGACCCTGCTGACAAAAACAATAGAAACCATCACAGAAATTCTAATGATTTCCACTACAAATATCATTACAAACATTACAATCTATCAACAATTAAATAATGGTTTCCTGTAGTGTGTTTTGGGACATATTACATTAGGATTTAGTGTTTTTTTAAACGTCCAATTACCAGTAGAGACCAACAGGCACCATTACAGTTTCCATTAAAATCAATACACTTTTCATTATAAATCAGTAAAACCATTACAAATTATGTGCTGTTTTTTATAAAAAATATGTCAGCATGGGATTGAAATAAATATGTATTATTGTATGAACTAAAATACTTGAAAACTACATAAAAAGAGAAGAATGCAAAATGTATCATATGGCAATAATAAACATGAAGCTAGAATCTAGAAACATAAAACAACCGAATTCTTCAATTTGAGTATATGTCTCTTTATGTATGTGTCATGCTAATCAGGCTAATCACCTTATAGGCGACTTCTTGTAATGTATTTTCTAACTTAATATCTCAAATGTAACCCATTGTAGAATCACTTAATTTGCACTAAGTGAAAATAACATATTTTCTTATAGCGATAGATGCTAATTACACTGAGTGCAAATAGCTATATTCTATTTACACTGTTAAAATAGCAGGATGTTCTGCTATGTATACTACTTATTGCAAATAGTGGCAATTATCTGAACCTCAGTATTGCAATACATTATAAAACGGTATGCAAAAATTACTTATTGAGTGAGTGTAAATTTACATTTTAATTCAAATTATTAAATGGATGCCACCTCATTGGGACAATTCTCCCTACACCTACCGAGACTGTATTTTCAACTTTTTTATTATTTCCTTAATTTTTATTAAAAGATAAATGCTTTTCTGATGTGATTTGAAATTTAAAAAGGGAGAAGAAAAAAGTTTGTCAAAAGGCGGATTAGAACCCAGATCGATCGCATCAATAGGAGTATGACACAAATGTAACATCTGCAGATTCTGCACCAATAGAGCTGACAATTATTAGATGTCCTTTGTTATCTTGAGCCCAATCACACGTTGGTGGGCGGAGTTGATGTAAATAGACACTCCGCATCACTTAATCTGACCCTTTTTCTTTAATGATGAACCAGCCAGGCCGACGGCCACTGGATGGGCACAGACCACACCTGTAAATGGATGCATGTAAATATAAGGGAAAAGATACAATCCGAATTCTCTAAATGTTGGGACGTATTTTTTGTTTGTTTTTATATTTTTTAATATAGCCAATATTTTAATCACAATAGAACAGATAACATAAAAAATGCTTAAACTGAGAGATGCTGGCTTTTTAACTGAACACTGATAACACGCTGGAAAGTCTCCCTCCTCTTTAGCCGGAGGACACGGCGTCCATGATTTCCAACAAGAATGTCAAATTTGGACTCGTCTGTCCATAGAACACTTTTCCACTTTGAAACGGTCCATGTTAAATGAGCCTTGGCCCACAGGACACGACGGCGCTTCTGGACCGTGTTCTCATATGTGGCCCTGGAGCAATAGCCAAAAAATACTTTGTATGGGTCAAAATTATAGATTTTTCTTTAATGCCAAAAATCATTAGAACATTAAGTAAAGATCATGTTCCATGAATATATTTTATAAATTTCCTACTGTAAATATATTTAAACGTAATTTTCAATTAGCAATATGCATTTCTAAGAATTTCATTAGGACAATTTTAAAGGCGATTTTATCAATATTTAGATATTTTTTTGCACCCTCAGATTCCAGATTTTCAAATTTACATTTATGCATTTAGCAGACGCAAGCGACTTACAGTGCATTCAGGCTATGCATTTGTATTGTCAGTATGTGTGTTCCCTGGGAATCGAACCCACAACCTTTGCGCTGCTAACGCAATGCTCTAACCACTGAGCCACAGGAGCAAATAGTTGTATCTCAGCCAAATATTTTTCCCAACAACCCATACATCAACGGAAAGCTGATTTTATTCAACTTTCAGATGATGTATAAATCTCCAAAAAATGTGACTGGTTTTGTGGTTGGGCCCATTTAGTAATGTCAATGACAGAATCTTGCCGATGAGAGATGCAGTGTCGTCTGAGGGCCTGAAGACCACAGGCATCCAACAAAGGTTTTCGCCCTTGTCACTTACGCACAGAGATTTTATTCAGTTTCTCTGAATCTTTTGATGATGTTATGCACTTTAGATGATGAGATTTGCAAAGCATTTGCAATTTGACATTGACATTTCGCTATCTTTTTACTAGTGATGTAGCGTTCGACACCTAGGCTTTGAAGCTTGTATAAAAAAAAAACTAAACATTTCACATTGAAGCACTGTATTGGAGCTTGATGACTGCTTTAGTATCTGGTTCAAATGAAGTGAACCTCAGCGCTGCATCCTTTACATTATATTACATTATAATGTGTTAGCATGGTTTTCTTTTTATCGTAATTTATGTATTAAGGTCAAATTAACTTTGTCCATGAAATAACAGTCCAAGGACTGAGGCAGAATTAACATTGACAGATCACAGATTTAATTTACGAGTTTATGTTTGATTTATTTGAAATATTTTATTGGCAGTACACCGACACAACTGAATGACTTTGACAAATGGACATTATTTTTATACAATAAATTAAAATAAGGAATCAGTCATAGAACCCGATGTGAAACAGCAGCTGTAATGAATCACTGCACTTTGGAAAATGTTATTCGTTTTATGACCACAAGATGGCCACAGCATGAACCATTTTTAAAAACTTGGAATAAATAACCTTTTTCCTATACAATTTGGTTGAATGCTTCACTTCGCCATCATTACTTTGTACATGCTCTTTCTCAGATTGGAGAGCCTCTGCCCATCCTTACTTCTGAGAGACTCTCCTCTCTAAGACATCCCTTTTATAGCTAATCATACCTGATATCAATTCCCTTAATTAGTTGCTAGATGTTCTCCCAGCTGAATCTTTTCAAAATGTCTTGCTTTTTCAGCCCTTTGTTGGCGTGCCAAATATTTTAAGACCAGTAGCAGGCATCAAATTTGAAATGAGCTCATTTAGTGGATACAATTTCAGAAATATTTGCACACTTAACTCCAAATTTACAGATTTTTCTTTTAGAGTTTGAAAAATTTCCAAATCCCATATCAACATTTGTTTTAATATAATACAAAAATAATGAGGAATTGGGGGTGACAGTGACCATAACTAGCACTTTTGCTACAACAGTAGTTTGACAGTTTCCACAAGCATTCACAGCCAGGTCAAAATTCGCAGCAGCACTCTTAATCATGTGATATTGCTTACATGTAGCATAACACGTTTAGTGTTTTTATTTACAAAATAATAATGCTTGCATGTAAAACCAAGTGAATACATTCTAGTTTTAATTATAATTTCTACTTTTGTTTTTATTTATTTATTTTTGGTAAATAAAACCTATAAAACACGGAGAGATGAAAAACAGATGATATCACAGAAGCAGAAATTGCAAACAAAAACACATAAAAATACATGTCAAATAAATGCATAAATTAAGTTATACAAATGCAAATTAAATAATTTTTATAATAATAATACATTTTCAGAAAAGCTTTACATTAAAAGACAGAAAAAATGAGTATGGTTGTTTTAGAGTACTTTGGAGAAATTAGGGAACAGTGTGAAAATGTTCCTGACACATCCAGGCAGGGGCCTGTTTACGGTCAACTCCAGTGACAGACCGATTTGCTTGTCTGCAGACCAGCCTATCTCAGCCATTTTGTTTCTGCGCCTCTTCGCCATGGCGGAGATGGACGACGGTGATGAGCCGGTTTTAGTGCACACTCACAGCGGTTCTTCTCAATCCAAATCGGGGGGAGACAAGATGTTCTCCCTCAAGAAGTGGAATGCGGTAGCCATGTGGAGCTGGGATGTGGAGTGTGATACTTGCGCTATTTGTCGGGTTCAAGTAATGGGTGAGTGTTCCTCTAGCTAATCGGCTAACGTTAGCTGAAATAGCAGTTGTGTACCTTTCTGTGATTCTTAGCTGGTTTACCTCAACAGACCATGAATAGGCAGATAACACTGTCGAGTCGTTTCTAGCTAAACAACACAGATACAAATAAATTATATAGTGCTGCCTATATATAGACAGTGTTTGTTGAAATCACAAGTAGTCACGTAAATGCTGACTCAAACGTTGAAATGTGTCTATAATGGCTAAAATGCCGTGACTGGGACAAGTTCTAAAACAATCTGGAGAATTAAACGTTCCGTAGCCAAAATAACGTTAACGCTCGAAATAATGCATCGAACGTTCGAACGAACCATGATACGGAATCGAATTTTAAACTCGCATATTTAAATTTTTGAATGGAATAACGTTACAAGAACGTTTGTATTCAAGTATCGTTATGATGCTCAAAAATTCTAAATGGAACACTCGAAGACTTTTGAATGCACACAAATGTCGCTTTTAACGTTCGAGTAAACATGTAGCAGTCAAGTAAAACATTCAAACGCATCTGATGCCCAAAAGTGCCCAGCAATTGTGTAGTGTTTTCACACTGCCAGTAACCCCAAATATGGTCATTCATTCTAATCTCCACTTTTAAATCTGGGTAAAGGAACATTTCATAAGGACATGTCACAGCTAAAACAGGTAACCCTGGGTCATTCTGGGTTACCTTGGTTCAAGTTTCACACTGCTCATACTTAACCAGGTGTTAACAAATAACCCTGGGTGTTCATAAGCGGACGTTTCATATTGTATTATGTGAACTCTAGGCTAACGTTCTTGTTTGCATTTTTATTGATTGGACAAATGCAGCATGCCACATGTTTACACGAAGGCTCCAGATTGATGCATCTTTGCATTCTTTTTTCCACCTAGATGCTGAGCAAATGTATACCAAGCACTGTGTTTCCGAAATGGTCCAAAACACGTTAATGTGAGGCAAGAGAATAGCTGCTGGTTGCTAAGCATCTAGCTCTAACATGCTAAGCTTATATCATCAGATACTGCAGCGTGGGGTTAAGACTGCAAAAAAACACTGCTAAACCTGCTCCGGAGCAGGGTTTCATAACCCTGGGTAAAAAGTGATGTTAAACCCACATCTAATTTACTAGTGTGAAATGTACCTTTACCCAGTATACAGAGCAAGATTAGTACAATTTTTGGGGTGTTAAAGGAATGGTTGAAAATTATGTCATTTACTCACCCTCGTGTCATTCCAAACCTGTATGTCCTAAACCTGCCATGTTTGAACACAAAAGAAGATATTTTAAAGAATGCTTGTAATCAAACAGTTGTTGGCCTTGACTTCCATAGTAGGGGAAACATGCTATGAAAGTCAATGGGAGCAAAGAACGGTGAAAATGTACAGAGTGACATGTCATCTCATGAATCCTCAGGATTGACTGTCAACCCTGGTAAATTGTGAGCAGTGTGAGACAAGAAGCAAAATGGTCATCTTGGTCAGGATTTCATTGGGGGTTTTTGAAATCACACAGAGTTAAACTAGGACTATTTCAAGTGTGAAAAGCCCTTATGACGCCCAAAACCACTGAATTGAATCAGTGTTCAGAAGTGCTGCAATGAGTGTCCAAATCAAAGACTTTAGATGTACTGACTTTAGAAGCTCCGGTTGCGGTTCGGAGATGCAGCTTGGGACTACTTATGTGTATTGACTGGTCTAGCCTGAAAAATATGCTTTAACTCTTTTTGAGCAGAAACTACATTTAAGAGACGGTTGTTGTCTGATTTTATTGGCGATTTCAATTAATCTTGGTGAATTTGATGTTTCCCCATTCACTTGTCTTTATGATAATTTAAACAAATACTAAAATTATGTTTAGGTAGGCAGTTGACTAGGCTATGAGACAGCCATACTTTACTGGTTCTTCACAAATAACCGTAGTCAATTTATTCCAACATAATCAAAACAATTATTATACACAGTCAGACTTGTGGCTTTAGTAAATCTGTCCTCTGACGGAATTTTAAAATTACATAGATTTCAACTTATTTCTGCCCTAAATGAACACAAAAAATAACTGTCTGTTTTGTTTAAATGAATATTGAATTTGTATTTTTAAATGTATTTCAGATGCATGCTTGAGATGTCAGGCTGAAAACAAACAAGAGGACTGTGTCGGTAAGTCAACTGTAACATCACTGCTGGCATATTAATTGCCTGTCTAATTAATCAATTACATGTATCCCCTAATTAATCAATTACATTAATCCCCTAAAAGCAGACGGCTGCACTGTTCACTGCCATTAGTTTTCACTAATATTTTTTCACATTTTATCTCTTTATTTCTCCCATTTTTTAATATACAGTATAATAAATTGTATACTTGAGTCATTTATCAGTTTCTTTTATCCAAAGAAATTTACAGTATTTCTGTTAATAGCAATCCAACTAAACCAACCTGGGGTTAAGTACCTTTACCAAGTGCACGGCCCATAGTATTAATTTGCATCACAAAATAAACCCTGCCTCCACACTGGTTAAATCAAGGGATAGTGTCACACTTAAAGGGATAGTTCACCCAGAAAAGAAAATTCGCCCTCATATTGTTACAAAACCAGTCTGTTTTTCTTCTGCAGAACAAAAAAAGATCATTTGTGGAATGTCTCAGTGTTTTGTTTTTCTGGGTCTGAAACATTGCTGTCTCTTATTCTGTCTTTCTCTCAGTGGTATGGGGAGAGTGCAACCACTCCTTCCACAACTGCTGCATGTCCCTGTGGGTGAAGCAGAACAATAGATGCCCACTATGCCAACAGGACTGGGTGGTACAGAGGATTGGCAAGTGAGGATTCAAGCTTTGGACCCACATTTCCTCCGTCCACTTTGGCACTAGGAGACCAGACTGATTATCAGAGCATCTCCAGCCATTGAATGTGTGGGAAAACCTGTGTGCACGTGTGTGACTGTCAAAGTGAAACCAAGGATGTTGGCAGAAATCCAGGTGACACTGGTTAGCTTGACCGTTCTATCACCTCATACAGCATTAACAAGAACCAGTCAGAAGAGCTCCGGGATACGACAGATTCACTTGGGTGTTTTTGGCATCATGTGATTATAACTGAAGTTGTGCTGTGAATGTGTTTTATGTGTGTTAGAAATAAAATAAAATCCCAATGTTTTATAGGTGTTTGTTTCTGATAACTGGATGATTGATTATTTTTTATTAATTTCAGGCATGGGTGTAGTTTATGGGGGGGCATAGAAACCCTCCAATAACCAAAACTAGCTAGTACAACTCTCTCTCCTCCCCTCCCCCCAGCATTTGTACCATCGTTAATGGTAACTTTGAATCAGGCTATTATTTTTAATATTAAGATTTTGCGCGAGCCATTCCTATCTCAAAGCTGATGGTCAAATATTTGAATGATTTGGAGAAACATCTTACAATTACAGGTGCATCTAAATAAATTAGAATGTTGTGGAAAAGTTCATTTTTTTCAGTAATTCAACTCAAATTGTGAAACTCGTGTATTAAATAAATTCAATGCACACAGACTGAAGTAGTTTAAGTCTTTGGTTATTTTAATTGTGATGATTTTGGCTCACATTTAACAAAAGCCCTCAACAAATTAGAATATGGTGACATGCCAATCAGCTAATCAACTCAAAACACCTGCAAAGGTGTCCTGAGCCTTCAAAATGGTCTCATAGTTTGGTTCACTCGGCTACACAATCATGGGGAAGACTGCTGATCTGACAGTTGTCCAGAAGACAATCATTGACATCCTTCACAAGGAGGGTAAGCCACAAACATGCATTGCCAAAGAAGCTGGCTGTTCACAGAGTGCTGTATCCAAGCATGTTAACAGTAAGTTGAGTGGAAGAAAAAGATGCACAACCAACCGAGAGAACCACAGCCTTGTGATGATTTGTCAAGCAAAATTGATTCAAGAATTTGGGTGAACTTCACAAGGAATGGACTGAAGCTGGGGTCAAGGCATCAAGAGCCACCACACACAGACGTGTCAAGGAATTTAGCTACAGTTGTCATCAGAGGCGTCTTACATGGGCTAAGAAGAACTGGACTGTTGCCCAGTGGTCCAAATTCCTCTTTTCAGATGAGAGCAAGTTTTGTATTTCATTTGGAAACCAAGGTCCTAGAGTCTGGAGGAAGGGTGGAGAAGCTCATAGCCCAAGTTGCTTGAAGTCCAGTGTTAAGTTTCCACAGTCTGTGATGATTTAGGGATCAATGTCATCTACTGGTGTTGGTCCATTGTGTTTTTTTGAAAACCAACATCACTACACCTGTTTACCAAGAAATTTTAGAGCTCTTCATGTTTCCTTCTGCTGACCAGTTTTAAAGATGCTGATTTCATTTTCCAGCAGGATTTGGCACCTGCCCACACTGCCAAAAGCACCAAAAGTTGGTTAAATGACCGTGGTGTTGGTGTGCTTGACTGACCAGCAAACTACCCAGACCTGAACCCCAAAGAGAATCTATGGGGTATTGTCAAGAGGAAAATGAGAAACAAGAGACCAAAAAATGCAGATGAGCTGAAGGCCACTGTCAAAGAAACCTGGGCTTCCATACCACCTCAGCAGTGCCACAAACTGATCACCTCCATGCCACGCCAAATTGAGGCAGTAATTAAAGCAAAAGGAGCCCCTAGCATGTATTAAGTACATATACAGTAAATTAACAAACATTCCAGAAGTTCAACAATTCACTAAAAATGTTTTTTTTTATCAGTCTTATGAAATATTCTAATTGGTTGAGATTTTTGTGAATTGGTGGGTTTTTGTTAAATGTGAGCCAAAATCATCACAATTAAAAGAACCAAAGACTTAAACTACTTCAGTCTGTGTACATTGAATTTATTTAATACACGAGTTTCACAATTTGAGTTAAATTACTGAAATAAATGTACTTTTCCACAACATTCAAATTTATTGAGATGCATCTGTATTTGTAAGAAATAAATATTATCAATATAAGAAAATGTTAAATTAGATTTGCATGTTGAATTAGAACATTCTTTCAAACTATAGCTTATAAATAATATGCTTAAAATAATATAAAATACCCTACATTTATATATCGCATGTAAAAAAAAAAATATGAATTGTGATGTTAATTTATTGCACCGACTTTGCATAGATGATAGCACAAAAGACCATTAAGCAAACAAATAAATAAACCTTGTGAGTGAGCATGACCCGGAACACTAAAACAGTTCACACTTCAACCCTCCAATGTTCACACCAAAACTACTCCCCTTGATTTGCACAACACACACTCACATCACTGTCAAAAAAAGAATCATGGGTTTTGCAATTTTCATTTAAAAAACATTTAGGTGATAATTAAAAAGAGTGTGTATATTTTAATAAAGAAGGTGTAGCTCAGTGTTGTATACTGTTTTTTATATATACATATTGAAAATACTGAGGACTTTTTACTAATAAAACCAAGATATGTGTTTTCCTCATATTTTGAAGGAAACTTCAGCAGTTTTGAGGCTTGAATTGAGGAACTGATTAAGCTAAAAAAAATAAAGAAAGAAGGCTACCTATTTATCTTAAGAGAATTAGCTAAATTTTGCGGTTTTATTTTGGAGGTGACCGTTAGTTCCCAGCATGCTTTGCGTATGGCTGGATATGGGGAGTAAATTTTGAAATAAAATGTTATTTTATGTTTTTGAGTGAAGTGAAACATCTGTTAATGTCTAATGTTCAGTTATGTTTGATATTTGAAAGATTTTATGTTACTTTGAAGTTTCCATTGCACCGTGTTGGTTATGGATACGACTCCTTTAAAGCATTTAGTCTTGTTTCAATGAGCTGTAGCTTTACTCATGTAAGTGCAGTATGTTCCAGTATTTCCCAAGTATTTTCCTACTTGAGCTGTTTGTCTGTATACAGTATTTTCAATGTACAAAGTAACTCAGTCAAATACAAACAGGCCTCAGTCAAAATCACAGACTTTTGAGAATAAACCTAAAATAAATGAGCACATTTACATGATTTATTCAGGTAGATTCCATAAAAAATTCAAGCCTTAAAAACTACAAAAAAAAATATTGTGTAATATTACCATAATTTTTCAAAGTAGATAGCTTGTTCCATTTTGATAGATAGATGGATAGATGGATAGATAGATTGGATGGATGAATGAATGGATAGTTTAGGTTTTTTATTGTTTTGTATTTTTTTTCATAGAAATTAAGGATTCGTTTACTCAAAAATGAAGATTCTGTCATCATTAAATGTGAGTAATTATTACTCATATAGCTGGCTTATGGGCACATTTTACATAAGTACTTACAAAGTGCCAAATCTATTTGAAGAAATAACAAACTGAGTAAATAAAAGTGAATATATAGAAATTTCCATGACTTTTCTAAAGTCTTTGCAACAGATGTCTGTGAAAAAGCATTCCCTAAAGTACGCTGTTTATAGCTCCATCCTTTTCTAATAAAATTGAGTGCTTGTGATTTGTCTGGAACCCATAAGAACTATTTCCAAGAAAAAGATTTTGTTGGAATTTGACGCAGGCTTTTTTAGCCAATGGCAATGTAAATTTAAATATTTGTAATGATGGTTTCCCCGGTGCATTCTGGGGTTAAGGTTTTGCTAAAGAGTGTAATCAAGGCTAAATACACTCTTAAAAATAAAGGTGCTTCAAAAGTTTCTTCAAGCGATGCCATAGAAGAACCATTTTTGGTTCCACAAAAAACCATTCAGTCAAAGGTTGTTTAAAGAACCATCTCTTTATTTTTATAATCTGAAGAACCTTCTTTCGCCACAAAGGTTCTTCAGATGTTAAAGGTTCTTTATTGAACCATTTAGATAAAAATATTATTTAATGGCATGGCTCAAACTTGGGGTTTGGAATTTGAACAGACCGCTAAAAAATTTAACTTTAATCTAGTGATATTTTTTTCATCCATTATTTCAATTATTACTCACATTTTCTTCATAAACCTAGTCGAATCTAGTTCTGTTTATTTCCTTGAACTGAAGTTGATAGTCGAGGACTGAGCATGTTAATTGCATTGTCTATCCCTCAACATTGTGGCTAATCATAGGCCAGAGCCTCTTAAGTAAGATAAGGTATACGTTCCTTTCCATGAGCAGTATCCACGGATTAGCATACAAAGACACTTACTTAAGAGAAAATCTCTTTTGAGGTTTTTAATTCTTACTGAGAAATTATGTGAGTGGAAGAATCCGACTTGAGGCTCCGACCCTCGTTCATTTTGACTCATCAGCGTATCAGAGCTTGACTCTGCACTGCCTGTATTTCCTTATTTCTTATTCATTGTTACCTGCAGTGTCACATTGTGGCGAGGGGGGCGTGGTTCAGCGAAGTCTGCAGCGGGAGAAAGACTCAGGAGACGGCGGTAAGTAAGTGGGTCAAGTGCAAAATGAGGAACACCTGTGTCTGATTGCAGTAATTGGCGTGGAGACCGGATAAAAGCCACCGTGGAACGGGAGTTCAGAGAGAGACGGAGTGGAGACTCGGGCGCATGGTCTGTGACGAGAGAGACAGCCAGAACGAACGCAGAGAGTGATCGCTGAGACAACCGAGAGAGTTGATGTACCGAGGACGCGCAGAGTGCGCACCTGTTTAAGTTTATCGAGAAAAGCAATAAAATCACCCAAGTCTCCACGAGCCAACCTTGTCCGCTTCCTTCCTTCATACGAACATTGCTACACACATATACTGAACAAAATTATAAACGCAACACTTTTGTTTTTGCCCCCATTTTTCATGAGCTGAACTCAAAGATCTAAGACTTTTTCTATATACACAAAGGGCCTGTTTCTCTCAAATATTGTTCACAAATCTGTCTAAATCTCTGTCAGTGAGCACTTCTCCTTTGCCGAGATAATCGTTTTACTGTATCCGGGGGGCTCCGAAAACCAGTCAGCATCTGGTGTGACCACCATTTGCTTCACGCAGTGCAACACATCTCCTTTGCATAGAGTTGATCAGGTTGTTGATTGTGGCCTGTGGACTGTTGATCCACTCCTCCACCGCTGTGCGAAGTTGCTGGATTTTGGCAGGAACTGGAACACGCTGTCGTATACGCCGATCCAGAGCATCCCAAACATGCTCAATGGGTGACATGTCCGGTGAGTTTGCTAACCATGCAAGAACTGTGATGTTTTCAGTTTCCAGGAATTGTGTAAAGATCCTTGCAACATGGGGCCGTGCATTATCATGCTGCAACATGAGGTGATGGCCGTGGATGAATGGCACAACAATGGACCTCAGGATCTCGTCATGGTATCTCTGTGCATTCAAAATGCCATCAATAAAATGCACCTGTGTTCGTTGTCCATAACATACGCCTGCCCATACCATAACCACCATGGGCCACTTAATCCACAATGTTGACATCAGCAAACCACTCACCCACACAATGCCAAACATGCTGTCTGCCATCTGCCCTGTACAGTGAAAACCGGGATTCATCCGTGAAGAGAACACCTCTCCAAAGTTCCAGATGCCGTGAAATGTGAGCATTTGCCCACTCAAGTCTGTTACGACGACGAACTGCAGTCAGGTCGAGACCCCGATGAGGACGACAAGCATGCAGATGAGCTTCCCTGAGACAGTTTATGACAGTTTGTGCAGAAACTATTTGGTTATGCAAACCGATTGTTGCAGCAGCTATCCGGGTGGCTGGTCTCAGACGATCTTGGAGGTGAAGATGCTGGATGTGGTGGTCCTGGGCTGGTGTGATAACACATGGTCTGCGGTTGTGAGTTTGGTTGGATGTACTGTCAAATTCTCTGAAACGCCTTTGGAGACGGTTTATGGTAGATAAATGAAAATTCAATTCACGGGCAACAGCTCTGGTGGACATTCCTGCAGTCAGCATGCCAATTGCATGCTCCCTGAAAATGTACAACATCTGTGGCATTGTGCTGTGTGATAAAACTGCACATTTTAGAGTAGCCTTTTATTGTGGCTAGCCTAAGGCACACCTGTGCAATAATCATGCTGTCTAATCAGCATCTTGATATGCCACACCTGTGAGGTGGATGGATTATCTCGGCAAAGAAGAAGTGCTCACTAACACAGATTTAGACAGATTTGTGAACAATATTTGAGAGAAATAGGCCTTTTGTGTACATAGAAAAAGTCTTAGATCTTTGAGTTCAGCTCATGAAAAAATGGGGACAAAAACAAAAGTGTTGCATTTATAATTTTATTTTTATAATAGCTGGCTTATGGGCACATTTTACATAAGTACTTACAGAGTGCCAAATCTATTTGAAGAAATAACAAACTGAGGAGAAAATAAAAGTGAATATATAGACATTTCCATGACTTTTCTAAAGTCTTTGCAACAGATGTCTGTGAAAAAGCATTCCCTAAAGTACGCTGTTTATAGCTCCATCCTTTTCTAATAAATTGAGTGCTTGTGATTTGTCTGGAACCCATAAGAACTATTTCCAAGACAAAGATTTTGTTGGAATTTGACGCAGGCTTTTTTAGCCAATGGCAATGTAAATTTAAATATTTGTAATGATGGTTTCCTGGTGCATTCTGGGGTTAATGTTTTGCTAAAGAGTGTAATCAAGGCTAAATACACTCTTAAAAAATAAAGGTGCTTCAAAAGTTTATAGTACATAGAAAAAGTCTTAGATCTTTGAGTTCTGCTCATGAAAAAATGGGGACAAAAACAAAAGTGTTGCTTTATAATTTTGTTCAGTGTAGTTGATCCTTCACCTCGCCACAGACTTGTGCGACATGGGTGGACTGGACAACCTGGTGGCCAACACAGCCTACCTGAAAGCACAGAGTCTGGACGACAAGGAGATGAGGAAAACAAAGGCGTAGCCTAATTCTTCCCAAACTTGAGAATTGTACAGAGGTGCGTGCAACTATTCTCAAGGACTTTGAGGACATCTGTGAGCAGCAGCCCATTGGGAAAACATGCTTGATTTCTGGAATCAATTCAGTTTCAGAATTCAGTTTCTGGATTAGTTGGATGACTGGAATTTGGCAGAGGCTGGTGCTAAAGACAAAGCCAGACAGAATATTATTAACAAATTCTGCAAAGCTGACTCCAAGAGTTTCATGGCTTATCTGAACGAGGACATGGTGGACAAGTGTAAAGTTATCTCTGAGAAGGACTTTGAGGAGGTGATGATGGGACAGATTAAATAAGTCACACAAGAGTTTCTAAGAGGAAAACCTTTCATTGAGTATCAGACCAGCCCTTTCTTTGATAGATTTGTGCAATGGAAGCAATTCGAGAAGCAGCCCATCGCTGATAAATATTTATTTGGCGAAAGGGGGATTTGGAGAGGTGAGTATTTGCAACTCCTACCCAGTCACAAACAAATCTACAGAGTAAATACAAAAGAAAGAAAGAAAATGTTGTTATAATAGTTGTCGGTTGTCTTAGCTGTGGTGCATTGTATAATTGGAGTCTCTGAATTATTGTTCAGTTTATCTATAATTACTTACATTCATGTCTTCAGAATATAGGTTAATTTTGGTTTTGTTATGGAAGATAGATTTGGCCAATGGAAGATAGGGTCACTATTCTTCAGACGCTATACGGGTACATCTAAAATAAATTGAATATCGTGAAAAAGTTCTTTTTTTTGGAACTTATTTCAAAAAGTGAAACTTTCATATATTTTAGATTCATTACATGTAAAGTAAAACATTTCAAAAGTTTTTTTGTTTTAATTTTGATGATTAGAGATTACAGCTCATGAAAGTCAAAAATCAGTATCGGAATATTAGAAAATATTAGAATATTTACATTTGAGTTTCAATTAATGACCATCCACACAGTATAAATTCTGGGTATTTCTTGTTCTTTGAAACCACAATAATGAGGAACACTGTTGACTTGGCAATGATCCAGAAGATGAACATTGACACCCTCCACAAAGAGGGTAAGTCACAGAGGGTCATTACTGAAAGAGGTGGCTGTTCAAGGAGTGCTGTATCAATGCATATTAAATAGCACATTAAATGCAAAGTTGACTGGAAGGAAGAATTTGGGTGGGACAAGGTGCACAAGCAACAGGGATGACTGCAAGCTTGAGAATACTGTCAAGCAAAGCTGATTCAAACACTTGGGAGAGCTTCACAAGGAGTGAACTGAAGCTGGAGTCAGTGCATCAAGAGTCACCACGCTCAGACATTTTCAGGAAAAGGGCTACCAAGCCACTTCTGTACCAGAAACAACATCAGAAGCGTCTTACCTGGGCAAAGGAGAAAAAGAACTGGACTGTTGCTCAGTGGTCCAAAGTCCTCCTTTCAGATGATAGTAAATTTTGCATTTAATTCGGAAATCAAGGTCCGAGTCTGGAAGAAGTGTGGAGAGGCACAGAATCCATGTTGCTTGAAGTCCAGTGTGAAGATTCCAGTCAGTGATGATTTTGGCAGCCATGTCATCTTCTGGTGTTGGTCCACTGTTTCTGAAGTCCACAGTCAACACAGCCATCTACCAGGAAATTTTAGAGCACTTCATGCTTCCTTCTGCTGACAAGCTTTATGGAGATTCTGATTTCATTTTCCAGCAGGACTTGGCACCTGCCCTCACTGCCAAAGGTACCAAAAGCTGGTTCAATGACCATGGTGTTACTGTACTTGATTGGCCAGCAAAACTCACCTGACCTGAACCCCATAGAGAACACACCTGCCTGTCATTTTCAAGTAACCCTTGATACCTTGACTAGCTGGTTCAGGTGTGTTTGTTTGGATTTGGAGTTGAGATCTTCAGGATGGTAGATCTCCAGGAGCTGGGTCAGCCACCCCTGTCCTAAAGCAATGTTTCCCAACCCTGTTCCTGGAGGTAGTCAAGTGTAATGTGTTCTACTCACATGGTTCCGAGAAGAATTTGAATCAGCATCAATTGGCATGTGAGGTGGGAACTCTAACAAGGACGCTGAAGAGCTCTTGAGGTCAGGGAAATGAGGTTTACCTGCACAGCTACGAACATCTGGCCTCAGTTATACCAGCAGTAAACATTTTGATGGTTTCTTGTATTTGATCCATCTGTTAGGTCTCTATTAATGAGCTGATGAGTTGAATGAGGTGTTTAATTAGGAACAGTTTGAAAATGTATAGATTGTGTCCGAAATCACATACTCTCATCACGCTATCTGGTCACGAAAAGGCCAGGAGTAAAGGCTCCCCTAAACACATGCATTACAGACTGCAATACAATTGCAAAAAAAAAATGACAAAATGAATATGAATTGCAACTCAATCGTAAAAAATAATGGTATGCGAGTGTGTTATAGCTTTCAGCTTTCAGTTGCCAGATGCGGCGCTACTGCAAAACGCATTGCCACAGATAAAACCCGCTGGAGCATCTCTCTAGAAAACATGCACAAACTGTATTTTATTTTAACAATGAATTGTATTAGATACTTAGTATTTAAATCTACCAAATAATAATAACTATGTTCAGTATCATTTTAACTGTATCAACACTCATGGATAATGTCATGGATAATACTGAAACATTTACCCCATGATTTACTCGCCCTCAAGCCATCCTAGGTGTATGTCTTATTTCTTTCAGACGAATACAATCAGAGTTTTATTTAAAAATGTCCTGGCTCTTCCCTACTTTATAATGGCAATGAATGGGTTTTACGATTTTGAAAGCCAAAAAACTGCGTCCATACATCATAAAAAGTGCTCCACACGGATCCTGGGGTTTAATAAAAGTCTTTAGAATTCAACTGACGTGTTTAAGTAAGAAAAATACCCATATTTAAAACTTTATAAACCATAATCTCTATCTTTCTCTAACTGTCGTATGCGTGTTCACTAGAGAGTGGCGTTCCAGCGGATAACATAGAATGTAGGCGAACACGGTGATGAACTCACTAGTAATTCATGTGGAAGCTCAAAGGAGAGAGAGCAAAACAAAACGCCATTCATGTCAGATGATTTCGATATAAGCCAAGAGGAGCCTGTTTTGTCTTTGCTTTAAACAAAACGTGGTTGTCACAAGACTAGTATACTCTTACTGGAGCTTATGCTATCTACTACATCATCTGCTGTAATGCCATTATCTTGTGAACGCGAATACGCTTTTAACAGTTAGCAGAAGCTAGAGATTAATATTTATACAGTTTCAAATAAGGATATTCATTTTGGGGTGAACTGTCCCTTTAACTAATTTTTCCAAATGATAAAATTAGAAAACAAATTGAGCTCTACCAAGAAAATAAAATGACTTTTTCATTTTTGACTAATATTTCAAACAGCCTCAAGACCTTAAATAAGCCCTCACTAATTCTAATCACAGTAATACGCAAAGCTGGCATTGATCTAATTTGGAACAGCACGCCCTTCTTCTACAGAATAATGTGCCTCAAAGGGTTTGACTTGAGTCCCTGGAGACATATACTGGTGAAATGGCGAGGGATTGATTTTGTGTGTTTGACTTGTCTCAGGAATCTCTTCTGAAATGGGATTTTAGGGAGGATGATGAAAAGGTCAAAGAGTTTGTACCATGATAGATGGCTTTAAATATGATTTAAAATGCTTTTTCAGGTGGCTTCAAGAAGGCTGAAGGATTTTTCTCATAACCCCTCTTGTTGTCTTTTCCATCGTAGGCTGGCACCAAAGGGTACATGGCGCCAGAGATCCTGAAGCAGGAATCGTATCGTACGTCAGTGGACTGGTGGGCCTTGGGCTGTAGCATCTATGAGATGGTGGCCGGCTGTCTGCCTTTTAGAGGTCACAAAGAGAAGGTTTATAAAGAAGAGATAGTAAGGAGAACTCTAGAAGACGAGTGCAAATTGGAACACAAAAGTTTGACGCCCCCTCAAAGGACATCATTGGTCTTTTTCTGAAAAATAAGTAAGTGGCTGCAAGTAAGTGCCAACGTTTTTGTGTTTCATGGCAAGAGAACACACTGTTTCCACTCCAGGTTATTATTAGGACGTGGACAGTCCAACTCTGCCCTCTGCATGCCAACATAGGAACAGAAGCTTTACTTTGTCAGCAAAATCAAGCCAGTGTGGCAGCAAATTGAAGAAACAGACCGTTTCTGTCAGCCTTTCTCACTTTGAGCACGGGCAGTGGGTTTGGAGCCTCAGCACTGGGTTTGGATGAGCAATATTTTAATCCTATTAATGTAACCGTTTCACCCAAAAGTGAACATTCTGTCATTATTCACCCCTATGTTGATCCAAACCTGTGTGCTGTTATTTTTCCATGGTACAACACATAATGAGATTTTTAGAGATTTTTATGTTTCTGTCAAATTTGTCAAAATGGCCAAAAATATCATAAAATCACCATAAGTATTAGATTAAGTATTAAATTAGAAATGTGAGTTAGTGTTCACTGATAGTCTTTAGCTCTCAAGTCCAGTACTGTGCTGAAGGCCCATTAGGTTTGATGTCAAAAACCAATGATGTTTTATATTATCGACGTTCAACCTGCAAAACTGGTGCATTTGATTTGAAAGCTGTGACAGAGGCAAAGACTGCCAGGGTGCAATGATTTTGGTCTGTGTATCATAATGCTGGTGTCCTTCAAAAGACTCATGTTAAGTTAAGTTCCAAGAGAAGGAAAAATAAAATTATCTTAGAACATCTAATATTTGGACATTCTCAAAAAGTGAAAACAAACTTTGCATAATTTAATGGAAACATCAGCAAACATTTTTGGTTTGATGTGATAGTAATATGGCTGAATTATTCCTTTAATTGTGAGTACATTTCATGCAGTAACCATACATTTATTCATAACAGTTTTTTACCCTCAGGGATGACCCTCGGAAACATGAGTTCTTCAAATCCATCAACATCCCTCGTCTAGAGGCGGGGCTTATTGCTCCTCCATGGTTGCCCAAACCCAACGCTGTGTACGCTAAAGACACGGGTGACATTCTGGACTTCTCTGAGGTTAAAGGAGTTGAATTTGATGCCAATGATAAGAAGTTTTTTAAAGAACTCAGCACAGGAGCAGTGCCAATTCCATGGCAACAGGAGATGATTGACAGCAGACTATTTGATGAGCTTAACGACCCAAACTGGAAGAAAGTGGGACTGGGTGATGATGATGAGCAAAAATCCAAATCTTGCACTCTTCTGTGATAGAACAAGAACATCTTGCATAACAAAACAATAGTTTTTATTATTATTTATTTATTTACTTATGTATTATTTTGTCCTTTTTTTATTTTCAGAGATTTTCCCATATAATCACATTTTTGAAGTGTGTAATCTTATTTTGACTGTACTTAGATGGTTTATTGCTATAATAATAAATAATATTATTTTAGTATACAGTTCTTTTGATACCAAGTACTTTTAATGAGCATTTATATGGAAAATTATGGAAAATAAAATGTTTTTCTGTTGAGGCATCTGCACTGTCATATGCTGTTTCCGCATCAGTCTTATAAGATTTTAAAAGACACGTTAATTGTTAACTTTTTTTAAATTAAATACAATTTTTCAGTTACATTTCCCTGTAATTTTTATATTGGAAATATAATTTATAATGAAGAAATCATGTTGATATTTATCTGTATGCTCTGTTGTGCATACTAGTCGTCTATATGCTACGTATGTGCCTGCCTGCCCTGTGTTACCCCGAATTGGAAAATTAAAGACTGTGTATTTGTGAATGTTCCTGCGTCTCTTTTTTTTCTGTTTGCTCTCCGAGGCAATGGAAGTCGCCGCTCGCTTCTCCGCCCATGTCCGCAGAGATCTCCCATTCATGGATTCATGGAGTAAGCCTGGGAGTTCTGAGGGCTGGCCACGATAGTGGCGCTGGACGACGCCACACTCAACTCTCTGTTCTGGAAAGGGGGCAATTACTATCCCCTGTGGACCTCCCAGACACCACAGGACTGAGCTGGAGGGAAGGGATCCTCCGGAGTCTGGAGAGTATCTGGCTCCGATCCAGAATCAGCCCGCCATCAAGCCCGCAGGCTGTTCCCCAGTCAAGCCCGCCATCCGCAACAAAGTCAAACCCGACGGCCGGCCGTCCTATTACCTCCTAACCAGACGAGGAGGATGAGGAGAAAAAGACTGTTCTCAGCCCTCATCCTCGCCTCTGAATCCGCTCCAGTGTCGGTTCCAGCCACTGAGGCCGCTCCAGCCCCTCAGTCCCCTCCAGTGCCGGCTCCAGCCCCAAAACCTATCTAGGCCGGTAGACCCCTAATTTGCCCCAAGGATTTTATTTTTGGGGGGGCTATAGGGGTCCGGCCATAGGGGTCCGGCCCTCATCTTGTTCCAAAACTGTATGAATTTCCTTCTTCTGGTGGAAAGGAAAAACAGTTGCTGGTAGCCATTGACTTTCATAGTATGGTGGGAAAATACTATGGAAGTCAGTGGCTACCAGCACCTGATTGGTTAGCATCATTCCTCAAAATACCTTCTTTTGTGTTCATCAGAATTTGTCAATGGCTACTAGAAACTGTTTTGTAACTAACACTCTTCAAAATATCATATTTTGTGTTTAACAGGTTTGGAACAACACAAGGGTGAGTTTTGTGTCAACTATCCCTTTAAATGTTGTGTTAGTTGTAATAAGGTCCCTCTAATAATAAACCAGCCATTAAAACAACATCAGAACTTACTAGATTGGCTTGCAAAGCAAACACTTGTTAAACATCAGCCACTTCCAAACTCTCCTCAAGTTTAAAAATCTATTGACTACTATATATGACCAGAAGAGGTCACTGCTCACAATGAGATATTGCTTTTTTTAGGCGGGAAGACGACTTGTGAATAAGGGCACTGATAAACCCAGCCATGCTGAAGAATGTGACACTTTTCGAAGAGTACAATTTTTATGTGAGCTCCTAAATATTTTAGCCGTGCTTATAACTAGATTATCTCAAATCCTGTTCTTGTCACGGTGGGGTTTATTAATGAAATATGATGAAGGACGGGGTCAGGCATGACATGGGAAAGAGAGGCTTGTGGTTTCGGACAGGGTGCAGATATGTGCCCTTCTCCTTCACGTTCCAGGATGACACCTCAGCTGTGTGATAAACAAGCTCTCCTGAGGCGGGTGGAAATCTCTGGGTGTGGCTCAGCTGGTCAGGCACGGTCTGCCAGTGCTCTCAGGCCCACTGCGCTGCACCCTGCGCCACATGCTCAGTGTTTTGTCCAAATCTAGTGAGCAGTGACTAAAATAGCCAGTGGTTTCATTAGGAAAACAAGCCCTGTCTGTTTGTATTATGTGCAAAGGTTGACGTTATTAAACGCGAGTTATTGGAATGTTTTTGCCTGAATGTGTCTGGGTCTCGTTTAGGCTATTTTAAAGGACGATTTGGCTTAAAGTGAGAAGATTTCTGAAATGGAAACTGGGGATATTTTCTATTTCAGTGGTCAAAATATCACAGAAAAATAACTTGTTATTAACTATAAATGAAAAACTGAGACTAAAAGAAATAAACAAACAAAATTTAAACCAGCCTAACAGATTGTTTTCGGGTTTTAGCTGGTCTTCCAGACTAACTCTGATTTATCATTTTTTTACCACTTCTTTAGCTGACCAGATGGTCAGACTGGGAGACCACCTTAAATCAGTTATGTCCAGCTTAAGACCAGCCAAGCAGCATAGGCTGGTTTTAGGTTGTTGTTGTTTTTAAAGGAAGTGGACAAAACCCCTCTCTAAAACCAGCCTGCTGCTTCATCAACAATAAGGCCTGAATTCCCCTACAAAACCAGCCAACCTTTTTTATTTTTACTTTTAAAAAATTCTTCCCAGAAAGAACTATCGAAATAATTCCTATGGTGTCCGCAAACAGTGATTGACAGAAATTCAGTGACATCTAGGCTGTGTGATCCAAGTTAACTGTTACGCTTTTTCTAATTGTAGAGTCATGAACCCTTGATATCTCCCAATAATAAGATAATCTCTGATATTTATAAGGTGTGGGAATTACTGTGTTGCGACGGGGTAACTTTCGGGAATGTTTAAAATTGTGTGCAAACAAAATCCCGCATTATATTAAACACACAAACAATATGACTTACATTTAACTTGTAGTGTGTGACTACCTTGAAACTGATAACAGTGTTTTGATAACTGATGATAATAGCGCTCCATTGTTGTCCAGAACACAGCTCGCCGCTCCCTCTGTTGGTGAAAATACTGACGACACAATTGCTCTGGTACCCAGATTATGTTGGTTGGGCCTTTTTGCATTGTATTCGTGCACTGTTTTGAACTGGCACATTTCTGGAGACAAATCCTTTCCCCATATTCCCACATAATTGGGACTTTCCCTGAAAACCAGGATGTCTGGTCACCCTATTGTGAGTTCAAGAGAAGTAAAGCTTTGTGGACAGCATCTGTGACAAGCTGTTGATTACCAAATAATATAATCTCACCCCTCTGTTAAAATTACACTTAATTTGGCATGTAATATATGGTGCTTTTGTCATCCAATCCTCGCTTCATTTTTTTCTGTCATGCGAAGAGACGGTCATGGGCAGACGCTTATCCTATTTCTACACTGCAGACAAGACAGCAGCTGGAGGACAGTTGAGCTTCACAGCTCAAATAACACACATTTCTGTATTAAATAATTAATATAAGCACTTGAACAAAAGCTTGTGCTCCAAATTGCTTCTTTTACCCAGCTGTTTAACTATTTATTTGTTTTTGCATACCAATACGCCATCTAGAATTTGAATGTCTTGTTATTAAACTGGCAAATACACAACAATGCTTTATATAATTGTGGACACTCTCTTCAGAGCTTATTGACATTTGTCCGGAGGACTTTACTGGAGTGTCAGCACGTCTTACAAATGTTCTTGTCAGATCTAATACTGGGCATTTATAGCAAGCGATCTTGCTTATGAATAAAATAGGGTTACTTGGAGATTTTGCTTGACTTGGACTAATTTGCAAGTGTGTAGTGGTGGAAATTAACCTGTTTTATCCAAACCGCCATCTGAAAGCCTCCTCTTTTGGTATCTTCCTTTACATTGAAATGATTAGGTTCAGATTTCACCTCCACACAGCCAGTGCTCTCTAATCTCATTTAACAAGCTGACATATGGCTGCTAACACAACACTCTCATGAAACCCTCCACTTCGGCCTCCTGCTTCACACTTTAACAGACTGCAGTCGGCCCTATAACATTTCAGAGGGCTTAGTGTCATTTGCAGTTTGCATGTACACATGTAAAAGCAGGAACACAGGTTTAGACACTTACATTTTAGAATGATTTAATCTAGGAATAAGGCAAGCATCACTGTTACTATTACTTGAGGTGTTTTTCGAGACCCTATACCAAGAATTAAACGTCCACATGTGACTCATCTTAAAATCCTCTAGAAGCCAAAGGATGCTTGATATATCAAGAGACCAGAATATTAAGAATAAAAATATACTTGTGGGTGAACTCTTTTGACTGGTCTAGTAAGCAAACATTCTAGCAACCACACAGAGCACCCTAGCAACCGCATGGCAGAGCACTGGAAGACACACAAAACTCCCTAGCATTAGCGGTGAGTTTTAAAACAACAGTATTAAGATAAAAACTAATGTTAAACAAATCAAAATGTATATATTATATTTAGTTCTGTCAAACGATTAATCACAATTAATCGCATCCAAAATAAAAGTTTTTGTTCACATAATATATGAGTGTGTGCTGTGTTTTACTTATTATGTATATATAAATACACACACATACAGTAAATATTTACATGTATATATATTTATATATTTACATGTTATATCTAAATATATTTAATATATAAACAACATTTTCTTAAATATATACATGCATGTGTTTGTATTTATATATACATAAAAAATATACACAGTACATACTCTTATATTATATCTTATTTATTTCGGATGCGATTAATTGCGATTAATCATTTGACAGCACTAATTATATTATATTATATTATATTATATTATATTATATTATATTATATTATATATGTTTATTCTGTGGATTGTAGCGCTTCTCACTCTAATCTTGGTCCTAAAAAGAAAAGTTCAATTAACATGTATTAAAGGAATATTAATCAACAATAAATGTATTTATTAATTAATGTTAAGCTAGATTAGTAAATCATTGTTCATTGTTAGTTCATGATACCTAATACATTAAATGCAAAATAATATTAAGAAGAAAACTTGTAAGCAATTTTAATTGCTACGTGTACTAATATTTTTCATTAGTTAAATTAACAGTTAATGTCAATGGTTAATGTTAATGGCCACTTAAGCTCCTATCATGTCAGGTATTCCCAAATGTTTGACTGGTGCTACATTAAAGTAGTTTATTTTTCAGTGCACCAGTAGTGAGAGATCATATACACTTTTTAATGCTGGCATGCACTGAGAGATTGGTTTCTGATTAGTGTTAATGAGGTCAGAATGTCATGCACTATGAAGTGTGCTAGAAGACAAGAGTGCTGAGATCCACACTAATGTGTAGATGGAAATCCAAGATGCTCCATGATTGCTGCTATAGACTACATCTATCCAGGGAGACATCTGTGGCTGCCGCAGTGACAGCTGGCACTCCATGGAAGATCTCTGAACATGTTTTTCCCAGGCTGGTCTGTCAGTGTGAAACTCAGATACTCTTACAAAGACCGTCTCTTAGTCCTTAATGGAAATTGTTGAAGTCACTCAAAGAAAGCCGCCATCCTCTTCGGAAAACCCACACCCCCACAAACACACATTCACACCTATTTGTATATACGCTAAATATACTGTCTCAGCACACACTCTCAAATGTGCAAAAACCATAAACACATGCACACTTTTAGCGCTTGTGCGTGAGATCAATGTGACAGTGACGGCAATTTGAAAGTCATGTTTGAGACAAGATCTGGCTCTGCTTCACAGAGACGAAGAGTGTAAAGCTGATCACGAATCTTTCTTCACATGTGTGTTCAAAAGAGCGGGCCAAGAGCCGAGGGGGGCATTTGGGGAAATAGTGAACCACTGATTATGACTTAACACGTCAATGACAAACAAGGCCGCTGAAAAGATATTTCAGTTATATTTTATTTAAAAGTGTCTTGTTGCAGTATACAATCCTTGTGAACCTAAAACCACTGTACAGTGCTGAGGAATATTAATTAACAACATGTACTTACTATGTGGTTAGGATAGGGTTTGGTTTAGGGATAGTTGCTTGTTATATGCCTAATTTTCTGTTATTACTTTGTAGTAAGTACATGCGATATATGTACATGGACCGAGCCAATAATTCTTTGAAAAAATCTAGTTTAAAAATCTAAGTTAGTAAACGGTCTCTGAGACAATATCAAAACATTACATTCTATTTCAACTGCAGTTCTGTTTGGCAGCTGTACTAAAATCCTTTAATGACTGAAATGTCAAGTGATGTAAACATTAAATTCTATAATTAATTAATTAATTCTTCCTTACACCATAAATACATTTGTCCATGTCTTAATCGTTATTTTCAGGACATTTTTTACATAATATTTTAGAGAGAGAGAGAGAGAGAGGGAGGGACGGACGGACGGACGGACCAGATAGATGGATGGATGGATGGATGGATGGATGGATGGATGGATGGATGGATGGATGGATGGATGGATGGATGACTGACTGAACGGATCAGATGGATGACGATGGATGGATGGATGGATGGATGGATGGATGGATGGATGGACGGATGACGGATGACGATAGATATGACGAGACGGACGGATGATGATGATGGATGACGGATGATGACGGACGGATAGATGAAGATAGATGGATGGTAGATGGATGGATGGATGGACGGATGGATGGATAGATGGATGATGATGGATGGATGGACGGATAGATGACGGACGAACTAGATAGATGGATGGATGGACGGATGGATGGATGGATGGATGATGGATGACGGACGGATAGATGATGGATGGACGGACGGATGACGACTGACGGACGGATGATCTGATAGATGGATGGATGGATGGATGGATGGATGGACGGACGGATAGATGGATAGATGGATGGATGGATGATGGATGGATGATATGGATGGATGGATGGATGGATGGATGGATGGATGACGGATGGGACGACGGACGGACTAGATGGATGATGGATGGATGGATGGACGGACGGATGACGGACGGACGGACCTGACGACTGACAGACGGACGGACGGACGGACGGACAGACAGACAGATATTTTTTTTTACAAATACCATGAATCTTTTGTTTATTTCTTTGAAACGTGAACATGAACCAACCTTGTCATGTCATTTTCTTGTCAGTTACAAGAAAAAGGGTATGTTGGTTAACCACAATGACTTGGACGTTTATTCATCAAATCTTATAATTACATGAATGATAAAGAACATATCGATGAATTGAGTTTCTTCAGTTTCCTTCAGATTTCAGGGCAGTTATACAACCTTGAATTGCAAGCAACTGTGCTAAAATTTATTCAAATGTCTGAAAATGATGAAAATCATATTGAAAATCATTGTACATGAAGAGAAGAGAAGAGAAGAAGAGAAGAGAAGAGAAGAGAAGAGAAGAGAAGAGAAGAGAAGAGAAGAGAAGAGATCAATCGTGTCTGGTTGTCATGGTTCCTCATACTGCTGAGCTTTGCATGTATTTTTCTGTGTTTGACTGTGTTTAGTGCAGCCCATTACTTGAATTCTTAGCATTTCCACAAATAAATGAATTCCACAGAGGAGTCCAAAGGAAACACAAACCTCAAACACTGGCATGTTTCTCTCTCGTTCTCCCCTTCTCTCCTAATGCGCACATTTGTCATGCCCCAGTATTATAATAAAGAAATAAATGTAGCTTATCAAATTCAGCTCTATTCATAGACCCGCTGACCACCACAACCACAGACAGCCATTGTCATCTTACAACTGCAGCAAACCAAAGTCAACTAGACTTTTTTTACTTTAACCTATTTACTTTAAGAAGGTTGAGTATTAAGCATCATTTGATGTGTTTAAGGACAGATACATCTAGAACAGGGTGCCCAACCCTGCTCCTGCAATCGACTGTCCTGCAAAGTTTAGCTCCAACTCAAATCAAACTAATTAAGGACTTCAGGGTCGCTT
Source organism: Gymnocypris eckloni scoliostomus (assembly GCA_027564155.1). Taxonomy (NCBI): domain Eukaryota; kingdom Metazoa; phylum Chordata; class Actinopteri; order Cypriniformes; family Cyprinidae; genus Gymnocypris; species Gymnocypris eckloni. The sequence continues at coordinate 8,686,951 of CM050423.1, read as the reverse complement.
GAAAATTAAAGACAGGTGTGTTAACTTTGCAGGACAGTTGATCGCCAGGAGCAGGGTTGGGCACCTGATCTAGAAGATAGATGCTTTCATTGTTTCTGTGGTCAGACTGTTTACATCAGTTCAAAATAGTCCAGGATGGTTGAGTAAGCTTTGGTTTGATCTACAACCAGCAGTGAAATCTTGGAACAACAGTCATTTTAAACCTGGATAATAAACCTGGATAATATTTTCTTTCTATTTCTGCCTGTTGTCTATTTGTTTGTCTTCTCATGCCTGTGTTTGCTATAAAAATTGTTTGAATATTTTGTAAATACAGTACAATCGACTTCGACTGAACATTTTAACAGATGCCTTGGAATAAGACCAATCAATTTGTTTTGTCGTGAAATAAGAAATGCACTAATTGTAATGAACATGCACTTGTAGTGTATATCAAATCTTAAAATTATATATACAAATAACTGTACTTGCAGATCATATAATATCCATTAAATAAACAGGCCACTTAAAATGCTTCCTTTTCATAAGGGTTATTCCTCATATGTGTTCGCTGTTCACTGATGTGCTCTATGATATAACTTACCTCATAAAAAAGTTGTCCTGGGCCTCAAGATTTTAAGTGATCACCCTAATGGGAATATATTCCGCAAACCTTGAACAATAATTACACTCTGCTGCACGCTGTCAGACCTGACAGAGATATCATTACATGTGCAAATTTACTTAAAACAAACTGCAATTTCCCGCTTAGTATTTCCGGCTTTGCTACCGTTCGGACGCTCTTGCTATTGCTCTGCGCTTTGCTCCCTATTTTTGTTCTTTTCTCAGATCTTTCTAAGATTTTTACTTCAGCTGATCAGCACAGTGCTCAAACAACACATTTTTGGAAAAAGGACTCTTTGCCTCCCACTGCCAGCAGTTTACATTCCGAGACCGATAAATACAGCTGTCTACATTCAAACAGATGAGAGAAAATGCCTACTTGTTGCACGAACTGCCACAAACTTCTACAAAGGATTGTGGTTCTTGAAACAAAGTTATTTGCTGGACTTCCAAAACAGACGGAACATACAGCAGACGGTCACCACGGACCCCCTCAGCATAAAGCCGGTGAGTCCTGTGAATCTAGTGAATCTCAACAGTTTATACCAAGTGTAGAGGAACAAGTCGAAACTGATCGACGGACTAATCGATGGCACAAACAGGAGCGAGACCCAAAGGCTCTCGAGACACCAGATTGTCACGAGTATCTCGTATTGCTGCTGTAGCATCCTCTACCCCAGATACGGCTATGACAAGACTTGTAAGCACTGGTATTCTACAACCCCTATACATCTTGAGAACAGATTTGAAGCACTGATGAATGTGGATGAGGAATCCCAAAATATGACAAAACTCGGATCGAATCAGCCAGCAGCTAACATTGCTACTAACAGGCGCCAAGGTCGAGCAGACGGCATTCAGCTCAAAGCGCAGCCGAGCGCAGGACTCTGATAGTGGGCGACTCTATTATTAGAAACGTCAGTAGCAGGACTGCTACCTGCTGCTTTCCTCAAGCAACCGTTTCTGATGTGAACAAGGAACTTCGAGCATTGTGATGAAGCACAAGACTGCAAATCGAGTCATCATCCATGTGGGAAGAATGATATTCGGAAAAGGGCAGTCAGAAATGCTAAAGCAAGATTTCAGTGAACTCTTTGAAACACTTCAAAGACTTGAAGTTCAGTCGTTCATCAGTGGACCACTCCCAGCGAGGGAACTAACATGTTTTCACGGTTGCTTGGGCTGAATACATGGCTACAAAGAACCTGCAGTACAAAAGGAGTCAACTTCATCGACAACTTCAATATTTTCTGGGGACACAGACAACTGTTTAAACTGGATGGCCTCCACCCAAACAAACTTGGTGCAAGAGTGCTAAAGGACAATTTCTATTTCTCCCTCCGTCATCCTTCAGTGGTGTGTGTCAATCCACTCACACAGTCACCTGGACAGAATATGAGTGACCACAGGACTTCATATCAGCTTCCGAGTCATTATGTGGTTGAAGAATCCCACAAGGATACTGATAACGCCACACAGCCAAAACAAACACTGCTCATGGACATCCCGGCTGAGCCCTGCCCACAGAGCTCATCACATGCAGACTGTGACGTATCACAACAGCTCCAAGACTCAGCACCCAAGGACAACTTTCTGGAAAACAGCCTGGGATGCCATGACAACACATTACAGTCACCGGAAACATCAGAGCTAGAGCCCCGCTCACCAGACACACTATCCCTCTCTCCAGCACCTGGACAGAATATGCCCCGCTCACCAGACACTCTATCCCTCTCTCCAGCATCCCCACTTCTAAGCTTTTCACAGAAAATGGAGGAATTGGTGTATGCTGGGACCAAACTCTCTGCAAGCCCGCAGATATCAACTAAAAAACGGCGGGCCCCCCAACCACCAAAGACGGCAGGCTCAGCTCTCCCGCCTCCTCCTGTGAGAGCTCTCCGACCGCTGCCACAACGCAAGGGCCCAAACCCTCCTCCATCTGCTGTAGGTGAACCAAAAACAACTGATAACAGCTCTCAGTGATATGTGTCGGGTCTCCGCTATATTAGCAACAACATTCACGAACGTTTACAATACAAGCGGGAACCCAGTGTGCCTGTAGCCTTCTCCATTTCTGTTTTATCACGTGATAGAAGGTCTAAGGCCTTCAAAAGGCGTACGGCTGACCCATCTAATCTAAGGCCTGTTATGCATCAGTCTAAGATTGCTGTAGAGACAAAATTTAATTCCATCAAGTTAGCATTTTTAAACACTGCTCACTAAAAATAAATCATTTCTGATCAATGATTTAATAACCACAAACAACCTGGATTTTATGTTTCTAATTGAAACATGGCTAGAAGACAACTGCAGTGCAACAGTCCTTACTGAAACAGCCCTCCTAACTTTAATTTTATAAGTGTCTGCAGGACTGTTCAGGAGAGGTGGAGGTGTAGCTGCTCTGTTTAAAGATGTTTATCAATGCAAGCAAGTGTCATTTGGTCAGTACTTGTCTTTTGAATATCTAGGTATTGTGCTGAAAGGTGCATTCTGTTTATCATCATCTACAGGCCGCCAAAATATTCTCCAGCCTTTGTTGAAGAGTTCACAGAACTGTTATCAATGATTTCCACAGAGTTTGACTATTTTGCTATTGCAGGATTTTAATATTCACATAGATAATGCTGAAATCAAAACTACAAAAGAAATTATAACTGTTTTAAACACTTTTGACCTGATTCAGCATGTGCACGGACCGACACACAATCGTGGACACACTCTAGATTTACTCATCAGTAGAGGTCTAAACATTTCATCCATTGTCATTAAGGATGTAGCTCTGTCTGATCACTTCTGTATTTTCTTTGATATATTGATCTCTGTCACCACTGAATCTAGATCTGTCTCTGTCAGAAAGAGATGCATTAATGAGAACACTAGTGTGCTATTTATGAAGGCAATATCTTTAACACCAAGCATTTCTGCAGACTCTGTTGATCTTCTCCTGGATTCATTTGACTCAAAAGTTAAGAATGTTATTGATGATATTGCACCGATAAAGGTCAGCAAGAAGAATGGCAGACAAAAATCATTTTGGAGAAAATCAACAGCAGTTCAGAATATGAAAAGACAATGCAGAAAAGCTGAGCGGATGTGGCGGAAGACGAAACTAGAAATACACTATAGCATCTATAAAGACAGCCTTCATGCTTTCAATTTGGAACTAGCCACAGCTAGACAGACCTTCTTCTCAAACCTTATAAACAGTAATTTAAACAACACTCGCACTCTTTTTGCTACTGTTGAGAGACTGACAAACCCCCCAAGTCAGATTCCTAGTGAAATGCTCTCGGACAGCAAATGCAATGAGTTTGCTTCCTTCTTTTCAGAGAAGATCAGTAATATCAGGAAGGAGATTGGCACATCTTCCTGTAATACAGGGTCACACAGATTCGACAGCAATCTCAAAAGAAGTGACTATGTCTGTTTTAAAACAATTGATAGCAAAATATTGGAAGAAATAGTACAGCATCTCAAATCATCAACCTGCTATTGTGACACACTCCCCACATCTTTTTTTCAAAAGTATGCTTAACTGTTTAGAACTCTTAGAAGTGCCTCACTTCTTTCTGGGACTTTTCCAAACTCCCTGAAAACTGCAGTTGTTAAGCCCCTTCTGAAAAAGCGCAATCTTGATAACACTGTGTTGAGCAACTATAGACCAATATCAAATCTTCCTTTCATAGGTAAGATTATTGAAAAGGTAGTTTTTAATCAGCTGAACAACTACTTAAACTCAAATGGATTCCTGGATAATTTTCAATCTGGTTTTCCGCGTGCATCACAGCACAGAGACAGCACTCATTAAGATAATAAATGATATTCGCTTTAATTCTGATTCTGGCAAAATATCAGTGCTGGTACTACTAGATCTTAGTGCTGCGTTTGACACTGTCGATCATAACATACTTCTAGAGAGACTGGAAAACTGGGTCGGGCTTTCTGGGATGGTACTCAAATGGTTCAGGTCATACTTAGAAGGGAGAGGTTATTATGTGAGTATAGGAGAGCATAAGTCTAAGTGGACGTCCATGACATGTGGAGTCCCACAGGGCTCAATTCTTGCACCGCTGTTGTTTAGCCTGTATATGCTCCCACTAAGTCAGATAATGAGGAAGAACCAAATTGCCTATCACAGCTATGCTGATGATACCCAGATCTACCTAGCCTTATCTCCAAATGATTATAGCCCCATTGACTCCCTCTGCCAATGCATTGATGAAATTAACAGTTGGATGTGCCAAAACTTTCTTCAGTTAAACAAGGAGAAAACTGAAGTAATTGCATTTGGAAACAAAGATGAAGTTCTCAAGGTGAATGCATACCTTGACTCTAGGGTCAAACAACTAAAAATCAAGTCAGAAATCTTGGGGTGATTCTGGAGACAGACCTTAGTTTTAGTAGTCATGTCAAAGCAGTAACTAAATCAGCATACTATCATCTCAAAAACATTGCAAGAATTAGATGTTTTGTTTCCAGTCATGACTTGGAGAAACTTGTTCATGCCTTTATCACCAGCAGGGTGGATTATTGTAATGGTCTCCTCACCGGCCTTCCAAAGAAGACCATTAGACAGCTGCAGCTCATCCAGAACGCTGCTGCCAGGATTCTGACTAGAACCAGAAAATCTGAGCATATCACACCAGTCCTCAGGTCCTTACACTGGCTTCCAGTTACATTTAGGATCGATTTTAAAGTACTTCTACTCGTTTATAAGTCGCTCAATGGCCTAGGACCTAAATATATGTCAGATATGCTCACTGAATATAAACCTAACAGACCACTCAGATCATTAGGATCGAGTCAGTTAGAAATACCAAGGGTTCACACAAAACAAGGAGTCCGCTTTTAGCTATTATGCCGCAGCTGGAACCAGCTTCCAGAAGAGATCAGATGTGCTAAAACATTAGCCACATTTAAATCCGGTCTCAAAACTCATCTATTTAGCTGTGCATTTGTTGAATGAGCGTTGTGCTACGTCCGAACTGACTGCATTGTATTTTATGTATAATCCTTTTCTATTTAACTGTTTTAAATCTCATTTTAAATCAATTTCTATATCATTTTAAATTTCCTTATTTTATTATTTTTAACTCCTTGTTTTTATTGCTGTGAATGATTATTTCACTTTCTTTTATGTAAAGCACTTTGAATTACCAATGTGTATGAAATGTGCTATACAAATAAACTTGCCTTGCCTTGCCTTGCTTATGTGGTCCAGAGGTTTGGCCCAGACATCTTTGCATGAGACCTAGGAAGCGAGGGAGTGAAAAGAGAGAAAAATGGAAAGAGAAAAATGGACATGGTAATTAAACTGGATTTAACAATAGCAATAGTTAAAGTAAAGAAATAGATACTCTGTAAATGAAGAAGCATAGAAAAGTCATCAGAGAGACGATATGATTGCCAGGTGAGATTGTTATTCAGATTTTAAGCATTCCCTCTCAGTGATGTCATCCGGTGAGTTGGCACACTGGTGATCTGGAAACATCCCAAAACCACTGCTTTCACTGCTGTCATCTGTCTCTCTGTCTGATTTAAATCAATTGCCCATTCTCTCTGTGTGATTTATTGTGTAATTATAGATTTAACACACTGTGGTATATCTCCTCAGACTGTCTCACATATATTTTCCTCCCCTCTTCCACGTTCAACCAACAAGTCATATAAGCACTATATATTATTAACAGTATTTGTTATTTACTTGACAATTTAATCCAAACTTGCACTGTAAGAAATAAATCAGAAGATAAATATACTGGTAATTCTCTGCCAGGACATTATTTTTTAGGTTTATGGATATTTGAACACAACACAATATAATGCTTAATTGGAAACTAATTGTGGAAAAATTTGGTAAAATCAAAGCTGTGAATAATAATAAAAATGCTCACACTCCAGTTTGAGGACTAATTCCACTATTAACTAAATATTAACTAAGACTTCTGCCTCAGTAAATTCCTAATTTGCTGCTTATTAATAATTAGTAAGGTAGTTGGTAATTTTAGTTATGGGATATAAAATATGGTCATGCAGAATAAGACATTAATACATGCTTCATAAGTATAAGCAACCAATATGCTATAAATAAGCAGCTATAGTTAATAGTGAGAACTGCTTCCTAAACCATTCGTATTGCTGTTATGTACACCCTGTAGAACCTGTTTGCACATTCTTCTTGCACATCCCTGCTTACATTATTATTTATTAAGTCTACAGTATACTATCCTGAACATTTTATTTTATTGCACATGTTATCTTATATTTTATTATTTTATTTTGTATTCTTTTTTTTTTTTTTTTTTCTTTCATACCTATATACAGTATATATGTATATTCTCTTGTTACATATAATTGCACTGTCCATGGAGCGGACCTGACTTACATTTCACTGCTGGTTATATCCTGTATAACTGTGTATATGATGAATAAATCTTGAGTCTTGAACTAAAGTGTTACAAAAATGTTGGAGATTAATGGAGTATGTTTATTGTTTCAGTTTTTCTACTTCAAAACGACACAATTACACATGTTTTCTTGCTGTTTCTTTGTAGTGTTTTGTACACAGTACACCCTGGAGCAATCTGAGGTTGGTCAAGTGTGAACCATTAGTGGTGCCCAACAGACCTGCAAAAAATAACATGATTTTTCTGTAGAAAAAAACGAAGCGATAAAGTGGTGCTTTGGTGCTTTTCCAGGCAAGTGAGCTGCTTCTGGTTCTTGCAAGTCAAAGGAGCCCATCCTTCAGCTGATATTAGCATATTTTGGTCTATGTTGATATAAATCTTGGGTCCTTCAATGCAAGTATATGGGATTTTGTTAAAAGGCTTGATTGTTTTGCTATTTGTCTGATCAATTAGAAAAGTAATAGCACACATTCTCAACAAGCCATACGTCTTTTCTCTTTTTTTACATCTTTATCCAGCACTGTCCGTAGTGTGGCTCAAGACATTTACATTTATTCATTTAGCAGACACTTTTATCCAAAGCGACTTACAGTGCATTCAGGTTATACATTTTTGTCAGTATTTAATCCACAACCTTTGCGCTGCTAATGCAATGCACTACCACTGAGCCACGGGAAAACCTGTTAGATGACAAGTTAGATACATTAACATTAGAAATCCGTATACTCAGGAACACTGAATCCACATAGATTCATAGCTTACAGTTGGTATATTTGTAGAGTTTTGCTCTGTATGTGAGATCATCATGTGGTTTGCTGGTCTGGTATGAGTCGGTATTGCCATTCGCATGTCCAGACTCCCATGTGCCTATTGAAAATGCCTCGGTGATGAGACCTATGTTTAGAGCTGCTGTAAGTTAATATGTTAGTCATATTTTTAGGTTTCTCTGACATGTGGTCATCACTGGCTTCGCACTTTCATTGCACTCGCTTTCTGTCTGCTTTGTTGGCCCCTACTTGACCCTTAGCATTCACATAAAATGAGACCCATTGTAACTCAGCTGTTCACATGTTACAGAATGCTTTTGAAGATAAGGACGTTTGTGCTACTGTTTATCTAAACTGAAACAAAATAACAGAATCAAATGAAATGAGGGACACTATAATAAAAGAGCATGAAAAAATGCCAATGCATTCCAGAGCATTTTTGCACTCACAAGAGCTCTCACACACACACACACACACACACACACACACACACACACGCACGCACACACGCACACACTGTACACAGATGTTGGTCTGGGTCTGTCTGACAGTAGTGTATTTATCTCCTTGTGGCCAGTGATGTTCCTTATTGTGCTGAACACAATTCTTCTGTGTTCACTTTTCCATTTTTCCAGACCAAATCATGGCGGGGACTTTCCATTGACTTCAATAGTTTTTTTATGTAAAATTATATTTTCACCCTACCCCTAACTCTCACAGAATATTTAGATTTAAACGTTTAATCATTCATTAATTCAGTCTTTCATTCATTTTACTGTGTTGGAAAAGTTACTTATGCATCAGGGCAATGTCAGAGTATATAACAAGCAAATCCTGAAACATCAACAAGTTTATCTTTCTATGCGGTGATCCGGTTTAAGTTATCTAATATGGTTCAATCCTGGATTGATTTTTGAGTGTCCTCGTTTCACTTTAGTGCAACAGAGAGAATAAGACATTCACATGCAGGACGTGCTTTTTTAGGCCAGCTCACCGCAGTGTTTCATTTGAGATACCAAAAACTCATAGAGTCAAAGATCCATATCTCTAGATGGATGCATTTCAAACCACAGACCTTCTGAATAATTTCCCCTTTAATCTTCTGACATCAGCCCCCAGCACAGAGACCTGTGGGCCTGCCAAAAGACTACAAGTCCAGGTGAAATGAGCTTTAAGAGTACTTCTGCTTTTAACCCGAAACAAGCTTTACGTGATTCACCTTCACTTTATTTTATAAAACTATACAGCTAAAAGAGTTGACATTTTTATAAGGATAAGGTCAAATCTGAAGTGCTGTGTATTTGCAACTGGGTTGTGACTCACAGGTGGGTTTTGTGTGGGCTTGAAGCCCATAAAGGAGATCAAATCAAAGTTGAAATCTTTTTAAATATCTGTATCTTTATATAACATGAAAAACATTGCATTGGACTTGACTTCAGTATAGGAACTGATATTTTGTTTCTAACTATCTTGAGTATCAGGCTGTTGTGATGCTGAGGAAAATTTGTTCATGGCTTCTTTCTCTCTCTATCTCTTTAATTTATATTTAACAATAAAAATGTTTTTACCCATCTTATCTCTTGTGAGCTTTTCCTTTTTGGGAATTTAGCAAGAACTAAGGAATGGAATTTCTACTTTAAAATAATTTACTTACGTGCAAACTGATTGAAATATTGTGGGCTTTTAACAGCATACTAAGTGTAGTTAAATAGAAAAGTATTTGTTTAAAGTCATTTTAAATGCAAGCTTGGTTTTAAAAATGAAAAACTTGTAGTATTTAGAGTGCATGACAAGTAAGGGAATTCCTGGTGCTTTTTTCTAAATTGGACCCAAATTTGAAAGGTGCACTAATAGGTGATGATATTATAGCATGAGTTTGTATCTTTGCATCTTTTTGTATTTTTTTTAAGTGAAAGATAAAAAAGCCTAAATCAAAAGACATTATTGTGCAATAACTACTGTAATATTTAATTTTAACCCTGATAAAGAATGGAGTAAACAATGTAGTAGCTCTATGCAAACAAAAATAATATTTACTGTATAAATTATATGAGTAGCACTGAATTATGCTATCCGAAACATAGCCAAGGAATCCCAGGGTTGAGGAAATGGATGCGACTGGGGCTGTACATCACATGCTTCAGGCAACAGGCCAAAAGACCCAGGGGGAGTGACACAGAGCCGTAAAACTCTGGAGCAAGAACCAGATTCATAACTCAGCCTCGTTTAGAGCAGGAAAATGGATCTAATTTTAGCATTTATGCAGAAAGCCAGTTTGAAATAGTGGAAATTTGTATTACAGAAAGTATAGCTGTCAGCCAATTAAATAAAACATGTAGATTGACTGTTATTTCAACATTCTATGAGTTAGTTGGTTGTTAGACTAATGAAATCAGTACTGAGCACCTGCATGCCTTAGTTTTGTTCTTCTGCTTGCTGCTATTCCATTGCTAACCAGACACACGCAGTCTGAGTGTGCAGCGTTGATATACGTGCAGTACATTCTGATATAAACACAGATTAATTTATGACTACGATAATCCAAAATAAGCGTGTATGGTGCTTTGGTAATGTGTAAATTAGACGTTGGGTTCTGGAATCCGTCATCAGTTTGTCAGTGAATCCACCACACCGCTTCCACAACTCAAGGCCTTGTGACATAGGGTTACCACTAAAAACATGGACTGCAGTGAATGTCTGCTATCACATAAAGTTTGATGGCCTTAAAGGAAATTTCCATGTTTGATATGAAAATGTGACTCACCCGTCAATTTAATTTGTATTTCAGTTTATAGTCAAGGTTCTAAAAAATAGCGATATAGTCAGCCAAAAGTAATGAAACTGAGTTATTTATGTTTACATGTTTAGGTTGTAGACTTACACAGTACACTAAACTGGCAAAATAAGGGCATTTTATTTTCTCAATCTGTGAGTGCATTGAGTTTCTTATAGTCGTAATGTATGGGTTATGGTACTTCCTTCATGCATCAAATATCTTGTTTCCTGAGGTCTGATTGGCATCGTTCAGTAAAGTCAAAGTATGATAAGAGTTCCTCTGAAAGAAAAGCAGAAATGCGTACAGACAGACATGTTTGAATGTTGACGCTGCCCCTCAGAGACGATGCTATCATGCTAAGATGTCTGTCTTCTTTTGAAAGTTCTAGGCTTATCAGTACACCATTTCCAACCAGGCATTTACCACTGCTCACTGTTCAAATGCCACTAAACGATGTGTAATATATGTGTACTACCTTACATTATTCATTTATTCAACCTTTTTGCTTAACATGGAAAGTATGTGGGAGAGATACCTTTGTGAAAAAGAAGTGTGCTAATTGTATTGAATTTTGTTGTAGTGTACTTCAAACCTTAAAAGTTTACTTTTAAAAAGGTGAACTTGCAGATATTATAAAATTAATTATATAAACTGCTGCTTAAGTGTACGCACAGTATACTTTAATGTTTTTTAACGTTTAACGTTTTAATCATGTCAGATTAAATATTTTATGTTAAAGTTTTACTTTAAGGAAAAGTCCTACTTGAGTGGGTCAACTCTAAAGTTGATATAATCTTAAACTACAATACATTTTCATTTAATTCTCCTTTTTTAAAGTATGTACTTCTTTTTATAGACCAGGAATTAGGAAAAGACATAAGCCAAAGTTCAACCAGACAAACAAACTGTGAAACGGGCTAAAAAAATGTAAATAGAGCCACAATCTATTGTATATTTGTTATTATATAACACTGGTTCTTTTTAAAGCTGACGGAGATGGTGATGTTGACCTTTCTATTGAACTTTGGATTGCCCAATCACAGCTCTAAAAACATCTGAGGGTAACAGGATGTAATGTTATTCAGTTTCTGTCAGGTACTGCACTCCCGTCACTTCTCCAAACCACCGTCTCCTTTCTTTATCTCACTCTCTCTTTCTTTCTCATTTTAAGCCACAGTATTGTCTTCTTGTCTCCTTCTTTGTAACGCGTCTTCCTTGCTCTAGGAAGTCTGCGTTGGTTCCGGCAAAACAAACTCTCGCTCGCAGACACACCTTATCAGTCCATTTATCTCTTCAATCTATTTCCTGAGCAGGGGATGAGGGCTTTGTATCCCTCGCTCTGTTTGCCTTCAGTTGAGTGTGATTATGAATGAGGAGAGCAGGTCTGAATCGGTCTAGTTTTGAATGCTTGAACTCCTCTGCTGTTCTTCTCTGAGCTGTGACATAATTACTTACAGATTCCACTACATAGCACAGCAGATATTCACGGTGGAGGTCAAGCCTGAGCTCTGAGTTGCATAAAAGAGACTTTTGATACATGTTTCATTTAATGGATTTGAGGTTTAAGATGAGGGAGATGTGGGTATTCACTCTTTTTCTTTCCATCATTCATTTGATGGATGCTAGTCCGGAGGCAATGGAAATGTGAGCGCTTTATGAGGGATAGCCTTTATACTGTATATAGAAGGCAATGTGATTGTGTGTGTGTGTGTGTGTGTTTTCAGTATTTATTTATTTTACTGATAATCCTGGTTATAAATTAACCTGGTTAGTCCATGGTTTATGTCAAAGCATAATGGATAGGTAAAAAACCTATAGGGAACTGCCAACTTACTTTTGTGCATTTAAATATTTGCAATAATAATTACACATTTCTTATGATGATATACTGTATACTATACTCACATATAATATGATATTATGAAATGTACAAATATTAAATTACATTTATTTTAATAAAATAAAAGCTCACTTAAGGAGTACAGGTGCATCTCAATAAATTAGAATGTCGTGGAAAAGTTCATTTATTTCAGTAATTCAATGAAAATTGTGAAACTCGTGTATTTAATGAATGCAATGCACACAGACTGAAGTGGTTTAAGTATTTGGTTCTTTTAATTGTGATGATTATGGCTCACCTTTCACAAAAGCCCTCAACAAATTAGAATATGGTGATATGCCAATCAGCTAATCAAATCAAAACACCTGCAAAGGTTTCCTGAGTCTTCAAAATGGTCTCTTGGTTTGGTTCACTAGGCTACACAATCATGGGGAAGACTGCTGATCCGACAGTTGTCCAGAAGACAATCATTGACACCCTTCACAAGGAGGGTAAGCCACAAACATTCATTGCCAAAGAAGCTGGCTGTTCACAGAGTGCTGTATCCAAGCATGTTAACAGAAAGTTGAGTGGAAGGAAGGAAAAGTGTGGAAGAAAAAGATGGACAACCAACCGAGAGAACTTTGGCTTCTCAAATAAGTTAAAACTTTAAAACTTTTTTTTCTCGGCAACCGAGAGAGCCTTATGAGGATTGTCAAGCAAAATCGATTCAAGAATTTGGGTGAACTTCACAAGGAATGGACTGAGGCTGGGGTCAAGGCATCAAGAGCCACCACACACAGATGTGTCAAGGAATTTGGCTACAGTTGTCGCCAGAGATGTCTTTCCTGGGCTATGGAGAAGAAGAACTGGACTGTTGCCCAGTTGTCCAAAGTCCTCTTTTCAGATGAGAGCAAGTTTTGTATTTCATTTTGAAACCTAGGTCCTAGAGTCTGGAGGAAGAGTGGAGAAGCTCATAGCCCAAGTTGCCTGAAGTCCAGTGTTAAGTTTCCACAGTCTGTGATGATTTGGGGTGCAATGTTATCTGCTGGTGTTGGTCCATTGTGTTTTTTGAAAACCAACATCACTACACCTGTTTACCAAGACATTTTGGAGCACTTCATGCTTCCTTCTGCTGACCAGCTTTTTAAAGATGCTGATTTCATTTTCCAGCAGGATTTGGCACCTGCCCACACTGCCATAAGCACCAAAAGTTGGTTAAATGACAATGGTGTTGGTGTGCTTGACTGGCCAGCAAACTCCCCAGACCTGAACTCCATAGAGAATCTATGGGGTATTGTCAAGAGGAAAATGAGAAACAAGAGACCAAAAAATGAAACCAGAATCCAAAGAAAAAAAATGTCAAAGAAACCCTTTGCTTCTATACCACCTCTGTAGTGCCACAAACTGATCACCTCCATGCCATACCAAATTGAGGCAGTATTTAAAGCAAAAGGAGCCCCTACCAAGTATTGAGTACATATACAGTAAATGAACATACTTCCCAGAAGGCCAACAATTTAGTAAAAAATGTTTTTTTTTTATTGTTCTTATGAAGTATTTGAATCTGTTGAGATTGAATTGTGAATTGGTGGGTTTTTGTTAAATGAGCCAAAATCATCAAAATTAAAAGAACCAAAGACTTAAACTACTTCAGTCTGTGTGCATTTAATTTATTTAAGTTTCACAATTTGAGTTGAATTACTGAAATAAATGTACTTTTCCACGACATTCTAATTTATTGAGATGCACCTGTACACTTTCATGTTTCTTAACACACTTAAGTACACTTAACAAAATGTGGATGAGTGGAATGACATACTATGTCAGGGTTCTGTCACTTCGGTCTAGTGTTATTCATGGTTTTGTGACAGAGCCCTGACATTCCTGTCATGTCCTGTTTTCACGTGATTGTGCCGCCGGCACGCCCAGCCGTGCACTCTCATCTGCATACCTTGTTTCATGTTGAAGCATGGGGTTCGGATCGCACTCATGTCTTGAGTTTCGGTTTCATGTCGGGTTCGGACACTCGCCCAGTCTGTCTCATTGTGTGAGTGTGCGGTCTCGAGTTCGCCGCCAGCTTTTCTGTCCACTGTTTTGTGGTGTTGCATGCAGTTCGTGTTTTATCGCTGCGCATTCATGCAGCTGTGTGGCACAGCTTGTATATTCATTGGCTGTGAAGGATTACAAATTGTATTCTATGTTTGATTTGAATTCACTTCCTGACTAAGAGGTGTCGGGGCAAAGGTGCTTGAGATCGTTTCCTGACCATTTGGGCTTGGGACAGCTGTCTCTGATAATGGTAAGATCAATGAGTCAGACTACTGAGATTCAACCTTTGTTAGGTTTATTGGACCAGGAAGTTTCCTGTAACTAACTAACGCCTCCCTCAGATGTTTGCGTTCTTTGATGTTTGTCTCCACCTCAAAAAAATTCCCTCCTCCAAAAATACCTATAAGACAACCTGTAAATTACTTAAGAATGAGATTTTCGATGACTACAGATACCCAAGGACATGTCATAGAATAAAGAAATTCTGCTGACAATCCAATCCGAAGTCTCCTGGTCTTCTCTTCTGAGTTTTCTACTTTAGAAGAACAGAGTTTTCAACAGATGGTGCCGTGCCCAGGATAGAGTTCCAGCTTCCTCACCTGAAAAACTTCAAGCTCAAACAAAGATCTGCATCTTTTGGAATCCAGCGAAACTTCAAGCTGAACAAGGATTCCCAGACTGAATTTTTCTCGCAACCAAGAGTGTGGTGAGTGGCTGTCTCTAATCCAAAAGAACCTAAGACCAGTGTATCCTCTGTGCCGTCAGAGAAGAGTTAACATACATCTGTAGGGTTTGTTTAACTAAATTTTATCCTCTGTTTCAGGCAGGGAAGAGTTTATCCTCTAAAGTATTTTAGAGATGAGTTTAACCTCTAAAGATTTTAGAGATGAAAGTATCCTCTGTTCTTGTAGGCAGGAAGTTTATCCTCTGTTTCAGGCAGGGAAGAGTTTATCCTCTAAAGATTTTAGAGATTAAAGTATCCTCTGTTCTTGTAGGAACGTTTATCCTCTGTTTCAGGCAGGAAGAGTTTATCCTCAAAGTTTTTTATTTTAGAGATGAGTTTAACCTCTAAAGTTTTTATTTTGAGATGAAAGTATCCTCTGTTCTTGTAGGCAGGACGTTTATCCTCTGT
Source organism: Gymnocypris eckloni scoliostomus (assembly GCA_027564155.1). Taxonomy (NCBI): domain Eukaryota; kingdom Metazoa; phylum Chordata; class Actinopteri; order Cypriniformes; family Cyprinidae; genus Gymnocypris; species Gymnocypris eckloni. Next base: position 8,671,395 of record CM050423.1, on the reverse strand, counting down.
TTCAGGCAGGGAAGAGTTTATCCTCTAAAGTTTTATTTTAGAGATGAAAGTTTATCCTCTGTTCTTTCAGGCAGGAAGATTTTGGGCATTACGTGCTAAAATGAGTTATCCTCTGTTTCAGGCAGGAAGGTTAGCATTTCGTGCTAATAATTTAGTTTTATCCTCTGGTAGGTAGGAAGGTGTGAAGTGTTGGTAATTTGGAAATTTAACAATAGTTAAGTTTTTTTACAAATGTCCTCTGTTGATCAGAGAAGTGTTTGTTTTGTTTGTGTGGCAAGAAACTTACAAAATGGTTAGAATGAATGCTAGGCTGATTCCAACCACAGAAAAGATGGGTCTAGAGTGGTCAGATAGTGAATTCAAAACACTGTTAGAAACAAATGGACCTAATAGTCACTGAAAAGTTAGACAAAACTAACGTGAAATATGAGATTCATCCAGACAAGACTTGGTCGGTAGATGAGTGTAAGGTACTAGGAGCAAGTATGTAAGAACAATGTGAAAGGCATTATCTGTTGTTACAGAGAATTCAGTTTAACATTAGCTACACAACAGTCTCAGCGAACTCAGAGCTAGAGAAACAGAACAATGAACTCGTGCAGAGTGTCCACTTTGACTAAGAAATTGAACCTCAAGAAAGCTGCAGCCAAAGCTGATGTGGAGTTAGTCAGGATAACATTTACCCTGATTTACAAGCAGTCTTTGAAACAGATGTAGCTCTCCAATCAGTAACTGATGTGCCTAAATTCAGTCAATGTTGAGGAAACTGATAGTGTTCCTCCCAATTCTTCTGTTGTGCAAATACAAACTGTTGCCAACGCTTTATGTCCTAAAGATATAGAGACTATCTCAGAGTTTACGGCAGCACACAAACATTTAACTGAATTTAGAAGAACATTGATCTCAAGATGGGTAGAAGCTTATCCAACAGGGCGTTACAGCTGCACATACTGCTAAATGTCTTGTCACTGATTTCATTCCCAGATGGGGATTACCAGATTGCATTGACTCAGATCAAGGTACCCACTTCACAGGACAGGTAGTCAAGGAAGTGTCTAGAATGTTGAAGATTAAGTGGAACCTTCACTGTCCCTATAGGCCACAAGCATCAGGACAGGTTGATCTTAGAAATGCTGATGTGCACATTGTTTCAGATGCCCTGACCGCTTACTGTGAAAACCTCACAAAGGCAGTGCAGAGTGCCAAAGAGAGAGTTGAGTCTGGCAGACTCCACCAGAAGGTGGACACACAATCGTCCCAGGTCAATGGGTCATGATAAAGTTCAAAACAAGCCATTAGAGCCTAAGTGGTACGGACTAGAGTTCTGCAGGGCTCAAAACTGAAGCCGAACCCGGCCCGCTCGAGATCGCCTGACCGACACCCGACCCGAAGGCACAGTTAAATTTAGAGCCCGAACCCACCCAAATCCCCCGCCCCGACCGAATAACAAAAAAAGGAAGAAGGTTGCCACATTGCATGCAAAGAAACGGATTAATCAAGGCTGCCATTTCACAAACATTTACCAGTTAGGAAAGTTTGTGAACATCAGGCAGCTGATACATTCTGCCGAGTTTATGAATTTTGTATGGACAAGATGATGATGACCGTGCAAATTATGGTCATTTTGTCAGTTAAGGCTCGTTAGCATTCTGTCTACTTTAAATCAGACATAAGCCTTAAATAAGATTGTATTTATTTGAATGAATTAATCATTTATTTGAGAGAGAGAGAGAGAGAGAGAGAGAGAGAGAGAGAGAGCGAGCAGCGAGTGAGAGAGAGGAAAGTTGCGCGCATGTGAACCTGCGCTCTGCTGCCTTCTCACAAGCAATGAGGCTTAGTCTTCAAAACAACGATTTTGCCACCTCATTGCAGAGAAATATAATGTTGTGACTTGAGTCAGTAGCCTGTCAAGCTATTTTACTAATAAAGTTCCCGTTGTTTGTGCGCGATCTCTGATATGTGTGTGCGCAAGGCCTATGAAAGCAGCAAGCCTCAGCATATAGTTTTGGTTTAGCTACAAACCCGAACCCGACCCGAGCCCGAGGCTAATTAAACATTAACCCGAAACTCCGCCCCAAACCCGAAAGTGGGACCCGGGTTCGGCGGGTAGCAGACCTCTGCACCACATCAAGTGATGTTGATTACAGCAGCTGCAGTATTGGGTCAGGGGAAAACTTGGACTCATGTGACACACTGTAAGGTTGTTCCTCCCCTGCAGGGATAGGATAGGGCAGACACAAGAACCAGTGAGGAGCCCAGGAACCGAAAGCAACAGGCTTGGGGCCAACCCTGAGGTGAATTTCCTCATAGGCCTTTCCCCATCCAATAGTCCATCCTTTCCTCACTGTTCTTTAGGTGTCACAGGAATTAAGAAATAGGGAAAGAAGGAACAACCATAGGACTATATTTTGAACAGAGGATACAACCCTAATGTTTGCAGACTCTACAAATACTGCTCTGTGCCGTTGGTCTCTCTTGTTTGTGTTTCTTTCTTCCTCTGTGCAGATTCCACCTGATGGCTGTCCTGAGATCCATATGCACCGCCCTTCTCACCCGCGGATGAAGCCACAACCTCTAGAAAACAACCAGACCCATCGAGCCAACTATCATAAGAAAGAGTACACAACGCAGAGACTCACATACGGAACTTCAGTCATCCATCAACATGATTAAGATTTTCATTATTAACCATCATGGACACGCAAAGTGTAGACCCCAGAAACAACATGACAGAGCCATGAATATGTCAAGAAATGCCTTGTTTGCTGGAAAGAACCTTGCATGCCACGCACCTTCAGTGAGCAGAATCCCATGGGTGGCACACCCTATCTCCAAATGTGACACGTCTTATTCGATCATCATACCAGTGGATTACACAAGGATACATGTCACAACGTAACAATTCCTCCAGCTCGTGATTGGACTACCATCCTGCAACCTAACTTCAGCTACTCCCATCATGACAGATCTACTCATGCCAAGGATGTTCTATTGGTGCATGGAAAACTCCCCAGCATCGACTACACTGGTGAAATTTCGTGAGCTAGCGTGATTGAAAGAAGAACCGAATTCGATGTGTATGCAATACATCAGATACGAAAGAGGAGAATGATTTAAAAGAGTGTCTCTCACGTGGAACCCATATGAACCTTTTTTGCCATAAATCAGTGGTGTATGATTCCTCCACCGACTGGCACTTTGTGGTTATGTGGGACTTCTGTCACAGCATCCTACCCAGCCAATTCAATGGCAGGTGCACCCTGGTTTATGTCCTACCAGCCATCAGAGAAAATACACACTCCACCTCAAGTTCTCCACATCTACAAAATTCAGCTTCTACCAACAAAGATGGCTGCATTCCAGGACTCACTTGTGTACAAACTGGTGGTGAACTCTTAGCATTAATCCCATCGTATGGTGTCATGCAGGCTCGATCAAGTCAGAAGCCCGTCATTCTGACAGAAATTGGCCAATGATACGGTTTTGGCCTCAACATCAAGGACACTCTTGCCTCGCACAAGATGATGATCTTACAGAACAGAGTGGCCTTGGATTACATTCTTGCAACACAAGGGGAGCCTGTACCATTATCGGTCCTGAATGCTGCACCGGGTTAATGGATCCAACCGAGAACTTGAACAAAATCCAACAAGACATTCTTGGTCTTCAGCAAAATTACACCAGATGACTGAAGATAATTCTTCATGGTTCGGAAACTTGTTAGGTAAACCCTGGCTGTGGATCAAGGAAATAGCAATTCTGCTCTTGTTTCTCCTACTTGCATTTTCTATGCATCCGCAGTATCAAGTGTTTCTTGCAGCAAATGACGCCTACAAATGACAGTTCCAACCAGAAGAGAGATTACCGTAAGAACTTCACGGACCCTAATTGCATGTTTTGTTTCTGTGTCATGCAACATATAAAGCAACACAGAACATGTACGATGTGCCTGTAACGATTACAAGGACAGCTGTGCATCTCCATCTAATGGTAAGATCAATGAGTCAGACTACTGAGAGATTCAACCTTGTTAGGTTTATTGGACCACGGAAGTTTCCAACTAACTAACGCCTCAGATGTTTCTGTTCTTTGATGTTTGTCTCCACCTCAAAAGTCCCTCCTCCATACCTATAAGACAACCTGTAAATTACTTGAATGAGATTGATGACTACAGAATACCAATGACATGTCATAGAATAAAGAAATTCTGCTGACAATCCAATCCAAGTCTCCTGGTCTTCTCTTCTGAGTTTTCTACTTTAGAAGAACAGAGTTTTCAACAGCTCATGCTTTCATGTTGTCATGTCTTGTGTGAACACATGGCTTATGCGTTTCCTCATTAGCTGCGTGTTCGTGTCCTGTTTTGCACATGGCTGGTGATTTGTTTGCTGGCCATGTGCTTGTGTTTACGTTTTGTGTGAGCACATGGCTTTTGTCTTAGTTTTCTGTGTGCCATGTGCTCTCATGTCAATTGTCTTGACCCCACCCGTGTGTTACCTGATTATTGGTTAATTTGCCCCACATGTCTTTCCTCGTTACCCTCCTCATTTGCTCCCTTTATAATCTCCTTGTGTTTGCAGTCCTGTGCCAGTTCGTCATCGTTTCACCATCGCATGTATCCTATCGTGTCCTGTGTGCCTTGTCGTGCCCTGTTTGCCTTGTTGTGCCCTGTCCTGCTTTGCCAAGCTTGCCAGCTGTCCTGTTTTTACCCTACGGGGTAGTTTTTGTTGCTGATTTGTTTTAATTTTTTATTTATCAAAATAAAGCCCATTCTCCTGCACAACTGAGTCCTCGCCTCAACCCTTCATCCCCAACCCTGACATACTAAACCTAAATAAATAACTATACTTATTTCTAAATGTTATAAATTTGAACTGTAGTTTATTATTTGATATTACACTAAATAGTTATATATTTAAATGTTATAAATTCTAAGTTCATCATTACATCTTGTGCGTCATTACAATTCTGTGCAATTACAAGTATATTTAAATACAAGTTTCAATGGAAATTGCATTAAAGTGTATTTTAGCTTATCATAAATGCTTGTCAGTACATTTGGCAGTACACATTAACTGTATTTCAAAGACTATAGATGTAATTATGGAAAAAATGCACATCATAAACTTAACTGGGTCAAAAAAGTGCTGTTAACTAACTGGGTTGAATATAAGTTAAAACTATAATACGTTTTCAAAGAATACATATAATACTGTTCCCTTTCAAGGGAACTCCGTTGTGTTGATTTGACGCTTTAGGGGAACGCTTTGCGTTATAAGTCTTGAAGCACATGTGAAATCAATACAAGGTATAATTGGGACGTCAGAGCGAGTGACGTCACGAACCAGGAAGTCCTGCCCAAACGAAGCTGTCACTAGCTTTTTGTGTCTTCACAAGCGCTCTGTGTGAAATTGTCTGTCCTATTTGGTGTTGTCTGTCATTACTTTAATACAAAGAGAACAGATATGGCGAGCAAGCAATGACAATCTTTTAGAATGTGCGTTCTTCCCTGCCCGCGTTATCTAAACGGGTGGGGATACACACATTCTTTGTGTTGCCTGTTAGGGAGAGGACCATGCACAGTCAGCGCTCGAGAGTGCTGTGAGCATGCGATGTGCTTCCCTTGCGGACACTCCGATCCCGCCTGGTTCTTTCTCACAATGAGAACCTCTTATCAGGTTGGGAAGCAGCGCTATGTTTCTTCAACCTGATTGAGGCAATGTAAATTTCAACTATCTGATTCTGAGGAATTAGATGTTGTTAGTGTCAATGCAACAGATACTGAGGATTCGCCACCTCAGTCTCGAGCTTGTTGAGGTTGTAACAAGAGCGGTCGACTGGCCAGCAGAGAAGGAGGATGTTCGTTCAAAAAATATATATATATATATAAAATAATACATATAAAAAAAGGACGCTTTCTGCCTTCTCGTGCACAACCTCAGAGAAGGTTGTGCACACAAACATCTCACTATTCCTCTATAATAAATAAATAAGTCCCCAGTTTTACCCATTAAGCCAGTGAGAACTATATCAGCACTGGTGGGATAGGAAGCGGCTGTTCAGGCAGCAGCATTTTGACACACAATGTATCTGCTGCAAGCCTACCAGGCTGAATTGTTAGGAGATCACGATGAAGGCGAAGGTTTTGATCACAGATTTGTCTCTCAGGGCTATGGCAGCACCTGGTGGCCACTGAGAGACATTTATGGTTGAATCTGAGTAACATCAAGAGAAAAGATAAAAACTTCTTATGGATGCTCCTTTTTCCCTCTGACCTCTTCGGCGATGCAGTTAAGTCGGTTGTCGAGAGAATTCAGGAATCAGCTAACCAAGCAGCTGCATTCCAGAAACTCATCCCCCGCCATACCATTTCTCCAGGGCTGCTGAGCGGGAGCAGCCCCAAACATCTAAGCAGAGCGTGGCTTTTTGTGCTCCCCCAACTAAATAATGGGGACACGTGAAGCGCGCTCAACCGCAGCCTTCGAAGTGTAAAACTAATTTGAGGACCATTATTATTTCTAAGAAGGCTGCGGGAAAGAAGACCTGACGCCCGAGGGCTCAGGCCAATGAGGACATCCCCCCGAAGTGGAGCTGTCAACACCTCATTTTACGGTGTCCGTCTCCCTTCGGTGTCCTCAGGACCTCATGTACTTCAGGGCGCGGTGGTCTCCGGTGAGTGCATATATCAAGGTCCACCCAGAAACGTAGTGAGGAGGGTTTCAGAGCGGTCAGTTCAGACACATCCTGACGGTTCACTGTTTCAGGATCGTTCTGACTGCACAAATACATATAAATCCAGAAACCAGTCTCGAGAGACTGGTACCTCTAGTAGAATTTTTGGCAGCGTGGGAACTTCTGCCAAATATATCTAGTTGGTTCCTGCAGACTATAGAAAAAGGGTATCAATACAGTTCGGGTCTCGCCCTCCCAGGTTCATGGGGGTGTTGTCCACCGAGGTGGCCCCCCAGCAGGTTCTGATAATGGAACAAGAAGTGAAAGTTCTGTTAGAGAAAGGGGACATAGAATATGTACCTCACTCCAACAGGGAAACCGGGTTTTACAGCCGGTATTTCATAGTTCCAAAGAAGCATGGGGGGTTGCGTCCCATTTAGATCTTCGAGTTCTGAACGACTCCGTCATGCAGCTCAAGTTCAAAATGTTAACTTTGAGACAAATCGTGCCACAGATCAGATCCGAGGACTGGTTTTTCACAATAGATCTCAAGGACGCATACTTCCACATATCCATCCTTCCGTGTCACAGGAGGTTCCTGAGGTTCGCTTTTGGGGCAAAGCATACCAATATCGGGTTCTTCTGTTCGGCCTAGCATTATCACCCCGCACTTTCATGAATGCGTAGATGCAGCCCTGGTGCCTCTTTGGCTTCAGGGTATTCGCATTATGAACTACATTGACGATTGGTTGATTCTAGCTCAGTCGCATTACTTGGCAGTGCGGCATCGAGATATCGTTCTGGCCCACATGAAAGAGTTGGAGTTACGGCTAAACGACAACAAGAGTGTGCTTTCTCCACTACAGAGGACCACTTTCCTTGGCGTGGTATGGGACTCAACGTCGATGCAGGCGCACCTGTCACCGGCATGTATAAAGTCCATCCTGTCAGCTGTGAAGAGAATAAGGCTAGGCCAGTCACTCACTGTCAAACAGTTTCAGAGACTGTTAGGTCTTATGGCAGCAGCATCTAACATGATACCTTTTGGACTGCTGTACATGAGACCTCTGCAGTGGTGGCTCAGGACCAAAGGGTTTTCCCGAGGGGCAACCCCTTTCGCATGATCAAGGTCATGCATCGATGCTTTCGTGCCTTGGTAATGTGGAAGAAACCTTGGTTCCTGTCTCAGGGTCCTGTGTTAGGAGCTTCATGTCGTTGCAAGATGCTCACGACAGATGCCTCTCTCACGGGCTGGGGAGCGATCTTAGAGGGACACTTGAGTCAGGGTCTGTGGAAGGACCAGCATCTCTGATGGCACATCAACCGTCTGGAGATGTTGGCTGTATTTCTTGCTCTCAAGAATTTCCTAGCAGAACTCAGGGGCCATCATGTGCTTGTCCACTCAGACAACACATCGGTGGTCTCCTATATAAATCACCAGGGGGGTTTGCGATCACGTCCACTATGCAAACTGGCATGCTAAATCCTCCTGTGTTCGAGCAGCTTACATCCTGGGGGCCCACAATATAGGAGCAGACATCCTGTCGAGACAGGCTGAGGCCCAGGGAATGGAGGCTCCAGGGGTGGAGCTGATATGGAGGGAGTTCGGCCAGGCACAAGAGGATCTGTTTGCGTCTCAAGAGACGTCTCACTGTCCACTCTGGTTCTCCCTCACGCATCCAGCTCCACTCGGACTGGATGTGATGGTGCAGACGTGGCCGAGGCTTCATATCTATGCATTTCCCCCGATCGCTCTGCTCCCGGGAATCCTGAAAAGAGTTCACCGGGACCGGGTTCTACTACTTTTCATTGTCCCGCGGTGGCCGGGCAGAGTATGGTTCGCAGATATAACATCCCTTCTCGATGTGCCTCCTCTGGAGCTCCCCATCAGGAAGGACCTTCTGTCCCAAGCAGGGGGCTCGATATTTCACCCCCAACCAGAACTGTGGAAACTGTGGGCTTGGCCTCTAATGGGGCCCAGCTCTTAGACTGAGGTCTCTCAACCGAGGTTCGCACTTATGTATATTCTTTCAAATTATATTATTTCCATTGTGTATTTCTTTTTCACAAGGGTATTTTTTTAAAGAATAGCTACACAAGCTAAACTTCTAGCAAAGTCTTGGCTCTCTAAAAATAAATGTACCCGACAATATTTTAATTTTCAATTCATTTAATTAATTCAATAAGTGGAAGAACTCAGTGTGTACAAGCTGAGGGTAAACTATCTGATTCATTGCTGATTGCCAAAGGTGTATTGTGCTGGGTCCCCTTTTATATACCATTTATATAAACAGTCTTGATTACGACATTCAGGATGCCAACTTTCACTTCTATGCAGATGACTCTATCGTGTATTGTAGCGCTTCTTCTGGACAACAAGCCCTTTATAAGCTCCAGCTAGCCTTTGATGTCATCCAATCACGGATTTACAATATAAAACTTGTTCTGACTGTTGATAAAACCAAATATATGCTGTTCTCAGGTACAATTTTTTTTTATAACAATGTATCCTCTCTTCAGACCCTACAAGGTCCCGTGATCGAATTAGTAAAAGAGTACAAATATCTTGGCATTGTTGTGGGCAATGTACTATCTTTTAGCTTTCACATCACTTAACTGAAGAATTTTTTTAAAATTAAGCTTGGGTTTTATTTTAGGAACAAGTTTAGCTTTTCATTCAATGTACGAGAGAAATTGGTTACTACAACTTTTCTAGCCGTGCTTGACTATGGTGTTGTAGTGTATCGGTTCGCACCATCATATCTTCTTTCCTCTTTAGATGCCGTTTATCATGGTGCTTTACGTTTTATATCAGATTGTAAACCCTCAACATATCACTGTATATTGTATAACAGAGTCAAGTCAAGTCACCTTTATTTATATAGCAATACAAATATTATTATTTATTAACAATACAAATTGTGTCAAAGCAACTACACAATATCAAAACAGGATTTTTTTTTAGTTAAAGGCATTTCATTATTGAATTCAGTGATGTCATTGTACAGCTCAGTTCAGTTTAAATAGTATCTGTGCAATCAAGTAGGTGATATCGCTGGAAATTAAGTGTCCCCAACTAAGCAAGCCAGAGGCGACAATGGCAAGGAACCAAAACTCCATTGGTAACAGAATGGAGAAAAAACCTCTGGAGAAACCAGGCTCAGTCGGGGGGCCAGTTCCCCTCTGGCCAGACGAACCAGTAGTTTGTTCCAACTGCAGCAAAGTCAGTGTAAGGGCTCCACTGGTTCCAGTGGTCCTATCCCAATGTCTGTCTAGGTGACAAAGTCCTCATCTGTCTCTGTAGGTTGTAGAGTAGGTTGGTCTTCTTTGCTTATCAGAATAAAAGAGCACTGGTATATAATTATTTTTAAAGCCATTTTGGGGATGTTGCCCTCATATCTCTGCTGTCTTATAAAACAGAAAACTGTTGAGAAATACTTCCTTTGCTCACAAAATTGTTATACTCTCTCTGTTCCTTTTGTTCAATCTGAATTAGGTAAAAATGCTTTTATGTACGCAGCTCCATCTGACTGGAATCTTCTGCAATCAAAATTGAAATTACAAAATTAGCTGTCTTTGGATCATTTTAAAACAGCAATTCGGCAAATGGAAATTGACTCAACGATATGTAACTGTGTGTCTCTATTCTGTTTGTGTTGTAATATTTTGTGATGAAACTGATGTATTGCTGCCCATTTTGGCCAGAACACTCCTGCGAAAGAGAGGAGTGTTTTGTCTTATTGGTTTATTATTATATATGGTTAATTTGATATATTTCTATTATATTATCTATTTAGCAGTGCGTTTATTCTCTTGTGGCACCAGCAATGGATACGCTTGTCAAAACAAAGTATACGCTTTCAGTGCGAGGGATTTCTTATTGTTAACTAGGGGGTTTTCCCTCTCAGATTATTATTTTGATAAATATCCCTTCATTGTCTTCTAAAACAATGCACAAAAGGCTGCATTTGATGTAGCACTGAATGCCCTGCACCCCTGCCCACAGTGGCTAGTCTTTTGAGGCATGGGTTTCTTTTTCCAATGGTTTGGCAGGCCAGGCTGGATGGTTGTGCAGAGGGACAGAGAGGGGGTCTATGATGGGGTGAAAACTTGCAGCAGCCTTTGGGACAATTACAAGAGAAACAGCCGACGGCTCCTGTGTTTCATATCCTCCGAACTGGCGAACTCCTGCGAGTCTGTGTCTGTTGGCCTGCAGTGAAAGCCTGCTTTGTGTTCTCACACCTCATGTAATGAACTGAGGTATTGTGGACCGGGTCTGAGGTGTCCGCACTCACGATAAAGCACACAAGATGCCAATTAGCACTGTGAGCCAACCTTTCATTCATCCTTTATTTATTCTGTTTATTTTTGTTGGACACAATTATTTCTGACATGGCGTTTCATTGGAGTGAATTGTGATGGGAAGCTACCATCTGAGCCCAGTGATTGGTCAGTAGACAGGGGGTTGTGTCGCATTTTGTCTTTGGACGTAGAATTTACATGTTATTGTTCTGTCCAGACTCAAAGCTTGGTAGTTGTATTCTACTACCTAAATTAGAAACAACTTAATCTCATTCTTTCTATATGGAAAAACATATACATTTATTTGAGCCTGGTCTCATGAAAATGCGTATAAATAGTACGCCAAATAAAAATAAAAACGTGGTATTGATACGCAAAAATTGACTTTGGCGTGCATATGATACGCTTGTGTTTAGCATGCATATATTACTAAATGAGTTGGCGTGCATATAATACTTAGTTTTCACATTATAAGAAATATGTTGGCGTGCATATTATACGCAATCTACCCCACAACCCTATTGCTACCCATTGCATAGCACATATGCGAAGTAAATTTTTTGCGTATCAATACCACAAGTTTTTGTTTTTATTTGGTGTACTATTTATATGCACTTTCATAAGATCAGGTTGTTAATTCTTAGGCTTAAGTATTTATTAGCACAGTATCACCATGAAATTATGGCAAACAATATAATATATATGAACTTTCTTATTATTAGAACATTAATTGTCCTTACAAAACATTGCTATATTAACCACATCATAGTGATTTGCATTACTTATTTAAATATTTTGTTTATCACACATAGCCAAAAATAAATAAATAAATAGTGATGTTGTTACAGTGTAATTACTTTAGTTAGTAATATTAATTAACTGCATGTACTTGCATTGGGGTTAATATTAGGGTTAGGGTTTGTTGCTTGCAGTTTTGCCTGATTTACCATCATTATTATTATAATTATTATAATTAATATTATTATTATCATTATAAGTACATGTAATGTGTAACTAAGTGTTATCACAAACTGATTGCTTATTTAAAGAATGATTAGATTTTGAGTTCAAGCTTAATCAGATACATTTACTGAAATAATATTTAAATTATACAAAATAAATTACATTTTTAAAAATGATAAAATATACTAAAGTCTATCTTGTGTTACTTGTGCGTTTACTACATAATAATTATTAGGAACTAAGAGATAAAACATTTTTAATGCACTTGATTATTATGAGCTTTTTTTTTTAGTTCTGGATATTTTTGTATTAACTATCTGTAACAACTAAATATAAATAGATAAATAAATAAATTAATAAATTAATAAATTAATTAGATAGATAGATAGATAGATAGATAGATAGATTTTATAGGCTTTTCAGGACTTAATTTGGAGACCCCTGGTTTTACAGATATGACATTCCTCCATTACCTCCTTTAAGTTTACTCTATCATTCTGCTATCACTCCTTTGCCCTGTTTTCTCTCGCGTCTCCGTAATCTAATCTCTGCAGATGAACTGTATCCTCCTCTGTCCTGGTGATGCTTGTCAAACATGTCTGACCTGAAGTCTGCTCTCCCTCTGCTGCTGTCTGCTGACTGAACACATTCTCTTTGAAAGTGAAGGGATTTATGGGTCAAAGATGCTCATCAGAACTACATGTATAACGCTGAATGCTATCAACGAGCAAAGCGTTGTTTTTTGGACATGTTTCTAAATCTTAGAACCTGTCTGAAGTTATTTATTGATGGACAGATGATGGACAGGACTTTTCTTATCTTCCAGTACTATAACCCTCTATCACACAGTGTTTCCTCTCAGGAACAAACTTATTTTCTTGGCTACCAATGATGCATATACGATGGCAATAAAATGGTAATAAAGTGATGTTTGAGAATTAATTCATACATATTTTTCTTTACTTTTATGGCCTCGTGTTGTCAATAAAAAAAATTTCTATCACATAGCAGTTAGTGTCCTTCTATTGTCACATGAATAAAAAAAAAAACTTTTTTTTACTTTCTATAGATGGATTGATGGATGAATGGATGCAGGGATAATCACAGTGTGTTGATATACAAGTGTATAAATTAAAAAGAGAAGACAACAGTATTTAAAAACATTATTTTTTTCAGGACTATATCCTTCTGCCACAGATTCAAATTTTAGTTTGACAGTTTAACAGCTGAGCCCAAGCCTCCTTCACTAATTCGAAAAGGTCACTTTAGAACTTGTAACAAAGGAACGATGAGTTGCTTCATTAAAAGCATATTGGATTACTTTATTAGCTCATTGTATTCTGTGGAGTAGAGTATTAAGAAAGATACGTTGACTTAGCGAGTGTGATTACCTGCATCTGATACAGCATTCATTCTTCAGATCAATCTCATATTCACAATAAATCATTAGTTTGAATGGACACTGAGGAAAGCGATTTCTTTGTGGTACTATCCTTTCGTCTGTTTCCGATGACAGCACTACTCAGGGCATTTGTTGACTGTGTCAGTGTTGTTGAAAAGAATAATAACTTCCTTGTTTACAACCCTGTTTCAGTCTCTTTCAATATAAAAGCCTTTACTGCTGACTCACTCATAAAATCAGTCTCTTGTTGCCATCCAATGGCAGAATATTGTAACTAAAATCCCCATCACAAACACATATCCTTTCACATGCTAAATACTGCTATATAAAAAATTATTCATTTAATAATAAAATTCAATAAATGACAACAACAGCCGTCATTAATTTTCTATAGGCAATTCAATCAAAAGTACAATGGCAGCGCTCTGATATACAGCATTAAATGTAATTTTATTTTCTGCCTTCAGCCAAAACTATTTGGTCTGGAACAAATAATATATTAATGAGAAAAAGACTTCCCATTAGAATTACACAAAACAACTTATATCTCATGTTTTCATTATAGAGACATCAGAGGCCGAGGCAAATTCCAGAAGAGCCAGTCAAGGTAAGGCTGCTCTCCACAGCTTCATTAGCGTTGAACGCAAATAAACGTTATCTTTATTAACAAACCACATAATTGAAGTCTAAACAACTACATGTTCACCTAAAAAAACTTTTAAAACTACATTCTGTAATGCACAACAAAAGTATTATTTATAAAATTACAGTGGATTTGGGCGTTTGCCATGTGTCACACTAAGCAGTTGAGCCGCTGCTGCACTACATTTCCCAGCATCATGGTCACCTGCACTCCTTGTCAATCACTCACACCTGGAATCTATCAGTGGATCCTCCTCATCAATCATGCTCCCCATAAGAACATGGTTACTCCACACTCTCGTTGTCTGGTCTCACAGTTGTTTTGTATGACTTACCTGACTCACCTCACTGTTTACGCACCTCTAAGTACTCCAGTGATCTGCTCCTGGTTCTCCAGTGCTCCACCAATCATCTGCTCCGGACTAGCCTCCTGAGGAAAGGAAGGGAACACTTCCAATTACAATTACCTCACCCAGTTAAGGCTTCCTGTCTGTTTCAGTTACCTGAGTACTTGCCTGAAAGTCAATGTCTTGTCTCAGTCCTCAATTAACCTGCTGTTATATTGACTTACCCTTGTGTCCCATCGTGTTTTGCTGACACCATGACACTCTCTGTGAGAAATACAGTATGAGGAGTGATAAAACGGTGAAACAGTTGGAGTTCAGTTATCACTATATATGTATATGTACAGGTGCATATCAATAAAATGTTAAATGTGAGCAAAAATCATCCTAATTAAAAGAACCAAAAACTTAAACTACTTTAGTCTGTGTGCATTGAATTTATTTAATACATGAATTTCACAATTTGAGTTGAATAACTGAAATAAATGAACTTTTCCACGACATTTTAATTTATTGAGATGCACCTCTCTGTGTGTGTGTGTGTGTGTGTGTGTGTGTGTGTGTGTGTGTGTGTGTGTGTGTGTGTGTGTGTGTGTGTGTGTGTGTGTGTGTGTGTGTGGGCATGTTTATGTGGTTTATGAGGACACAAATTTGTATAATGACATGGGTATGACACAGGTATTAAAAGGAGAAGGTGATTTATGAGGACATTTTCAGTGTCCCCATAATTTAAAACGCTTATAAATCATACAGAGTGAGTTTTTGAGGAAAATAGAAATGCACCGTCTCCTGTGAGGGCTAAGTTTAGGTGTAGGGTAGGTGTAGGACAATAGCACATACAGCTTGTACAGTATAAAACCATTACGCCTATGGAAAGTCCCGTAAACCATAAAACCAACATTGTGTGAGTGTGAGTGTGGTGTGTGAGTGTGAGGTGTGAGTGTGAGTGTGAGTGTGAGTGTGAGTGTGAGTGTGTGTGTGTGTGTGTGTGTGTGTGTGTGTGTGTGTGTGTGTGTGTGTGTGTGTGTGTGTGTGTGTGTGTGTGAGAGAGAGTAGTATATTATATAATTCATAATATGGAAAAACTTTGTATTTGTGTAATCTGCAGCATAGTATTTACAGGAACATTTCCTTGGCAACAAATTGAGGTTAAAGGTTATGACTCTTGCACACAAGGTTTGTCTCTACATTAGGCTGAGACAGTAAAAGGTAGAAACTTTAAGCAAAATAACACCCTTCTCTATGGTGATCACATATCACTGAACCGCCATTGTTTCCTGCTTTCCACAGAGCTCTTAAAAAGTCCAACAATGATATGCTTTGCAGGGTGTTCTGAAGACACCCACTCTCAGTGTACCATCATGTTTTTTGGCTGTTAACTTGTGTCATGTTTTCAGGTTGTACCTGGTTAAGAGGAACGACTGTCAGACTGGCACCAAGCAGCGTTACGTAAACATCCTCACCTGGCACCCAGCAGTGAATCAGTCGTGAAAGCTGTCCTTCTTTCCAAACATGTAGAGACACACCAGAGTCTTAAAATGTGCCACATGCACAGACGAGCTGGTGCTCACTGGTGTTAAAGAAGCTATACACTTAAAAATAAAGGTTATTTATTGGTTATTTATTATCTATGGTTCCATGAAGAACTTGTCTCATCCATGGAACCTTTCCACTGCATAGTTTCTTTATTAGAGGAAAAGGGTTCTTTAGATTTTTTAAATACTCTTCACACTAAGAATTTTTATTTTTATTTATTTATTATATATTTTTAAACTGTTCACTGAAAGTTTCTTTGGAAACCAAAAAGGGTTCTTCCTGCAAAAACCCACGTTTGGAACCTTTATTTTTAAGAGTGGAAAATGGTTCTTTAGATTTGTAAAACATTCTTCACATTACGAAAAAAAAAAATTAAATCACTGCAAAAAAAACCTGTTTAAATTACAGTAAAGCTACATATTTGATAATGTAGTTTGTTGGCCTACAAGGTATTAAAATGGAAACCATTTATCTTGATTGAATTAAACAAATAAAAATGTCACAAAAACCTAATAAATCATATATATAATTAAATAATATTACCGTTAGTAATATGTATTAATAAAACATCTTAATATATATCCAAAGATAATTCTAAAAATATTTCATTTTAAAATTGAATTGCATGGAATCACAGAATATAAAAACTATAAACCAGTTCCTTTCTGAGAACCGTCTGGACAATCCAGATGTCTCAGCTTTATATATAAGAAAGACTGGTTGTTTTAGGAAAGCCACACTATTCTGAAAAGGCTATGCTGCTGTGCTACCAAAAAAATATGTAGTTGAGATAGGAGTGCTATACTATACGTTTTTATACTTATAAGAGCACAAGGAATAACAGTGTCTCGCCGGCCCCTGCCACCATATGCCAGAAATTATCATACAGATTTGCCTTTGTATCCATTTTTAACACACAGGAGAAGAATCAAGCCTTTATGCAGGCCGGGGTTTCACTGTTTACTCTTCTACCTCCAGAGCCAGAGGACAGAAAAAGAGAGAGAGGGAGACTGATTTGAGTAAATGAAGGGAAAGGCAGAGAACTGTAAGGTATAGAGGGAAGGAAAGGGGTGGAGAGAAGCAAGAAAGGAGCCCTTTGAGTGACAGTAATTTAGAAACCTGTGCTTTTTATGAGTTTCCTGCTCTTAGAAAAACATACAGAGAGAGAAAAAGGGCCCAATTCAAATCGCTCTCGTGGCAGGACGCTGCTTTGCATGTTTGTACATGTGTCTTTAAATTCAAGGGCATTTTGCATTGTTTGAGACTTGGGAATATGTATTAGTTTTATGTTTGATATATATCATAAGTCAGCATGCCATTCCAAACGAGTATTTATTCCATTATACAAAAAAGGCGAACTGCTCTTTTTATGTTCAATGATAAATAATTGTGATTTTTCTTTAAAAACTACAAATATAGACTCAAGAATACCCCATAAATATTGTGCACTAAATTAGACAAGTTCTTCAATTTACACCATTCAAACACACCACCTTGTAATCTGTTACCAGATGTACAACAACCAATGATATTTTATATTGTCAAGGTCAAACACGTTCATTGCTTTCACGTTATCTCAAAACCCTTGTGAAAAAAGTACACTTTTGCATACTTTTAGTTTTGAAGTACACTACAATTCACTTTATTTTTGACAAACGTTGACTACATAGTAACGACTAATCTAAGGCTGATAAAACTGTGTATTAAGCTTAAGATCCAAGTATGAAGGTTCTTCATAATCAAACGTAATTTCAGAAACATACTTTTGGATAAAAGATGATATATAATAAAACATAAGCCTAACTGTCATGGTATATATACATATATATATATATTATCCCCATTATATAACTTATCCTTGGTGACAACTACCACTGTGCAGCCAATAATTTCTGTTCTATGTTTTAGAGTTTTGTAGTTTTGTGTAACATGAGGAGGAAGTAAATGCTTTAGTTTAGTGGTTTTCCACAATGCCTTCAAATGCATAAAACAACACGATCACCTCCAAGGCTAACAACTCGTCTGGTTTAAAGAATGTTATGTAAAAGTTATAAGAATGACTAATAAACGCTGCAGCGATCCAGCTCCTAATGGCTGCATTGATTGATTCCTATTTCCATGTTCAGTAAGGAGACACAGTTATGAGTTTGTTCCCCCACGGGTCTGAAGCTGAAGACCAGGGAGAGTTTGTGGATTTGAGGTTTTGAGAACCCCTCTGACCCACACTCCCCTGTGTTTCCAGGCCTTCTTTTCTGAGCCCTGCGAAAGGAAACACTGGATAAATTATCAGCCGTTCTAAAGGCGACCTTGTTCTTCAGAAAAAGGGGTGAAAAAGTTAACCTAGTGAGATTTCCACACGAATTTGTATTCACCCTTTAACATTGGTTCTGGTGGATAAATGAAAGGGGTCCAAACAAGTGTGTGTGCAGAGGTGACTGTCAGTCCACTCAGTTTGGAATGTCTCATGTGTGTGTGTGTGTGTGTGTGTGTGTGTGTGTGTGTGTGTGTGTGTGTGTGTGTGGGCATGTTTATGTGGTTTATGAGGACACAAATTTGTATAATGACATGGGTATGACATAGGTATTACAAGGAGAAGGTGATTTATGAGGACATTTTCAGTGTCCCCATAATTTAAAACGCTTATAAATCATACAGTGTGCATTTTTTGGGGGGGAAATATAAATGCACCGTCTCCTGTGAGGGCTAAGTTTAGGTGTAGGGTAGGTGTAGGGCAATAGCACATACAGTTTGTACAGTATAAAAACCATTACGCCTATGGAGAGTCCCCGTAAACCATAAAAACCAACATGTGTGTGTGTGTGTGTGTGTGTGTAATCCTACAGTATGCTCAAGGGCCCTTGTGGCAAACACATGTGCCATGTGACAAAAACACAAGCCTCACTCTCTAGCTATTGAAATCAAGATGTGTACAAGAAGTGCTGGGCACCATATTTCTTTATACTACATAGTTACTGTCTGAAAATATGCTTTCCCGCTTATAGGATGTCTGTACTGTATGCTGTATGTCTGGGTGTTTCTATTTCAAACACTCTAGGGCAGAGCTTCCCAAACTTCAGAGGGGTAAGGCCCCCAAAAACATAGCAAAAGCTCCATGACCCCGTTAGCAGTTCCCCTGCGAACAGCAGCCCTTCACCGTCTCAGATTTCAGCCACACACCGGCACGTGAATTAGCACTATTTCGGTAAAAAGAGATTATAGAGATTGGTTGAATAAACAAATTAAAATGCTACTTTTAAATGTTTCATTTATTTCTAAAATGCTTGTTAAATGAGTTTAAATGCATGTTATATTGTAAATTATGCTGTATTTAACCAAATTAATTCAATTTGTCTTGTATTTTGTCCATGTGTTCTTGCTTAATAATAAAAAAATCATCTTTTGATTATTGCTGTTGCCTCTAGTAATTCTGTGTGTGATTTTGTTTTGTTTTTGTTTTTTATTATAACCAGCCCATTTTGAAGCCTGCAATATAATCATTTTAAACAATAGTTGACTTAAATAAAAAATGTAACCCAACCAGCTGGGTCAAAATAACCCAGCATGTGTTCTGTCCCATATTTACCCAGCACTGGGTTGCCAAATAGCCCAAGTTGGGTTGTTTTCAACCCACTATTTGTTTGTGTAGGGTGTTCTGGATGGTTGCCAGGGAGCTGTTATGTCAACCACACTACAGTGTTCAGAGTATTTGAAACGGTATTGCTATGCTTTTGGGTGGTTGCCAGTTTGTTATTTATATCAACCGCATTAAAGTGTTCTGGGCTGTTGCCAGGGCATTATTATGTGGTTGCTAAAATGTTCGGAGTGGTTGGTAGGGCATTGCTATGAACTTGCTTATTCTCTGTGGTTGCCACCCTGTTGTTTTGTGGATTCTACACTCTTAAAAATAAAGGTGCTTCAAAAGGTTCTTCAAAGTAATGCCATAGAAGAACCGTTTTTGATTCCTCAAAGAACCATTCAAAGGTTTTTTAAAGAACCATCTCTTTCTTACCATTATATACTCTGAAGAATCTTCTTTCGCTGCAAATAACCTTTTGTGAAACAGAAAGGTTCTTCAGATGTTAAAGGTTCTTTATGCAACCATTTAGAAAAAGGTTCTTCTATGGCATCGTGAAGCACCTTTATTTTTAAGAGTGTGAGGAATTCAACATGGTTAGCAAATGTGGTTGCAAAGATGGTTCAAGGTCATTTTTTTAGGCTAAGTCGTTTGGGGTGTTTGCCAGGGTGTTTCTATGCAGTGTCTTGGGGGTTGGTAGGGAGTTGCTATTTGATTGCTGGTGTTGTGAGTAGCGGCTGATCTTTTCAATGCTGCATCATTATAGTGGCATGCAGACATGTGCTATCTGTCTCTGTGTTTAATATAGTTATTGCTCACCGAGTGGATCCTTTACTGACAGCATAAAGAGCCTTTAACACTGACACCTCTCCTGGCCTGTGATGCAGGTTAACAGCAACTCTCTGGATCTGTCTAAAGGGGTAATTTGTCATTCAGTAACTGAGCGCCAGTCCTCTCCATTTGGCCCCATGTCGGGATGTCTTCCCCTTGGGCCACCTGACTCTCCCATCCATCGACACGTTATTAATAGGCCTTGCATGGCTCGACAGAAGCGCTAACAATCCGTCAGGAGTGGGGTGTGTGTGTGATAGTAATACTACATACATGGGTCTTACTTGGAGGGCTGGGGTACATCATGGGTTCAGGTGTGTGTATGTGTGTTTGGATGGGGTCATTTATTTTAAACTTTCTGTGAAGATAGCCACGGTCACACAGCATGTGTCCTCTAATCAGCCCAAGGCAACTGTCTGGACACTACTTATTACGTTCACAATGAACTGTCTGCACACCTCATCCCCAAATGTATATTTTCTTATTATGTTGAACTGTAGTGTATTTGATTTGAAGAAAGAAGTTTTTCATGCTCATCAAGGCTGCATTTATTTGATTAGCGATACAGAAAAGACTGTAAGATTGTGAAATATTATTACAATTTAAAATAATTGATTTCTATTGTAATATTCTTTCAAATATAATTTATTTCTGATGCAAAACTGAATTTTCCTCAGCCATTACTCCAGTCTTCAGTGTCACATGATCCTTCAGATATCATTCTAATATACTGATTTATTATCAGTTGTGCTGGATTCTTTTATGAATAAAAGTTCAAAAGAACAGCATTTATTAAAAAAATATAAATATTTTGTAACGTTATGCACTACCGTTTATGTTTGGGGTCAGGATTTTATTTACATTTTTTTAAGAAATTAATAATTTTATTTAACAAGTCAAATTGATAAAAAGATACACTGAAGACTAGAGTAATGGCTGATAAAAATGTAGCTTTGCATCACAGAATTAAATTGTGTTTTAAAGTTTATTAAAATAAAATAAAAATATATATTATTTAAAATTGTAAACAGTTCACAATACTACGGTTTTGTTTTGTTTTGTTTGTATTTATTAAAAAAAGCAGCCTTGATGAGAAGAAGGGACTTCTTTAAAAAACATAAAAAATCCTACTGATCCCAAACTTTTGATCGGCGGTGTACACTACATCAGTTCAACAGCGTAGGAATAGATTTTATTAAAGAAATTGATACTTTTATTCCACAAGGATGCATTAGATTTGCAGTAAAGATTTTCATTTCAAATAAATGCTGTTCTTTTGAATTTTCTATTACAGTAATCAACGATTCTTGAAAAATGCATCACATTACATGTGAAGTTGCCAAGCTTTTCCATCCCTTTTTAAAATATATTACAGTAGAGAACAGTTCTTTTGAATTGTAATAATATTCCACAATATTACAGTTTTACTGTGTCCAAATAAATACAGCCTTGCTGCGCTCAAAAGAAAATCACAAAGAAAACTTACTGACCCCAAACTTTAGTTTTTTCCTTTTCTTAGCTATTTTATCATCTGCCAGGTGAAAAAAAGTAATCCTGCAATGCTACAAGGCCAGTTTGAAACAGAACAATATTTTCATAATGCTACATATACTGTAATGAAGTCTTTGAAAGGTAGTTTGAAAGCTGGGACAGGAGAAAAGGACATTTTGAAAAGAACCCAAACACAGATTAGTTGAAGAAAAGTATATGTGTACAAGAAAAAAGACCACGGAGAGAGTGTCCACTGTTCTTGTTTTCCTTGTCTGCTGATATTGCTGTGTTATTAATAGGTCTCTCGTGCGTGACAGGCAGCGGTGGGGAATTGAAATGTGGGTGTGAGAGTGTGTGACAGACAAAACACAGATAGTACAGTGTTTGTGTCTCTAATGTGTGTGTGTGTGAGTTCGTATGCGCCAGGTGCTGATGGCTGCTGGGAGGGCAGGGATGAACAGCATGTGTTAACTGAGATGATTGGGCCGTTATTCATGTGATCGCTGAGTAGATGATTTATGCTGGAGTCTCAAAGCTGAGATCATCCCCTCTTTAATATGAAACGCTGATCAAAGGAGCTGATGGAAAGACTAGACGAGTAAGAGGGAGAGAACTAGAGAGCTTTTTCCACTCTGGTCAAAAGAAGCACCAGGTTGGCACTCAGTAATCACGTTACTTAGGATTGCTATGAAAATATGAACAATATGAAATTAACAAGTTTCAATCTTTTTTCTTTAAATCAAATTTAGAGCATCATTCCATTTAGTCTCTAGCGTGATAACATTATCACACATTCTCACACTAAATGCAAGAAAATAATTGTAATTTAAAGATAAAAAAGAGTATATTTTGATAAATAATATAACAGTAACACTTTACAATGTAATTTATTAACACCGTTTTACTAATTAACGAATGCATTACTACAAAAATTGTAATTTGTTAATATTAAATAATGGGCTACGCTAACATGAACTAACAATGATCAGTTGTAGTTCACTAATGTTATCAAAGATTAATACATTCTGTAACAAATGTATTATTATTTTAGTTAAAGCATTAACTCATGGGACTTTAATTTAAAGTTTTACCAATTTAATATTGTGGACTGATTTAGGTAATCATATTTTCACATTAATAGAGCAGGAAAAATGAAAAGCCAAGAACCACAACACAGCACTTAAACAACTCAAACTGGAGTAAATTGTAATTAACAGCGAATTCCCTTAAGTTCTATTAATATGATTATGATCCATTTGCAGTAAACACATGGTTAAGATATAGTTCACCCAAAATGCAAACCCTAATGTTGTTTCAAACCTGTATGAGTTCTTTTTCTGCTGAACACAGAAGAAGAGACTTTGAAAAAAATTGGGAAACCAACAGTTGCCGGTAGCCACTGACTGTTATTAAAAATACTATTGAACTCAATGGCTACCGGCAACTGTAGTTACCAACAAACCTCGTACAGGTTTAGAACAACTCGAGGAGTGAGTAAATGACGACAGATTTTTCATTTCTGGGTGAACTATCCCTTTAATAGGAGTATGCTAAGGCTCAAACATGAACCTGTGGAAAGAAAACCACACCAGAATGGTCAGAATCTCCAGGTATACTTTAAAATCATAAAACAAACACATTTTCATTCACCCCTATACGCATTTATTATTATAGTCATAAATAGGCTACTGTACTGTTAATACGTGGCGCTTACCATTGGTCAGACAGAGCTTCAGTAGTGTATATTTCCATGACATTGCTCCCACTGGGAGGTTAAAAGCAGTTGTGTGTTTGCCCAGAAAGTTCAGCTTTGCAAAACAAAGAGGTGAAAGCTCAGTGCACTGCTATAAACACACACTCGCTCTCATTTGTTCCGTTCAATGTCTTCAGTTTACTTTCTCCTACTGTAGAGGTCTGCTATTAATATATAGATATAGCTACCAAATATATACAACATTGAGACGTTGACTGTACTCATATGTGTATGATCAGACATCTTGTGGCAAATTTATTCCGAATGACACAAACTCCTATTTTCCATTTACTTGTTAAAACATTCCAACTGAATATTAGCTTTTAAATCATTTACTATCAGAGGAATCTCTTCACCCTTAAGCACAGGTTTGAGGGAAGAGGAGGTGTGGAATGTATTTCTCTGTTTATCTTCTACAGAAGCTGGAGAACACTATTTATCTCTCTTTTCCTCCTTCTCTGTCTCCTAAACCCGATCCCTTATCAGCACACAACCCTATAAAGAGTGACAGACGCAGTGCAAACACACTCATGCTGAGGAGTAAACTTTCCCCGTCAGTGATCTGAGGACAGATCTGGATTTCTTTCTATTTATCCTAGAAATGTGAGGAATGTCTTGCTCTGGAATATATCAGTACCGGTGGTGTCCAAAAACAGCAGGTTCACTGAATTGGAAAAATTATATTTGTAAACATTCAAAATTGACTTCACTTGACACCAAAAGAATCTCTGTTGGTCTCTTAGCAGGAATAGTTCCTCATTCAGTTCCAAAACTGTGACTTGATTTCTTCTATCAGAATAATATTGCAAAATTTTGAAAGATTACTAATAACAAAAATAAATAATACAAAATGTATACTTATATAAAAATAATATATTATACCTGTATATAAACTATACTACAATGCAATTAGCTGAACTTTAGTGCTTTTACTTAAGCTGGAATTAAGTACATTTACATGTAATATCTTAATCACTTCTACTTTCTCTGAAATATGTTTTATACGGTTAAATGTATTGACAAGCATTTATGGTAAAATACAATTATATTGTGTATTTAAATATATTTGTAAATAGAATTGTTTTAATGAAGTTGCAATTTAGTGCATTTATAATAAATGAACTTTAAATGTAATAGCAAAAACTTACTAAAGTAAAAATGATAATCAAGTGCTTTACATGTGCTTTAGTATGTTAGTCAACACGTCAAAATAACCCTAACCCTAAGCCTCACTTCTTTAAAGCATGACAAAAAAGTATTAAAACATAATTATTGTTTAAAAAAGCTTTCATTTTGGCATTATTACAGAGTTTTTCATTATTATAAAGTCCTTTCTAAAAGTGTTAAGAAACAGTCATGAACGTGATATTCCTTTAAGTACATTTATTTCAATAATATTTTATTATCTACAAGTTCTGCTTTTAAGTATACTATTAAAATTTGAAGTACACTAAGTACACATTCAATACAATTAAGCACACTTCTTTTTCACAAGGGTCTGGGCTTTACCATGTAGTTAAAGTGGATGGGGACTAAGTCTGTCAAGCTTTTTAAAAAATATCATGTTTCTGTGTAAATAACAACAATGATGTTGTTGTTGTTTCAAAATAAATATATCCCATAATCCTTTCCTCTCTGCCACCAGCTTTGGAATGAAACTTCCTTGACGTTCACCTGGAAACATGTCACCGCATCCAGACTACACAGTTTCTACTGCAGGACAGTGTGCGCTCCGCAGGCTCTTACACACCGCTCGACCAAACAGTGTTAGCATTGTGCTTTGTGAGTGAGTGTGTGTTGACTCCAGATGTGAGAGAGCAGTTCTCCTGTTACACTCAGTTTAAATCACGGTAATCCATCAGGTCTTGCCACACTCCTCCACGCGTGGTCTTACTGTGTGTGTGTGTGTGTGTGTGTGTGTGTGTGTGTGTAAGAGAGATGGGACAGGATGCAATTACAAAGACACCTCTATTGTCTTAGTTTTTGCATGTGACACATGAACAGCTGTGAAATCAAATCTTTGTTTTTTTATGACAGAGTGAAATCATAGCTGACTTAGATATGAATACTGCCTTTTATTTATGTGAATTGGTGCAGTGGAGCTGTGACGGCAACAGACAGTTTTTGCTGGTATTTGAATATTTTTTATGTTATGTAATTAGAAGCATCATTGACAATAATGAGAATGACAAAAAAGACGAGATTTGGGAGTAAAATGTGTTTAATTGCAAGAAAATGCAAGAAAATTATTTATTTTAATTCTTGAAATGCGCTTAATTTTCCTTTTGCAAAATATACACTGTAAAAAAAGATTACTCAAAGTTGTGTATATAATAAAGATTACTGGAGTATGTTTTATGACAAAATATTTCAGATAAAAATGTCATGTAATTCAGTGTGTTTCACCATTTTTGATGGAGGGGTTGGTAAAGGACCTGGAGAATTTTTGGTAGGTGTCATAAGATTCATATTTGAACATGTTCATGGGAGCTAATATTTTTGCTCTCTCATTTCTTTTAAAGAGAACTCCTACTACTTTCTGCACGCACCATGGCCCATTTTTCCTTTTAAAAAATTCACTATGAACTCATTTTCAACTCCATTTGAGTGCATTTTAAGGAGCTTTCAGAAATAATCTGTCCCCTTTTCTCTTTCCTCTATAAATATTCTATCCTCCCCTGCACCTTTGAATTTGGCTGGTGGTGCGCAAAACTATGGTAAGCATACTATTTATTTCAATGCTGTGTAAATATTATTTTTTTTACCAAAAGAAGATTGTTTTGAAGATTTAAACATCCCCACGAAGCACATGCCAATATGTTTCTTTTTACTTAGTTTCACACACACACACACACACACACACACACACACACACACATATATAATTAGACCCACTTTTGCCTTCAGAACTGCCTTAATTCTTCGTGGCATAGATTCAACAAGGTGTTGGAAACATTCCTCAGAGATTTTGGTCCATATTGACATGATAGCATCACGCAGTGTCTGCAGATTTGTCGGCTGCACATCCATGATGTGAATCTCTCGTTCCACCACATCCCAAAGGTGCTCTATTGGATTGAGATATGGTGACTGTGGAGGCCGTTTCAGTAAAGTGAACTCACTGTCATGTTCAAGAAACCAGTCTGAGATGATTAGAGCTTTGTGACATGCTGCATTATCCTGCTGGAAGTAGCATCAGAAGATGGGTACACTGTAGTCATAAAGTGATGGACACGGTCAGCAATAAACTCAGGTAGACTGTGGCATTTAAACAATTCTCAATTGGTACTAAGAAAGTACACACAAAGTGTGTCAAGAAAATATCCCCCACACCATTACACCACCACTACCAGCCTGAACCGTTGAGACAAGGCAGGATGGATCCATACGTTCTTGTTCTTTACTCCAAATTCTGGCCATATCATCTGAATGAAGCAGCAGAAATCGAGACTCATCAGACCAGGCAACGTTGTTCCAATCTTCTATTGTCTGATTTTGGTGAGCTTGTGTGAATTGTAGCCTCCGTTTCCTGTTCTTATCTGACAGGAGCGGCACCGGTGTGGTCTTCTGCAGCTGTAGCACATCTGCTTCAGGGTTCGATGTGTTGTGTGTTCAGAGATTGTATTCTGCATACCTTGGTTGTAACGAGTGGTTATTTGAGTTACTGTTGCCTTTCTATCATCTCTAACCAGTCTGCCCATTCTCCTCTGACATCAACAAGGCATTTTCATCCACACAACTGCCGCTCACTGGATATTTTCTCTTTTTCAGACGATTCTCTGTAAACCCTAGAGATGGTTGTGTGTGAAAGTTCCAGTAGATCAGCAGTTTTTGAAATACTCAGACCAGTCCGTCTGGCACCAACAACCATTCCACGTTCAAAGTCACTTAAATCCCCTTTCTTCCCCGTTCTGATGCTCGGTTTGAACTTCAGCAAGTCGTCTTCAGTACATCTAGATGCCTAAATGCATTGAGTTGCTGCCATGTGATTGTATACGTGTGTGTGTGTGTGGGGGGGGGGTAGTTGTTGTGTATTAAAAGCAAAGAGCAAACTGAATAATGTTTAAATTATGTTATATTAAATGCAATTAGCTGAACTTTAGAATGCTGTTTGTAACCCACTGAAGTAGGGTCTTTACATGTAATATGTTTGACAATTTAGTATTCAAGCGTGTCAAGAAACAACATTCATAGTGTGCCCTCTGCCCTGTAATGTCAAGGGCTTTAAGTACTTAAGCCCTTTTATTTCATTAATATTATATAATGTGCAAGTAAAAAAACAATTATTTACTTTTGTGCTGTGCTGAAAATTCTTTACCTAATTTGATGTTCCTGATAAAAAAAGCTGAACTTTTGCAGAACTTGTTATACTCTGTGTAAGCAAAGTCAGTCATGTAATAGCAATAACTGGTATTTTCAGGTCAAAATAACCGAAATAACTCGAGGTTTGGGATTTTAAGGTCACATTCCAGTGCACATGCAATATTATAAAACACACTTACATAAGTTAGCGCAATGGAAAGAGCGTGAGTGGATCCCCATCCGCCTCGACCTCTCTTAACTCCAGTTGATGGCATTGTCCCCATACCTCTCTTATCCCGGGGCAGGCCCTGTTCCTTTCAGAAACAGATATCTTACCCTGCCACGTGTCGAACAGCATCAACACCACCCTCAGCGGTCACACTGTCCATGCGACAGCATCGGACCTTGTGATTTCCATCGTATTTTAAGAAGCACACACACTTCCATTATGTCAGCGCTCCAAGAGAGTGTTCATAATAATCGTTCTCTATTCACATACAATGCAAACAAGAAAAGTGAATACTGATGACGCATGACTTCCAACCACAGAAAGTGCTGTCCAGTGCAGCGGAGTCACAGGACATGGTGGCCGTTTTGATAAATAGTGACAGCCTAAGTGCTCTGAGCTGCATTAGCTTGAGTGAGAGAGATACCGCCATGGCACAGCTAGCCAAACAGGATATGGTGTCATGACATGATCTCACATCACTTTAATTCACAGTTGGGTGAGCTCTAATTAAGGCCTCCATCTGTCACCCACAATTTGTAAAGTCTTTAGGCAAGTCGCCCTGCTTCCCAATTAGATCGGTCTTGGAGCGGTGTCTGCGAGTCTGGTGGGGTTGTTTTAAGAGACGCATTTTGTGTCAGTCAGGAACACAGAGGTATGTCTGAGTGGTCAGATAAGATTAAAAGGGTGGAAATGTTTCTGATAGGTGACATGCAAACATGGAGAGTTCTGTTACCTGATAAAAATCTCATATCGGTCCTTAGGAGGCTCCATTCACAGACGCAGAGGGAGTGCGGCACCTGAGAGGACCCTGCGCTCTCAAAATGTGTTCTTTAAAGGGGTCATATGATGCTTTTTAACAATCATTATTTTGTGTATTTGGTGTAACAGAATATGTTGGCATGCTTTAATGTTCAAAAAGCACATTATTTTTAAAATACTGTACATTATTGTAGTCTCTCTATGCCCCGCCTTTCTCAAACGCTTCGTCCTTCCGACAAGCACAGTCTGCTCTGATTGGCCAACTGACCCAGTGCATTGTGATTGGCCGAACACCACAAGCCGCGTCGGAAATGTAATTCCCCTTTCCATAATCGTGAGCTTCAGCTTTCAAAACTAAAGTAAAGACAGTTAATGATGTCCTTAGTTTTACCATCAGTTCAAGCCAGAAAGGGGAACAGAGTCGCGTTACAGATGGTATGAAGCTCGTATGTGTTTGCACACAAGTCGCGGTTGTGTGACCTTGTCTTCCTCTCTCACTCAAGCGAGCACACACACACACACACACACACACACACACACGCTGCAGCTGTGACTCTCTCTCTCTCACACACACACACACACACACACACACACACACACACACACAACGGCAAAACTCTGCATTTGAATAGCAAAATACTTAATAGCAAATACTTAAACTAATAACAAAACATATAGTCGATGATTCAGAAGCGCCAGATTGTCATTGCAAAGTCAGAATTACTTCCTCTCCTAGGTTCACGAAACCGTCGTCCATAAAAGCGCGGTGATAACATCTGGGTTGTGCTGTTCTGTTGTAAGTAATCTTAATGATTCCTAAATTACATCTACTTTCGGAAGGTCAAATAAAGTGCTTTTGCTTTCACATAGAAACACACAGTGTCTCCCTGACATGGCTGCATCAACACTACTGCGGTTACTGAAGCCACGCCTTCTTTCTTTGCGTGACCATTTGAGCTGCATTAAGCAAATATTTCCACATCGTGACGTAGAAATGGGGGTGTGTTTGAATGAGCTGTTTTAGGAGCGTGGCAGAATCTTAACTTTGATAAAGAATATCTCTTTGGTTTTGAGACTTTAGTCTTTGCACCTTCAGGGATCTTATCTATGCACAAACAGCTTGTAACACTCCAAAGAGAAAGGAAAACTTGAAATCGCATCATATGACCCCTTTAAAAAATGTATTGATTAGTAAAATATTCCTGTAGCTTAAATGAATAGTTCATCTGAAAATGTACTCACCCTCAGGCTGTCCAAGATGTAAATGAATTAGATTTTTCATCCGAACAGATTTGGAGAAATTTAGCATTACATCACTTGCTCACCAATAGATCCTCTGCAGTGAATGGGTGCCGAAGTATGAGTCCAAAATCCACTTCTTCCAGTGAAAAAGCCCATCCCATGTTGTCCTCTCGCATCAAAATCCACTGAAATATTCCACTAAAAATGTTTGTTTAGAACTGTTTTGGACTGTTTTCTTCCTTTCCTTGATCCGTGCATATTTCTCTCCTGATTCAAACAAAGAAACTTTTTAACTGGTTAAAGCAATATTTGAGGACTCATATTTTCCCTGGAAGATGGATTTTAGTTCAAAAGACATTCATTGATGGACTAGAGTCATGTGGTTTAGTTCTGGATTATTTTTATATTTTTATCAGCTGTCTGGACTCTCATTCTGACGGCACCCATTCACTGCTGATGATCCATTGGTGAGCAAGTGATATAATGCTTAATTTTTCCAAATCTTTTCTGATGAAGAAACAAACTCATCTACATTTTGGATGGCCTGAGGATGAGTACTTTTTAGCAAATTTTCATGTTTGGGTAAACTATTCCTTTAACATGATGCTAGCAACACCAAGGTCATTGGTTTGATTTCCAGGGAATGCAAGTTGGATTTGAAAAAAGTGTTTTCGTAAAAGTTACATGAATGTTCATTATTCCAAAATTGGATAGGATTGGGGTCTGACGTGCAAACGCTGAGGATGATAAAAATCATTCTGTCTGGTATGTATTTCCTTTCTGGGCTGGAGGGGTATCAGACTCACTCTGTGCTCTTTCAGGCTAAGTGAGGCTTAGCATGCCAAATCCAAATCTGATAACTGCTCACAATCTAACACCGCGGGTGAAAAGGTTTAAATGCCCACTGTAACCACATCAAACAGAAGGGATTTCTAATCTGGCTTGTTTTATTTTGACCAAATGTCTGGCTTGAGAACTGAGCGCTTGTGATTAATGAGTCTTGGAATAAATAAGACAGATGATTTTAAACATATCTGTTCTAGATATTAGCAAGCTATAAACATGTTTTTGAAATTATTTTACATTTGGTTTACATTTAAGTAAACTGTTACTGTGTTGCCTTTCTAGTGGAATTGTTATACATTATATAGCCACTAGATGGTAATAACTATCTTTTTCTTTTACAGGAATCTCTCAGTGACGGGATGTTGAGGGTTTCAGTATAAATATTTCAGTTTAATAAAAGACAAAGTTTAATGGAATCTGTGGAAGATGAATTATTTTCCTAATTAAAATGTCTTGGCTGGGCTTTGTTTTTCTTTCATTACATTGGGAATTAACTTCTGTCTTCTGCAGCAATATCCTGAGGTGTTGAGTATCGTTGCAGCTATTTGGATAAATTCCTTTGCACCCTTTTTCTACTGTTGCCATTGCTTTATTAGCCCATAATACCAGTGCCACTGGGAGACGTGTTATATCAAGTTCGGCTGTTTATATGATTTTACAACTAAATCTGTGGTTGAAATCTCATATGTAAGAATGTACATCATTTATAGAAATTTGAAAGGAATGCAAAGTAAATGGGTTTAGTCTACTAAAACAAACAATTCCACAGTTTGAATTGGACGTCTTACATATAATCTTTTTTTTAAATCACAGTTGGTAGTTTCCACTAAACTATCATTATTACAGTTATTGTTAATAAAAGGAAACGTATAGGCTACCACTGTAATAATACAAAAGAAAGAAAGAAAGAAAAAGTTTGAATGAGATGACACAATTCATTGTTTTAATTTGTTGGAGTAACAATAATATTGCATTTTGACTGAAACTATGATTACCATGATACATTTGTCCAAAGGTAGATCTCCAGACTGAGAGTGTGTATATAATTGAGCGCCTTTTCGGTTGTAAGTGGGCGGAGCTACGGTTTACGCAATATATTTTCAGTTGTAAGAAGGCGGAGCACATTCTCGACGTCATTGGCTTTTCAGACGTGTGTGGGAGGAGCCATGATAGTGCGTCATGAATACCACGCCCCCGTATTAGAGGACACGGAGAGAGGAGAGCGAAAGTTCAGTGTGCGCCAGTGGAGATGTGAAGAGGACACAGGAGCTGCTGACGGACTACACGCTTCACAGAAGTTCGGAGATAACTGAGGACAAGGACACATTTGTTATTTCTCTTTGCTGAGCTGATGCCCTTATTTGTCCTAATAAGGACGGCAACGACTGACGTGGAATATTAGTGTTTTAAGTGACTGTGCACGCGCGTTTTTCATAGAAACTCATGACGAGTTTGGACATTAAGCCTCATTTCATATTATATGCAGACTTTAAAAGGGGATATTTTTCAGAGAAGTTTTATTTAGAGGAATATCTGTTTTTCAGCGTTTTAACTGGAGGACAAATTAAATATTCATTGAAGCACTTTTAATCTAAGCGGTGTCTATGGAGCTTCATAATCATCCATAACACACAAAAGTATCCTCTCCTGGGACTGTATATGCTAGGAAAGTTTCCACTGACTTGCCTCATTAAAAAAAAGTGACTGAAACTGAAAATCCAGCATGGGAGGCTCACCTCTGAAAATTGTGTTTTCTCTGTGGTGTCAGCTGGTCATTACTGCCTACAGTTTAGAGATGGGCTCCTATGACCTGGAGAGAGGTAGACCAGCTAAATGCGAGCCTATAGTCATCCCTATGTGCCAGGGGATTGGGTACAACCTCACCCGGATGCCCAACTTTATGGACCATGACAATCAGAGGGAAGCTGAGATTAAGCTGAATGAATTCGCCCCTCTGGTGGAATATGGTTGTGATGTGCATTTGAGATTTTTCCTCTGCTCTCTTTATGCCCCTATGTGTACGGATCAAGTGTCCACATCCATCCCTGCCTGCCGTCCCATGTGCGAACAGGCACGTCAGAAGTGCTTGCCCATCATGGAGAAGTTTAATTATGCCTGGCCTAATTCTTTAGACTGCTCTAAACTGCCCACCAGAAATGACCCCAACGCGCTGTGCATGGAAGCCCCGGAAAATGATACCAAAACCGAAACTAAGAAAGGAGAGGGCATGTTGCCTGTGCCGCCCAGACCAAGGCAGCCTGGCGCTGGGAACGGACGCTCAGGAGGAAGCGTGGGAGTTTGTGAGAACCCAGAAAAGTTCCAGTATGTGGAAAAGAGTGAGACGTGCGCTCCGCGCTGCTCATCGGCCGTGGATGTGTTCTGGTCCAGACAGGATAAGGACTTTGCTTTCATTTGGATGGCGGTTTGGTCCACTCTGTGCTTCGTATCCACGGCTTTCACAGTCCTAACCTTTCTGCTTGACCCACATCGCTTCCAGTACCCAGAGCGGCCCATCATCTTCCTCTCCATGTGCTACAACGTTTACTCAGTCGCCTTCATCATTCGATCCGTCGCCGGGGCAGAGAACATTGCATGTGACCGTGAAAACGGCGAGTTGTATATTATCCAAGAGGGCCTGGAAAGTACGGGTTGCACCATAGTCTTCCTCATCCTCTACTATTTTGGCATGGCAAGCTCCATCTGGTGGGTCATCCTCACCCTCACTTGGTTCCTGGCGGCAGGTAAGAAATGGGGTCACGAGGCTATCGAGTCGCACAGCAGCTACTTCCACATGGCTGCCTGGGGCATACCTGCGCTGAAGACCATAGTCATCCTCACCATGCGGAAAGTGGCAGGCGACGAGCTCACCGGACTGTGCTATGTGGGTAGTATGGATGTGGGGGCGCTAACGGGCTTCGTCCTCGTTCCTCTGTCCTGCTACCTCGTCATCGGGACGTCTTTCATCCTGACCGGCTTTGTGGCACTTTTCCACATCCGAAAGGTTATGAAGACCGAAGGCACCAACACAGAAAAGCTAGAAAAGCTGATGGTGAAAATCGGCATCTACTCCATCCTGTACACAGTTCCCGCCACCTGCGTCATCATTTGCTACTTCTACGAACGTCTCAACATGGACTACTGGAAATTTCGAGGGCAGCAAAGCAAGTGCACCACATTCCCGGGTCGGAGGAACGAGGACTGCTCCCTGGAGTCTTCGGTGCCCACCGTGGCCGTGTTCATGCTAAAGATCTTCATGTCGCTGGTGGTGGGAATCACTAGTGGCGTGTGGGTCTGGAGCTCCAAGACGCTGCAGACTTGGCAGGGGCTGTTTAGCAGGAAGTTGACAGACAGGGCTTGCAGGAAGCACTGCAGCGGGAGCTGCAGCACCAGTCACTGCCACTACAAAGCACCTGCTGTTATACTGCACATGTCAAAGACTGATCCCTACTTGGACTGTCCCACGCACGTATGAGCGCAGCCCTGAGACTGTGGCCTCATCTGTGCTGTACCCTACTGTGGACTTTGTGAGAATAAGACATACGGTGCAGTCAAACTTTGATGAAGTAAACAAACTTAAAACCCAACATTACAGCTAAACAATGGATTAACGGTACTTGTTAGTTTAAGGGAGATTTTATCATTGCTTGCTGTAGCACAAAATGAGACAGATAAGAACATCCTAATCAGTTATAAATATCTGCAATCTCTCTTGCATGGAGAAGTGCACAGTGTCCCTATCTAAAAGCTGTTCGGTGACTTGTTAATATGTTTAATTACTTGTTCAAATGTTTCAGGACTTCTATTTATTGTATATATAAATATATATATATTTAATTGTGTTTGTCTTGGTTTTCTTACAAGATAGCATTGATCAGTATGTTAATAAGTGCCTTTTTGAAGAAGATAATAAAATGTTATATATTTTCAAAAGTTGTCTGAAATGTCTTTATTTATAGGTAATTGCTCACTGAAGCGCCATCTGCTCCTACAAAGACAAACTACACTTATGTTTTGGTGTTGCTACACAAAACAACAGTATTATTTCAATTTCACTGAAGTGCTTGTTGTGCCCAGACGGTTGTGTTTGCATCTATTTAGAGGTGGAAGTTAAAGAGAAGCTCCTTGGTGAGACTTTTCACATGAACTGTAACAAGAAAATGCGTCAAAGCAATGCAAATATTTTGATGAAGAAAGCCAGGTTTGCATCTGAAAGGTTGCCCCAGTTCAAATGCAAATCGATCCTTGAGGGACCCTTTCAGGGGCCTTCAAAAGAGTGGGCTACCCCCGAATAACACATGGCTATGTGGCTTTGTACGCCCCTGACACGAATAAATCTATGTTGTCAGTTTTAGGGGACTGTTGGCCAGAGTTGTGACTAAGCTTGGATCATGGAGATTAAGCTTGTAGTTAAGGCCTCATTTTAGTTTTAGCACATTGTTTATGCATCGTGTTATACTCTATGTTCTTATTTGTATTCCTTTTAGCCGTTTGCTCTATTTTCTCTCTTTAATTCCCCTCCTTATGACAGATGCAGCCGCTTTGGGCGCGCTTTCCTTTGAGCGCGTTTACCAGAACAGAAATCCCTGGTGGTTCTCTCTCCTTCATCCTCAAAGGGAATCGTTGAGCAGAGCGACAGACAGTAGCCTGGATTTCTCTGTGCGAACGTTCACATCATCACCTTTAAACGCAGAGGTTGTTCTGGAATTATATTTCATTAATGAGGTGCACCACATGCACACGCACATGCACACACACACACACACACACACACACACACACACACACACACACACACACATCCAGATTCTCCTATTGTTGTGTGTGTGTCGCTTCTCTCTTCCCCCTCCACTCTTTGATGTGAGCCACTCATGCAAATAAAGGCACTTTTCTGCGACGCTTGATCCGGAGCATGTAGGGCTCCGATAGCTGCTTGAATTGTATTTTCTTCACCCTACCCCCGCCCGTTTGTAGCGGATCTGGGTTTTGATGATTCATTTGTATGCCATTGCATGTTTTTTCTTGTTTTTTTTTAGCTTGGTTTAAAAAATAAGCATTATTATAAAATGTATGGATATACCAAACCAACAGGCTATGCTGTATGCAGCATTAATATTTAATGCATATGTTTATCATATGTATATATGTATATGGCATGGGTGAATTGTAATATCCCTCAAAATAATTGGTTATTTGGTCTTCAATTCTGAAAATTCAGAATAGACTGAATAAAACTAGGTATGGCAAGACCCATTAAGAAATATGTCCAGCATTATTTCAAGCATGAGATAACAGAATATTTAGTGCTGTGTGAGATTTACTGCTTCATACTACATTTTGTTAAAGTAAGTAACTATTTTTTTACAATAAGTACTGGTGAAGTGTGCTACATTTAAATTTTATGTTATGTTGTTTCTGCAAGCAAATTAGTGAGTGAAATAATCAAACACGCTCTTTTAAACTGCAGGTGTGTCTAAATAACGTCTAGACATCTGCCCTCTCTCTGAAGTGATGCTGGAAAGTCTGATTCATTTCAGTGAATCCATTTGTCCAAACAGGTCAAGTTAAATAAACAGATCCAAAAAATGATTCTCTGGTTCATTGCCCAGATAATTAAATATTTAAATGTAATATTTAAATATTTAATAATGTAATTTATATTATAAATTCTTATTGGACTTGTTCATCACCATGGTCAACATAATTAATGAAATTAGAGGGTTTTCTCTTTTTTTGATGTGTAAAATATATACTATATAAATATATGAAGAGTTAATTTGCATAAATATTGTTTCTTTCATTGTGCATTCCAATTAATCTCAATCAAACTGCAGTTTGGTTATTTTGATTAAGTAGAAATAACAAAACCACAAAGAAATACAGCTAACTAACACAATAAAACTGAATCGAAACATGATAACATAATAAAAACATGATTTTTGCTAAGAGTTATCTGTTAATAAAATATAAAGAATATTGCATTTTTCCCATATTTTCTTTCCTTAATTTTTCACAGTTTAAATTGCTGTAACAGGAACTAGCCCAATGTCGTTTACACAGAGTCTGGCTTTACCTGACCTGGGCATGTGCGACCCTCTCTGTGAAAACCCAGCTAAAGTCTTTTTTTGTGATTTGCTGTTTTCTACAAAAAAATCCTCCTTCATATGGTAAAGAACATTCTGTGAAAAATGTACCTTTATATCTTTAATATTGACTGAGTAAGGCCATGTCAAATACTGAAATTATAGTGAAATTAATGATAGAAATCAAACTGTGATGCTTGTTATCTCATAATTAGATTTTGAGACTTTAGCCTGGATTTCACAGAGAGGGTCACATTTGTTTCCAGTCACACACTAAAATTAAGTGCATGGTCCATTTAGCTGGTCATGCAAATGTAAATAAAAATCCTCAGCATTTCCTTAGACATTTCTCCCACAATTTAAATTATTAGTTTAAATTATCATTAAAAAAAATAAAGAAAGAAATTTACCAGGGCCTGGGGCAAAAGCAAACAAAAAATGTCTTAGAAAAATAATATATATTAGATTATTTAAAAATTGTATATATTACACTTTGCAATATGTTATAATCTTCTATTCAAAATATAGAATGTATCCTGTGCATTATTTTTACCTATGTTGATTTGATTTCACAATTAACAGCCATAATTATTAAATATAAGAATACTCTGACACTGTTGTAATATTTAACAGGCAATCTCTGACAGTTCTATGTGGGTTTGGGTTATTGAAGCCACATTGTTTTGTGGTTTAAACTGACAGCTGCATGTGTCATTTACCCATCGTCATCACAACATTGAAAAAGCGGCTCCTCTGAGAGAGCTTTGGCAAGTGCACACATCCTTTCAGCAGCCAGTGGTTCAGAGCAGGCCGTTGAGCTCTGCTAGAGTTTTATGACAGTGTTTTGGTATTTTTCAGCTCAGGTTGCCTCTCTAGAGGGGTGCTTTACCTCCATGACAATGTCAGTAAACTGCGTCTGGTACGAGACTGTGTGTGTGTGTGTGTGTGTGTGTGTGTGTGTGTGTGTGTGTGTGTGTGTGTGTGTGTGTGTGTGTGTGTGTGTGTGTGTGTGTGTGTGTGTGTGTGTGTGTGTGTGTGTGTGTGTGTGTGTGTGTGTGTGTGTGTGTGTGTGTGTGTGTGTGTGTGTGTGTGTGTGTGTGTGTGTGTTTGTGTGTGTGTGCATCTAAAGGCGCCAATTAAAATGACTCAGGCCAGTAGCTTACGTCCGAAAGGCACCTGCCCAACCACAAATGTGAGGTCAACACTGGAGCATTCTCATTCACTCACATCCTCTCACTCACTTCCTCTCTCGCAAACCTAAAATAAGCTTTGATGATGGCAAAACCTCAAATATCAAACCAATAGAATTTGGAGTGAACTTTTATTTTGTCTGATGCCTATCAAACAAGGCAATAGTCCTCTCTAAAAAGCATTGTTCAAACCAAAATGATATTTTATCTAATGCACCTTAAAGAGTCCGTAGAGATACTTTTTAGTCTCGCTGCATGTTGTGGGATCAGGGTCGGTTAGCCAGGCTCTCGTCTGTCCGACCGAGTGGAGTGTGAGAGACCCTGTCCGGTCATGTGTTTGATTAAAAGAGGATCTTTATGAGGTGTTTACCCACCTCCACCCGAACCCCAGCCATGCTTATCAGTCCACAACCATCCACCCACCCCTTAGGAAAGAAGAAAGAGAGAGAGGGAGAGCAAAGAGAATAAAAGAAGCCCTCATTACACTCATCCACCCCCTCCACCCTCCCCTGCCCTCCAGAGAACTATCCCTTTTCTGCACTGTTTTGATGTGTAAATGAGCGCATTGAAAACCTGCTGGCCTAAAAGAGAAGCTTTCCATGAATATGTGCCAGTCGCTTCGCAGCGGGGTTCACACATAGTGGGTCTGCTTTGCTCAGCACTTATGCTCCCCTTTTACTAATATGAATGTATACAAAGTACAAATACATACAAAATTAGCAGTACAATTTTCAATAAGTTTTTTAGTACATTTTGCATTTCATTACAAATAAATAGAGCAGCACATTAAATTAAACACAAAAATGTAAAGTAGAAAGACTTAAATTGTATTTTCTTGTAAAACATAATCCAATAATCTGTTTTACTTCAAAATAATATTTTTGCAGTGTATTAATTATTGAAATGTGTGAAATTTCAGTCAACATGAAATGAAAAGGCACAATCCTGGTTTTATTGTAAACAATTAATCGGTGTTACTCTAAATAAAAAAAAAATCTTTATGTTGCTGCTGGATTTATTTATATATCCTAAAATACGATTTCTGTGTGTATTGAAATATTTATGTGAAATGACATATCTCTAGTGTTGTAATTTGCCTTGGTGGGAGCTAAACAATTATGTGAGGCTTGCGATGTTAAAATTTGATAATTTCTACAACAGAAGCAGTTAAGCCATATGAAATGCAATTAAGCCATATGAAATGCAAAATCAAATTGCATTTCAGCTCCTATTTCAGTCAAGAATGTATTATTTTTAACACACACACACACACAAAAGCGTACATTGAGTGT
Organism: Gymnocypris eckloni scoliostomus; assembly: GCA_027564155.1. Classification (NCBI taxonomy): domain Eukaryota; kingdom Metazoa; phylum Chordata; class Actinopteri; order Cypriniformes; family Cyprinidae; genus Gymnocypris; species Gymnocypris eckloni. Next base: position 8,631,945 of record CM050423.1, on the reverse strand, counting down.
GTAGCATTTGGTTTTTCCTTACAATATGATTAGTTGTCACCTCACCTTCTACTGATGGTTTGCTTACCGAAAGTTCACCCTCAGAACATGACTACATTTCTTTAAAAATAGATATAATCAGATTATAAGATATTTAGTGTGTGTGTGTGTGTGTGTGTGTGTGTGTGTGTGTGTGTGTGTGTGTGTGTGTGTGTGTGTGTGTGTGTGTGTGTGTGTGTGTGTGTGTGTGTGTGTGTGTGTGTGTGTGTGTGTGTGTGTGTGTGTGTGTGTGATTTCAGACAAAAAGATTTCTGAGACATTTCTCAAAATATATTCGATTAGATATAAATTGAACTCATTTACATTTTATTATCTAGGTATTTGTGTGCACAATAAACAAAAATATTAATAATATTATAAACATGTAGTAACTAGCTCATCTTCTGAAATGACTTTCCTTTTCATCAGACACCACGAATACTTTTATTTTTCAAGCCCTCAACTCCAATTACACAAACTGAATGAACAGATATGACAGAAAGACTCATTGTTTAGTTATCATCGGGACTGCTTTCACACACACACACACACACACACACACACACACACACACACACACACACACACACACACACACACACACACACACACACACACACACACACACAGAGAGACACACACACACACACACACAGACAGAGACACACACACACACACACACACACACACACACACACACACACACACACAGAGACACACACACACACACACACACAGAGAGACACACACACACACACACAGAGACACACACACACACACACACACACACACACACACACACACACACACACACACACACACACACACACACACACACACACACACACACACACACACACACACAAACACACACACATAGAGGAAACCGCAATGAACACCCAAACAAAACATAACCTTCTGACTATCTATCTCTGGAGCTGCCAAAGGTGGAACAGCCAAAGTTCAGGTTAAAAAAAGGTGGTTTGTCCTCATGATGAGGAAAATATGCATGAAATATCTGAAGAATATTTTTTAAACAAACATTGAAATTCTCAGAATAACATAAAGTCTACCCAGATTCCAGAATCCTGAAACAGTGCAGCCTTTGTCAGAGCTTGTTAACGAACAACCCCCAAATATGTTTAAAACAATAACCACAGTAAAAAACTTTAGGAGCACATTGAATTTGACAGACCTTAAAACCCATCTACTTCACTGGTGAAAACCACTGTTCTGTCTTTGTGCTTGTTCAAGTGTTCAGTGCTACTGTTTTGTAGTCAAATATAAAGTTCTGAACTTGTCCTGACTTCTGCTCTCAGAGCAACACTGACATGGGTTTATGAAGCCACTGCAAACCTACTAAAGCTGCACTTGACCACAGTTTGATTTCACTGCTTACTGTAGCTTGGAGACACAAGCGCACTCAGTTTTGACCCAATGCACTTCACAGTTAGCTAAAAGATAGGCCCAAAGCAGAACACAAGGTGTAATGCAACGCAAGTATGTGTTGTGTTTCAGCTAATTTCCACTACACGGGACATATTTTCTGTCTGACTAGCGACAGTTGATCTTACGACATTAATTACTTAAATATGCAATTTATCAAGCACAAGCTTTTGTATCAGGCTTTTTTTAAACACTAAATAATGATAGATGAAAACTGAAATACAAAGGGAAATCTACTGTCAATGAATTGTACTTTAGTTAAAAGAAAAATAGGAGATTTGTATGTGTCCAACAACAGTTTAGTAAAGTTTTAAAACTTGATGGGAAAAAGCAGATGACAACAAAGCTCCTTGGTGAAGTGATTTGATTGGCTATTTGGGCTTTCACTCAATTATCTTTCGTAAGGTCAATTCATCCATCCATCTGCACGTTCTCCAAACCACTTGTCCTATGTAGGTGTCGTCCTATGTCCTAAGTTATCCGGGAGCCTATCCCAGTATCTTGAGCCAAAGTCAGGGAAAATAAGGACCGTTTAGCCTCACCATTTCACCTGACCTGTATGGCTGTAGATTGTGGGAGAAACCAACTTACCTGATCCTTGCTGATCCTCTGAGATGACTTTTCGTTTCACCTAACATCACTAATTTCTGATTTATTTTTCAGCCTGCTCCAATCGTGTTTTTCATTTGGTAACTCTCTCTCTGAAGTAATGCTGGAAAGTCTGATTCATTTCAGTGAATCCACTTGTCCAAACAGGTCAAGTTAAATAAACAGATCCCAAAAATTATCCTCTGATTCATAAGTCCTAGCATTGCCCAGATAATTAAATATTTAAATGTAATATTTAGAGGTGGTAACTCTCTTTTTTTTAATCTGTAAATTCAAGTCCCAGCCTTATTTTTTCTCTCTCCTTTAATATTCTGTTTCATTCAAAGGTATCTGAATACCACAGTAAAATTGTGAAAATAGGAAAGGTTTGGAAGAGTTTAGTTATAACTGAACTGTTGACATGTTTATACACTGAACAAAATTATAAACGCAACACATTTGTTTTTGCCCCCATTTTTTCATGAAACTCAAAGATATAAGACTTGTTTTATGTACACAAAAGGCCTATTTCTCTCAAATATTGTTCACAAATCTGTCTAAATCTGTGTTAGTGAGCACTTCTCCTTTGTCGAGATAATCCATCCACCTCACAGGTGTGGCATATCAAGATGCTGATTAGACAGCATGATTATTGCACAGGTGTGCTTTAGGCTGGCCACAATAAAAGAACACTCTAAAATGTGCAATTTTACTGTATCCGGGGGGGGGGGGGGTGTCCGAAAACCAGTCAGTTTCTGTTGTGACCATCATTTGCCTCACGCAGTGCAACACATCTCCTTCTCATAGAGTTGATCAGGTTGTTGATTGTGTAATGTTGGTCCACTCCTCTTCAACGGCTGTGTGAAGTTGCTGGATATTGGCAGGAACTGGAACACGCTGTCGTAATTGCATAATCCCTCAAAACTTGTGACATCTGTGGCATTGTGCTGTGTGATAAATACTGCACATTTTACAGTAGACCTTTATTGTGGCCAGCCTAAGGCACACCTGTGCAATAATCATGCTGTCTAATCAGCATCTTGATATGCCACACCTGTGAGGTGGATGGATTATCTCACCAAAGGAGAAGTGCTCACTAACACAGATTTAGACAGATTTGTGAACAATATTTGAGAGAAATAGGCCTTTTCTGTAAATAGAAAAAGTCTTAGATCTTTGACTTCAGCTCATGAAAAATGGGGACAAAAACAAAAGTGTTGCATTTATCATTTTGTTCAGTATAGCTACCAAACTGATGGTGCAGACATTTGAGGTAACTCTATTGCCTCTACTCTATTGAGCAAACTCTATTGCCCCCTTGAGTGCTGAGGTTTGCTACTTCCATGCATTAAGTATGTAAAGGCACTTCACATCTGCATTTGCATACTGACTTAGCACATATTTCTGGCCTCACAGTCCATGATATTAAACAGTTTGTGTCATTCAAAGGAAGGAATGGAAGAAAATATAAAAGCTAATAGGTCATGATTTGCATGATCTCTAGACATGCGAAACCCACTAAATCCGAGATTTGGGTCCTAAAAAATCAGCCTTTCCTCTTCTCAGTCACTGTGGAAAATGGTATTAAACAGAACATAAAGCTTAGCGCGAATTTCCAGTTTGTTTCATCATGCCTTTCAGAGGCTGCAATAAATAGCAGAAGAGATGTCAGCGGTTGTCAAGAGATTTGCAGCATACTCAAGTACTCATCTTTACGTCTTCCCTTCTCCGAGTCCCTGAAAAGAATGCTTGTTCTATTTTAGTATTTAACAGCCGGCTTCATTTTAATATCAGCATGAGCTATTGTTTGTCGACTTCTCTACATTTTACATGTTGCCCCCAGGAGTACAGAGTCAGTAGTGACTGTGTTCAATTGATCCGAGGTAACTTTTTCCTCCTCCTCTCTTCAAAGTGACGAGAGCACATAGTGACGGCAGGCGTTTGTCGGGGTGGCAAAGTGACGGGCTTCGTCAAGGCCTTTCATCGGAGGTTGTCACGAAGTGTGATCACAGACACTGTGTTATCTAGGTCAGGCGTTTAGACACGGATAATTCTGCCATTTTGATTCTAGTTGCTAGGCAGCACCCTTCTCTAATCTCCAGTAACAAAGTCTCTCCAGAGAGAGCAAGAGAGAGGGATCAACAAAAGCAAGAAGGAGTGATGGGAAAAACAACAACAAAGGGCTGTAAATGGTGCAGTGTCATCGTCTGGGTTTAGAAACATAGCCGGCACTGGGTGGCGAGGGGGGTCAGCGTTGTGGAAGAACCTCGCTTCTTTAGATATAACACACAAACCTCTTTATCTAGACGTACAATCAAACTGTCTCTTTCTTCACGCTCAAAGACGCACACAAACTAAATCTCTGCTTCAGAACTTTCCTGCCAGGCTTGGCTTCTAAGGTTGCATCCCTAACAGTGTGTCTACACCAGATGCGACTGTAGTCGCGCCGCAACAGCTTGAGACTGTCTACACTGGACACAAAGCGACCATTGCAAATCCATTTGTCCATTTGTTGGAGTACATCGGAAATAGAACAGAGCATCGGTTTACTATTTGTCATGTTGCATATTGTCTTTTTTTGCATTGCATTACATTCACAAGTGTAGACGTGGTGTAAGCAAAATGTGACCAATGAGGAATCTAAAGTCGTTACATAAGAAATACAGTTTCCGAGTTCAAGTCTCTGCTCATTTCACAGGAAGTTTGATTGACAGGCCACCTGACCAATCAGCCATTTTTGTCCAAACGAAACAGACTGGAGAGTTTCTGCCATTTTGAAAAATGGTGTGTATTGACATCTTTCCGAATTGAAACAAGAGGCCTTCTGATGTTCATTCTTGATTAGTTAATCAGCAATCTGTCAAGACTCAAAAAAGGCCACAAAACGGTATTTATTGTTGTAATTTCTTTAAAAAAAAGACTACATTTGAAATCTGAGACTTTATTTCATGTCTAAAGGAACCTGCTCTGTCTTGTCTGCCGGCGAATTGTCAGTTTTCTCTTTGCTCTATGATGTATTTTTCACTGCATGAGAACATGATGTGTGGCATGAGAGCGATTTGTCAGACATAGCAACAGTAATGAATTTGGCCGGGTCTTTGCGAAGGATCAATTGATACTATCTCAAAAGCCATTTCAGTGTTATTTATTCATATCACATCACATTAAAGTTAATCTTCTAAAAACTCACAGTGAATACTTCTCCAGGTTTACTGCGACCTATATATTAATTAAAGATGACCATCACAAAAAATGTACCATGGTTTTACTACAATAAAAAAACATTACTATCGTTAAACCGTGATAACCACAAATTAACCACGAATTTGCTACACTAACCATAGATTAACCCTGGTATTTGAAGTAAAACTGTAATTATACAAATGGTAATCAGTAAGCCACAAAACCATGGTTACTACACTTTTACTTTCAATTTTACTGTAATAAAACCATGGTTTCGTAAAGTTAGTCACTGTCTTGCCATCATGTTCATGTGTTTTCTGTAGTATTACAGCAACTCAGACATCTATAGGTTTCTGCACTTAGAAGGTATTAGAAGGTCCAAAGCTCTCATCGGTTTGATGGTGCTTATTCTACAAAATTGAAAAATGATGTCAGTGTTGCCAATTTAGCGATTTTGTAGCTAGATTTTAGACTTTTTTAAAGTTAAGGAACAAATATAGGAACTTCTTGCAAAAACCTTATCCAAGTTTTTATCTTTCCCACTAATCTATATTCATCTTTATATAGATCAGTGAATGTGCCATTATGATGTCATCTAGTGACATTTAGCTACCAGTTTTGGCAACACTGCCTGAAGTACTTGTAACACTCATTCCAGGTATCCGGAGGGGATAGGCAATGGAATTTGGAATTTATTTTATTATTCAGTGTTCATTTTTTGGTTGTAATACTCTCATTAAGTTTAATTTTCATCTGCTCAAACAGAACGCTAAATGTCATCTTGTGCTTCACGAAAAGCTATCTCTGGCTAAAACTAGCTAACGTTGAAGTTAGCGAGTCCATGATAATGCACAAACTTAAATAGCTCACTGTTCTCACGTCATGAACAGTGCAGGTAAAAAACAGATAAACAAAGATCTACATTTCAGTACCTTACCATTTTAAACTGCACTGTTGTGTTTTCATTGATTTCAGGTATCATTGTGAACTGTAATTGGTCATTTTGAATGTCAGATGGTTTTCTTCTGTCTAAGTGGCCAGTTTTTGGCCAATATGAACTGCAGTGTTGACTTTATAGTGATAATCAAAAAGAGAAAAATTTAAATGAAACAAATCTGTACAAGACTATTCAGCTGAATAGGAATACAAAGTTGAAAGAATGGCTGCATTTTGCTACTGTAGCTCCTCAAGCTGGTGAAAAGATTAGAAAATGTAAGATATAACTGCACTGAAGGCAACAACACTGAACCATGAAAGAGAGAAACTATTAATAAAGAGGCTGAAATAGTTAAATGATAACGTGAGCTTGTGACTGTAGCATGATGGTTTGACAGTTCTTCTGAGAGAAAACTGGCCAGATCCTCCTTCCTCTCTTTCTGTACATCTCTCTCCATCGCTCTGCTTATCTCTCTCATTTCCATCGTCTCTAGAGATCGCACAAATATTCTGTATATGTAGGCCTGTGTGTGAGAAAAGTGAGGCAAAAGACATGGAGTGCAATGTGCTTGGTGACGATACTTTAATCTTTTTTTCTGTTTCATGAAAATTTAGTTCAAAGCAGACTATTTTAAAACCATGAAGCGGAGATCAGAGAAAACTGTATTCAAAAGCTGGAAGAAATGAAATCACTTCAAACAAACACAATTGCACCATTGTGCCTCTGTACTTACTCCATACAGATATGAGACGTTTACAGATGGAAATAAAGAAACATTATTGATTTTCAAACACACGCACAAATCAAAGCAACTAACTATTTTACAAACTAAATCCATCAATGCTTCAGACACAAAATCCCTCTGAAGTAAGTTGTTTTTTTATTTTATTTTTTTGGGCGGTGGTGGTGGTCACATCCTTAAGATAAATAAAAATTAGACAAGTGCTGATCAAATGGAGATCTTTGATATCTTGGAAAATCTGATGATAGTTTGAGATATTATTTACCGTAGATCATTACTGTAACTCTAGAGGAGACATATGAAATGACTGGAGAAGCATCTGAGAACAAGGAATCTTTGCTCACCATTCACCATATAATTAATATGAGAAACCATATAACACCATAACTCATTTTGAATGATCTTTTCCAGTGCATATGTCTTCCACACAATCACCATGATTTGGTCAAGATATCTGTGGCTAGTGAGTTCTATCTGCATCAGGGAGAGTTTGACTCAAGAAGAGTCGACCCTTAGCCAAGACATCTCATCCTGCACCTCATCAAACAGAGGCGCTCATATCTGAGAGAGCCGGGCTGATTGAACTCCAGTCCTCCACGCATTTGATCTAAACTTCTCCTCCCCTTCAAAGCATGCACACTTTTAATCCACTTACTTTTATTTTCTCATGTTACCTTCCTCGTCAAGGTCAGGCTTATAAGAATCCGTGTCTGAAGCGCTTTTGAGCACAAAGCTACAAAATATTTTACAGAAATGTTGGTCATACAATAATCTAAAACAAACTGTGCATGTTTTTATTTTATATGAATTCCCATGATATAAGACACTTAATACAGGTACAAATTATAGCCTGAGATGTTATAAAATGACTGGATTCAATATGATTTCAAAAAATGAAACTTTGAAAACACTGAAAACATTTCAGCAGAATATTATATTACTTATTGCATATTTTGCACCAATTCCAATGTCCTGTCAGTGGTGTTAAAAACATGTAACATTTTATCCAAAACAAATGAACATGGCAATATTTCTTGTCTTTTTTTTGGTTGTTGTGCCTATAGGCAGTTTGTAATTGAATTGTCCCATGAGTGATGCTAAAAGGTTAAAGTCGCAATGAAATGAAAATTCACTGTAACCATTTTCTAAGTTCATATTATAGATCTGTGCATATTTTTTTTAAATGACGTTGTAATGTTTATTCATTGATATTACACTCAAATCTTTGTCACAATATGGAAGAACAATATAGCTGTTTTTGTTTCATCACATCTTACATTTTATACGGCAGTGCTTCCCAAACCTGTCCTGGAGATCCCCTGCCTTGCATCGTTTGTATGTCTCCCTTATCTAACACACCTGATTCCACTCATCAACTCGTTAGTAGAGACTGTAATAACTAAATCAGGGAGACATACAAAATTTGCAGGCCAGGGGGTCCTCCAGGAAATGTTTGGGAAGCACAGCTCTAAGGCATTTTAAGGGGGCATAGGATGTTGCTAAACAGAACATTATTTTGTGTAATTGGTGTAATTGAATGTGTTTATGCAGTTTAAGGTTAAAAAACACATTATTTTCCACATACTGTACATTATTGTTGCTCCTCTATACTCCGCCTTTCTGAAACGCAGCGATTTTTACAAAGCTCATCGTGAAGTGTGCTCTGATTGGCCAGCTATCCAGTGCGATGTGATTGGCCGAATACCTCAAGCGTGAGACGGAAATGTTATGCCCCTTACCATGTTGTGATGTTGTGTCCTGGTGCGATGACACAAAAACAATAAAACCCATTATAAACGAGGCACTTGTTGTATCCAGTAGGGACATAATTACTGATTATAATGACTTGTACTGTCTTTTTACGTGTCATGTTGCATCGCTGCGTAAACATTACCATATTACCACATTTGGGCGGTTTTATGCAAATCTTTCCACACCGTAACGCAGACATGTGGGTACGTGTTTCAATGAGCCGTTTTGGGGGCGTGGCAGAGTCTTAACTTTTATAAAGAATATCTCTTTGGTTTTGAGACTTTAGTCTTTGCAACTTCAGGGATCTTATCTATGCACAATCAGCTTGTACCACTCCAAAGAGAAAGGAAAACTTGAAATCTCATAATATAACCCCTTTAAAAAATAATATAGCTTAACCACCTAACAAACCTAAGAAATGGTCAGTAGAATGAATAACTTTCAGAAAATGCTGCTCACCTCAGGTTGTCAAACTAAGGGCGAATTCCAAACTGCTTTTTTGCACCCTTCAAGGGTACTTCGGGAAGGGGACGCTATTTGTAGGGACTTTCCAAACGAAAGTGAGCAACTGAGTCCCTTCACGAAGGGCCCTTCCAGATGTCCGTTAGCGAAAGGAACATGCGATGGTCACTTCACAAAAGTGATTTCCGTTTATGATCATGTGATCTTCAGTTAGCTCTAGCGATGCATTTTAAAGCAAAGTTTGGGTTGATTTCAACTTCACATAAAAACGTAAGTGGAAAAGGCTAATTAAATTTGTCTTTATTTTAATGTGATACACAATATTTTTTGTCAGTGATAGAAATATGATTTAAGAGGGTTAGTTGTGAAGCTCTCCCAAGTGTTTGAATCGGCTTTGCTTGACAGTTTTCTCAAGCTTGCAGTCATCCCTGTTGCTTGTGCACATTTTCCTACCCAATTTCTTCCTTCCAGTCAACTTTGCATTTAATATGCTTTGATACAGCACTCTTTGAACAGCCACCTCTTTCAGTAATGACCCTCTGTAACTTACTCTCTTTGTGGAGGGTGTCAATGATCGTCTTCTGGACCATTGCCAAGTCAGCAGTGTTCTTCATTATTGTTGTTTTAAAGAGATTTTATACAATTTATACTGTATGGATGGTCATTTATTGAAACTCAAATGTAAATATCCTAATATTTTGAGATACTGATTTTTGACTTTCATTAGCTGTAAGCTCTAATTATCAAAATTAAACAAAAAACTTTTGAAGTGTTTTACTTTACATGTAACGAATCTTAAATATATGAAAGCATAATTTTAGCTTAACAAAATAACATTTAAAATGTATGTATATGATTATGTTGGTTATGAATAAACCAATTAAATGTAACTAATTTATTAAGATGCAAAATGAACTAAATTATAACTGTCTTATAATATTGAACAGGGCTGGATGCTTGTTCTTGATGGGATTTGTGCCTCTACTTCTTTGAGAAAAGTAATTGGACACCATAGTTTACCCTATACATGAAAAGTGCCATAAGTATAAGAGAAGAATGGCCTAAACATTGCACAAATCCACGTATTGCTTGCTATGCTGCAGCATGCCTTTGTGTTAACGGCACTGAGTTAGACTTTCATGTCCCTTTCTCCTATTCATTCTCTCACCCTTTTCATTATGTCTCTTGTTGTGGAAAACCGTGTAGGGGTGTAGATAATGCTTTTAGAGAACTTCATAATGAAGTGAACCCTCTCTTTTCCTTCTCATTCTAATCATCACCCTTTATTCCACCAAAACCCCTAAAGAGAAGAGTAGGGGTCAGAGGTCAGTATGCGTCTGTATGGTGAGAACATTTTGAATGGGGCTCTGCAATTAAGCGACGCCTTGGTAGGAACATCGAAGGCTAATATTCAGACATCAGACCTTATATTTAGGGCATTCATCAATAGTTTGAAGCCAAAATAATTTGGAGCCCCTTTTAGTTGATTGTTATGATAAATAAACATTTTAATAAATGTGGTTTTTGATTATTACAAGCAGACACAAGTATTGGGTAATAGTAAAAACAGACCAGTTTCAATTCAATCAAATTATTTGTGCGTCTCTTGCTTTGTCTGCCATCCTGGTTTATTATTTTTGATGAGCTTTTGCAATGCATGCCTGTGAATATTTTCAAATGGATTATTTGTGAGGTTTTGTGAGATTGTACTTCTCCATATCCTTCCTCAATGCATGATGCTTAGAATTCAGCCAAAATAAATAATTCTGCTGAACAAGACCGTATTTCAAGCATAATTACGCTGTCCACGTCATGGAACAGTTTCACGATGGGAATGTGCCTACTATACTTTAAGATGCTCTGTAGGATTTGGATCAAGGTGCATATGTTTCTCACTACCCAACAATATGAGGCATGTATTCTCTGTCTAGCACCCCTGCTGAAGGCGGTTCTTTTGCCGAATGGTGCTTCCCTGCAGTGCAATTCGGGATGTAAAGGGGGTAGGGAGCGAGGTTCTCATTTGAAGCACAGCTCATATGGACCTCTGTGCACAGTGACCTGTAAAATACGCTGTGTGCTGTTGAATATGGTTAGGATGCTGATGTCTTCACACCCCTTGTTTTGAGAGAAAAGTCCATTTTGTATGGTGAAAGATTGAAATACGGTTCTATTCATTTGGAAAGTTTAAATTTAGTTCTTGCTTCTTTGTGTGGCTCATCATCTCTTTCTGTGCATGCCTTTGGTAACGAGTTACCAAAATTAAAAAATGCATAAAAACCTGCTACCAAAATTTGTTACATTTTGAAAAGAAAAATCATTTTCGAAAAACTTCAACAATGAAAGCATAATTTTATCTTAACAAAAATAACATTTAAAATATGTATGTGATGTATGAATAAAACAAATTAAATGTAACTAATTTATTAAGATGCAAAATGAACTAAATTATAGCAAAATATTGAAAAAGTTAAGATTGTTCAATGTTTTTGAAAGATGTATTTTCTACTCACAAAGGCTACATTTATATGATCAAAAATACAGTAAAAATACAGTAACATTGAGAAGTTTTATAACAATTTAAAATAGCGGTTTTCTATTTAAATTCTTAAATGTATTTTAATGTTTTAAAATTATTTTTTTATTTATCCCTGAAGTTCAAAAGAACAGCATTTTTTTAAATAGAAATATGTTGTAATATTATAAATAACTTTAATGTCACTTTTGATCAATTTAATGTGTCCTTGTTGATAAACAGTATTTATTTATTCTTTATTATGTATTCTTATTTAGCCCATACTTTTGAACTTTAATTTGTTTCTGGCTTTCAGAAGCTATAAATCAAATATCTTGTCATTCAAAATGCTATTTTTAGCCTCCGCAATGAATTAACGAATTAAGAGAGGCACAAACCTCAGCTTCCCATCCTCGAATCTTTATTCTGGACCATGGTTCTGGTTCTGTACAGAGTTGAGCTCTACATTCAGCTTTGCACAGATACCTCATGTGCATACAGTGTCACAGAGTACAGGCCTGGCAACATTGCTGCCCTGGCTCAAGACTTTTTTGCCAGTTATTTTGGCAGCCTTTGCGAATAGTTCAAAGGCAAATTGTCGAGTAAGTGCATAAGCTGAACCATAAATGCCCAACAGTTTGTTATTAAAGTACAAACATTTGGAAGTGCTGGTCCTGTACATGTACTACATGCTGTACAGCATAATATGCTATGCAAATTTACAAAGAAGCTGTTTAGAAAGCCAGTGATGATTCTGTTTTCTCCTGTGATTTTATTTGGAGCCAAATTATGGTGACCTTTGATCTTTTTCTGCAACATCCATGCTTCCCATGTGAGACTGCGTGAGAGCGGCGTTCTCTCCTGTCGCGCTTTATGCCGTGCTGCCGGACATGACTCGCCATTCTGTACTAATTACCCCTTTCCTGCACTTGTTTATGAGCCGTGTTTGCTTTGTGCGGTGCATCTGGCTCTATTTACCGTACAGCACAGTTGCTTGTAAAGTCCACCTGCTCCATAGGGGGCCGTGTCAGCATTAGTGCCCATTAGCGATTCCCAGACCCCAGAGTCTACACTTACCACAACACATGGGACAAGTCCTCCTTCAGGCTGTACTCAAAACATGGTTTTTCATAGATGTTCCAAAACCTAGTGCGCTACCTTTTTATGCACTGCCATCTACAACATCCTAACCAAAATGGAACTTTATAATTGACTGATTTGGAGAATTTTACAGAATCAACACAAAAAGAAGACTCAAAACACTTTATTTACAAGGTGGTTTTATTTTAGCATGTTGCTAAGCTCATAAAGTGGTGGTTTAATTAGAATAACTAAGCATAGTGTTTTCAATAGATATATCTTCGTATTTCATTAAAGTCATAGTTGTCATTTTGTGTGCATTCTATGCATGAAACGTCTTGTTGGTTGTTTGATTTCTATTTCTATGTGGTTGTACCTTGCCCACAGTGAATCCTATTGGTTCAAAGACTCTTATGGCAAAACTCTTAAGCTTAAATGGATATTTCACTCAAAAATGAATCATCATTTACTCAACCTCATGTCATTCCAAATATGTGCAGAACATAAATTAATATATTTTTGAAGAATATTGGTAACCAAACAGTTAACACTACACCAATGTCCCTTTCAAGGAAACTCTGTTCACTTGGCGGGCATATTCGCAACACCTCTGGGCAGCTATTTCAGCATTCCAAGACCAAGTCCTATCTACTTGAATGAGAGAATCCCGAAATCTGGAAAAACTGCTCGCCGCATTCAAATAATGCATTTCAAATCAGCCATAAAATCTGACATGATGAATGTTTTTTTATGGTCAAATTGCATAAAAAAGCTTATATGTCAGGCCAATGTGTGTGAGTGTAGATGTAGAACCATTTCTATGGAAATGCAGATGACTTTACCAATTGAGTCTTTAATTTAGAAGGCAAAACTTATTTTACCATCTTGGAAGTTGCACTTTCTCCCATTCATAGTAATTTGATTGCATCGAGTTGGCATATCTTTGACTCCATTTTTCGTTCCACTAACTTCCATTCATATGTATGAGAATGAGACAAGAAACACAAGATCGTGAGAATTTAAATGTGTTCCAAAGTTCAAATTTGAACTATCGGAAACAAAATCCAACAGTTTTTGAATACATGTAGCATCCCATATTTAAAGTTTATGGCTCGCCCAACTCAGAAAGTCGGGTATTATCTCAGAGTTTTCCAGTTATAAATACAGCTAGGGCTGTTCATGTCCAGTTTCTGTCTAGGAAACTCGTAACACTAGTGAAACTGAGAAGATTGCATATTTTTACATTTTAGATGTATTTTGTATATATTGAATCATGTTTTCAAAATGTATTTTGAAGAATTTTGGTAACAAAAACAATTGGTTACCAAAAAATACCCCTCAAAATATTAGAAATATAATAAAATCATACAAATTTGGAATGACATGAGGACATTATTACTAGCTATACGCTATAATAAAATGTCATATAAAAAATATAAGCCATTTTGCTAGTTTTTTCCCGCCATCATAACAGTCAATTGGAACAAGTTGGAAAATGTTCATAAAATGATTTTTTTCCCAAATTGTAATTAGAAGTTTGACAAAGATGTGAGTTGATTTTACACGTTGTGAACTTGTAATTATGACAATTGCAACTGTTGGGAATGCAGCATTGACAATTAAATATGTACTAATTTGTCATGACAAGCTGAATTTTTACTTTCATTGTATACAGACAAATGATTTTGGAATCTTAAAGATAGCATATTGTTTAATACTACAAGATGCATTCTAGGCAGGCAGGAGGGTTTGGATCAGGGTTGGTTTGAAGGCATGAGACATTAAACATGAGGCATTAACATGGGCAGCACAATGTTTTCACACATTCAGTGCTCTTGTACTAGGCCTATGTGTTGCTTGGCTTTGCTATCGGGTCATATAAGTAATAGTGTCCTGTCGTCTTTCAGCAGCTTTATCATGCCCTCTGAATCACAGTGGAGTAAGCATGTGTGAGAGAGGGCGGAGGAACAGAGGGGTGTGTGTGTGTGTGTGTGTGTGTGTGTGTGTGTGTGTGTGTGTGTGTGTGTGTGTGTGTGTGTGTCTGTGTCTGTGTCTGTGTCTGTGTCTGTGTGTGTGTGTGTGTGTGTGTGTGTGTGTGTGTGTGTGTGTGTGTGTGTGTGTGTGCGCAGCCATGTGTGATCCTGTAAAAGTGTATGTTTGGACACAAAGGGGAAAGAGGGGTGGTATGCTGAGAGAGCACTCGGACTAAGTCCACCACAAAGCATGAGATGAATTCTACCAGAGTCTCAAGTGTCATGAAGGCGGTGTTGGGCCAAGAGTGTGTGATTGTGTGTGGGTGTATGATAGGGTCAAGGGATTAACAGCTGGTATAAGAGTCTTGGTGCTGTTAGACACACACAAAACAAACACAAACACTCTCCTGTAACACAATCAAAGCTATGGCGAGAGATCTGCTACTAAAATAAATGCAGTAGGAGGGGAACAGTGAGACAGGGAAAGAGAGAGTGAGAGTATTTATGTCTGTGCAGTAGAAAGTCATGCCGCTTGCACGCACAGAAAGAGAATATAGAATAAGAGGCATCCATTTTTACATTGTCTCCAGAAAATGTGAGTGGTGCTTTTCTGCCCACAATGTTGGAGTTGGCCTGATCTTTTTTCCATGAATACCCATGTGTCTATGATATTCTGGTGCCTAGATATGGCTGCGGCCATCAGACATGGCTTCTGTCCACTGACTCAAATCAACTCCAACTCCAGGCTAGGATGTTCTGGGGTGGTTTTCATGCAGTGTTTGTTGGGCAGATGCTTGATGGTTGATAATTGGACCGCATCAAAAGTTTGAACTATTCTGAGTGTATACTAGGATGTTGTTATGAGGCATACATTCTTATGTTGCTGTCTGGTTACTAGAAGTGTTTTAAGTGTGCTATGGTCCCGTTTCTGAGGTTTTGTAAGTAGTTGTTAGGGTGATAATTTCTGGTCATAAATGCTTCATCATCAGGAGGGATATGTCTTGTCCCCCACTTCTGGTCAGACGGGATGCATTTCCCATTGCTGACAGTAGATGACGATATAAGTGTTCCAACTGGCATATTAAAATGGATTCTTCTGAGTGGAGCAGTAAGTAACTGGATTAATATTAAGTCATTATCTTATATATAATCTTATAAAAGGGTCAACAGTTTTACTAGCCATTGCCATTCTTGACATGAGATTATCTATAGGCGGCACAATGTCACTTCCACCACTCTTTCATTAGGCTAAAACAACTTTAAATTTTTTCATGTGTTGCATGATTTATTTTTTTCTGCATTGCAAGCAACCTAGTAAAAATATGCTCGACATTTATGATGGCTAAGTTGGAATGAAGACAATACAAATGTATTGGATATGTTTCCATTACAACATTTAAACAGTGGCTGTGGCCACTGCTGGAGTTACTGCATTACAACTAATTGTAGTTACGCAATCAGATTCATTTTTTTCAAGTAACTAGTAAAGTAACACATTTGTTTTTAATTTACAACAAAATATCTGAGTTACTTTTTCAAATAATTAATGCAAGGTACGTTGTTTTCCCGTTTATTCACTGACACCTCTCCTGTCCCCATGTTGAGATAAATGGGGAGTGAGTTACAGAGACTGAGGCACTTCCTTCAGCCTGAGGCTGGATTAATTGGGGCCTTAGCTTTTTTATTTCTGTTTTTTTTATTGAAAAAACAAATAAGCAAGCCCAGCCCATTGACTAAAATAACGCACAAGTATAACGTATTGCATTACTTTATACAGAAAGTAACTAAGTAATGCAATTAGTTACTTTTTTTTATGGAGTAATACAATATTATAATGCATTTTATATTGAAAGTTTCCCCAACACTGGCTGTGACAGATGACAGATAAAAACACATGACAGATAAAATAAAACATGAGGCTGGACAACATTTTTATGAAAATAGTGTATAGTTTGTTAGAAAAGTACAATTCTGTTTACCAAAAGTTGCTGGTAGCCATTGGTACTTCCTTGGTATTTTTCCATTAATAATTTCAGTTGAGAATACTATCTCAAGAGACATTAATTCATATCACATATTTAAGCTAAACTTTTAAAAACATATGATGTGCACGACTGGGCTCACTGCATCATGGACACCATACTTTTAATGATTCATAAAGGATGAATTACTGAAGGCTATTTGAGATTTTGGGATGGAGAAAAAGCTTAAGATCATGATTTTATTATATTTGAGTGTATATTAAAGCACAGTTTGTTGTTCTCTTATGAGATCTTATGGCGTGTTTGGACCTGAAAACAGTGATGCACAGCTCTGGTTCTAAGAGGGTGCAAAATCAAACGAAAACATGAAGTCTGGAAGAATATTCAGGACCATTTCCAAAAGGAATTGCAAATTGTATTTTCAATTGCGTTTTCCATGTGGACTCATAAATTGTGACATAATCCAAATGCAATTGCAAATCTTGCATTACCGTTTTCAAGGAATTTGCAATTCCTTTTGAAAATGGTCCTGAATATTCTTCCATAATGAAGAGCACCTTAAGTTGAAGCTGTAATAAACTGGCAAAACAGATTTGGCAAATGCTTCAGTGTATATTTTTGTTTCTATTTGCAATGAGTTTTTGCAGCTTTGAGCAGTGTAACCAATCACAGACTGTTGATTTCTTGAACACAGTGGCCAATCAGAGGTGTTTAATTTGCTCAGAATCCACTCACAGCTGAAAACAAGATTCAAATAACCATAACAATGGACAGGGCGAAAAACATGTCAAAATACAGGTGCATTAAAAAGATTAGTTCACTTTAAAATAAAATTTTCTTTATAATTTACTCACTCCTGATCTAGTCTTCCAAGATGTAGGCGGAAGTACCGAGTCAGTGTTTACAAGTTGAACGTGCAAATACTAAGTCAAACGCCATTTACAAAAAAAAAGGGAGTTACAACTCAACGAGTTTACAAGGTAAAACAACGATGTCGGGTGATTTTGAACTTGGAGGAGAAGATGAGATGGAGACGTCAAGCGTGACCTTTTCAAAGTCATCACGTATTACGTGAAGTCTGGGATGCGCATCGCAGAACAAGCGAGCATTTGTTTGTTTATAAAGCATTTACGTGTTTTCTATTTGTTTTAAATGACCGATTGTTTCACTAGATAAGACCTTTATTCATCTTCTAGTATTGTTTATAGCCCTTTGAAGCTACACTGCAACTGTGATTTTGACCTTCAACCGTTTGGAGTCCATTGAAGTTCAGTATATGGAGATAATTCGTGTTATGTTTTCATCAAAAACATTAATTTCTTTTCGACTGAAGAAAGAAAGACATAAACATCTTGGATGACATGAGGGTGAGTAATTTAGAAGGACATTTGAATTTGAAAGTGAACTAATCCTTTAAGGCTAGAGCAAACATACTAATTTGGACTGGATGAGAGGCATGCTACAAATAACGTTTAGTGATGGAAAACAGCAAAAGATTGATCTTGGGAGTTGACAATGAATACTGAGTCATCAAACTGAAAATAGATGTATTTCAATGTATTTAGCACACATCAGTTATCATTCATGTCCCTTCAGAACAAGTTCAGCACAATCAAGGTTAATATCTAGGGTTAGTGGGTCGTTCAAATCCCCAACCCGGCATATGAATAATTAGAAACAGTGATCCTTGACTTTGTAAACAGCATTAATTAGTAAGATACTGATGGTGCTAATATGACGCTTGAATATTTATTCTCACATTAACATCTGGCCACATTTACTCTGGATACAGAGCAAGAAGGATTGTGTGAAGAGTGGTGTGTGAGCAGGACAGGGGTTAAAGGGTCCAGCCCCCAATTTATTCGGGGTGTTAGTTTTTAATTAAAAGTGTAATTGATGCCCCTCGGCAAGGGCAGAGCCTGTCTGTGTTTGTCTTCAGGATAGATGTCAGACCAGACTTCACGAAGGGCATCTGTCCATGTGTGTGAAACAGAAAGGGAGTTAAAGGCTTCACAAGGCCACACTGGAACCGCTGAGGGTGCGAAATCTCGTCTCTCCTCCTCTTCTCTCCTTCTCCCTTCTGTTTGTTTTTTCTTCCCCAGCCAAGCAGAACACCTTCATGGTTTCGCACAGAAACCCTTTTGTCTCAACCCCTCCTCCCGTTTCTCCATGTCTGTCCACAAATAAATTAAGAGAGAGCAATACAGTTCCTGCAGGACTGACTGATGATGTGGTAAAGTCATATTTTGCATTAATAATATTTCATAGTAATGTGATTCATTACGCACACATTATTAACATTGCACGACGATGCGTATATGACATGGTAGATGAACCGCACTGACCGTTTACGGTTGCTGAAGTTGTTTAAATGTTACAGATCCAATTTGGATGGCCATCCATCATCACCTCTCTCTCTGGTTAGTGCTCTTAGGGATGAAACAGAGTCTTTCCCATGCTGCCTCATGTGAGTGGGCTTCTGTATGACTAAGTGCTGGGTACCGGTGTGGTTGGAATGGTAAAGGTTAGTGTACGCAGATGGAATGGGGCCTGCAGAGATTTCCAATAGGTTCTTTCAGGCAAAGAAACACAGGCAGTGTGTGCCTAGATAGACTTTAACTCAGAGCTCATAGTGGAGTCATAGTGGTTGATTGGGTCAGAGATACAGTTCCTATTTTCTTTAGTTGAGATTATCACTAAAAGTAATGTGGTGCAATGATGTTATTAGCACTGTGGTACTTTGATATAACTGTTTTCAACATTGATAATATTAAGACTTGTTTCTTAAGCAGCAAATCGCATTTTAGTATTTATGTCTGAAGGATCATGTGACACTGAAGACTGGAGTAATGATGCTGAAAACATAAAACACAGTTATTTAAAATTATAATATTTCTTAACTGTTTTTTTATTGTTGTTTATATCAAATAATGCATCTTTGGTGAACATTAGGGACTTCATTCAAATGTAAAAATCTTACAAACTCTATATATTTATACCAGTATTTTACCATGGTGAATAATTAGACTACCATAACATACAATAATGTCTATGTGCATTGTAAAGCATTTCACCAATTACCATGATATATGGTATGCAATAGTACCTTTTTAATTCTGTTTATAAAGTTTGCTCACGGTTTGTATTGACAATAACATGATGTATTAACATACCTTGACTTGGACATTATTTTTGTTTAGACAGTCTATTTTTTTACTTTGAAATAATAATAATAATACTAATAAAATCTCTCAGTCACAAGCATAGGTGTTTGATGTAGCCTTTTTAAATATATGTATATTAAATTGAAATAAAATATTTATTACATATTTTAGCAAGATCAAAAATGGCTAATTTCTTAGAAAATCATCTCGTGTTGATTTCCATCTGTATGTGCCATATTAAAGTTGACCTCGCTGAGCTCCTGCATCCGCACTCACGCCGTCCTGTCGCAGTGCCCAGACTGGGTCTCCTGTCGTTGGGCCGTGGCAGCCACCAGACCTGTCTGAGTATGATTACCTTCACATCTGTAATGAATTATAGCCCCTTCTGCCATTCAAAGACTCCTTTATAGGCCTGCAGGTCCCTTACGGCTCCATATTAACACACACACACACACTCACCTCTTCACACTCATGTGAATGCCAAAAGCACAAACACACTATTCACTGAAAATAATTATCCTTATGTAAACAAATACCTTTACAAGAACACAAAAATCACAGATTCGGCCTCCACACACACACCCTCTCTCCTGAATTAAAAGGTCTCAGTTACACAGTCTTACAATTCCACTGAAAAATCCCCCTTTTCCTGCAGCTCCTACTAGACAGCTGCTTCTGCCCGTTTCTTTAATGGCTCGTTTGAGCGGCTTTGTGTGTGTGGTAGAGATTCCTTTCTATTGTAACGCACTTTGATGTCTTCATCTTTAATTCCCTCTCAACTGTGCTACACACACACACACACACACACACACACACACACACACACACACACAATACTAAATCCAATCTCTATTAAATGTTGTGTAAGAACAATATGCTGCTCTGCTTTTTTTACTATGATTGTTAATCATTTACTGTTGGTCCACTGTGATCAAAAATGTATTCATAAAACAAAAAAATAATCTGATCCATCTTATCTATCCATTTAAGGAATGCTATGTGTAAATTAAAAACTGGTAAGAAATGTTGGTGAAAAATATGGAAAGTTTAAGTGTGTATTCTAGTCACTGTTTCATAGTGACATTAACATCCAATGATGTCACGTCCTTTCATAACTTTTATCAACAAATTACCTGCCTTTAGTGATTTTACCTGAGAATTATTTGGCAACACTGGTGGTTGTGCCGCTAGCGGAGGCCGCCACGTGTTAGCATCTGGAAACAGAAGATAGAGGAGAAGGGTGCAAGCAGGAAGCGAGTGAGGCTTTGCAGCGGTGAGAACTAGGGACGCGGCCCAGGCTCGTTGAAGGCCTGCTGCTGCGACCTGACACTCGCGGGTGTTGTGCGGGACAATGGTGGTGCAATGGTTGTGTCGAGCGAGGAGAGTTCGGACTTTTCTCGATCTATTGGCCACTGGAATGGATTTAGGAGCTAGGTTGGCTTGTTTGAGGGGTGATGAAAGATCATGCAAATCCGTTTTGTTTACCCTCCATCGGAATTAATCAGTGTTTGCCTCAGGCTTAAATACGATCCACTTTCCGATCGAATTGTTGGCACGGATGAAATCCATGCATCCGAATGATAAGAGGATGGAAGTGACGCCGGTGGAGGAGAGCATGTGGCTGGTTGAGCAGAGAGCAGCGGCCGCGGCGAAGCCTGGAGCTCGGCGGCCGTGTCTGGCAGAGAAAGACTGATCCTGGGGCCGGCAGATTGGACGGAGGATCCGAAAAGATCCACAGCATAGGTCTCGTTGTTTGGATGGGAAAAGTTGAGTCTGTGATGTAATGGCAAAAGGTGCTGATTAACCGTCAAATGAACAGTGGTATGTCACCTGTATTTATATCCGTGCATTGATTGACTTGATTGTGTACCACTTGTGTTTAATTAGGCTAAGTATCTAATGTGCTTCTCCCAAACTTTGTAAATACAACATAATTTAGATGCATTACATGTAAAGTCAAAAACGTCAAAGTTTTTATTTTTTTTATTTTGATGATTAGAGCTTACAGCTAATGAAAGTCAAAAATCAGTATCTCAAAATATTACAATATTTACATTTGTGTTTCAATAAATGACCATACAGTATACATTCTGGTTATCTCTTGTTCTTTGAAACTACAATAACGTGGAACAGTGCTGACTTGGCAGTGGTCCAGAAGACAATCATTGACACCCTCCACAAAGAGTCACAGAGGATCATTACTGAAAGGGGTGGCTGTTTAAGGAGTGCTGTATCAAAGCATATTAAATGCAAAGTTGACTGGAAGAAATTGGTAGGAAAATGTGCACAAGCAACAGGGATGACTGCAAGCTTGAAAATACTGCCAGCAAAGCCGATTCAAACACTTGGGAGAGCTTCACAAGGAGTGAACTGAAGCTGGAGTCAGTGCATCAAGAGTCACCACGCTCAGACATCTTCAGGAAAAGGGCTACCAAGCCACTTCTGAATCAGAAACAACGTTAGAAGCATCTTACCTGGACTAAGGAGAAAAATAACTGGACTGTTGCTCAGTGGTCCAAAGTCCTCCTTTCAGATGATAGTAAATTTTGCATTTAATTTGGAAATCAAGGTCCCAGAATCTGGAGGAAGAGTGGAGAGGCACAGAATCCATGTTGTTTGAAGTCCAGTGTAAAGTTTCCACAGTCAGTGATGATTTGAGCTGCCATGTCATCTTCTGGTGTTGGTCCACTGTGTTTTCTGAAGTCCACAGTTAACGCAGCCATCTACCAGGAAATTTTAGAGCACTGCATGCTTCCTTCTGCTGACAAGGTTTATGGAGGTGCTGATTTCATTTTCCAGCAGGACTTGGCACCTGCCCACACTGCCCAAGGTACCAAAAGCTGGTTCAATGACCATGGTGTTACTGTGCTTGATTGGCCAGCAAACTTGCCTGACCTGAACCCCAGAGAGAATCTGGGTATTGTCAAGAGGAAGATGAGAGACACCAGACCCAACAATACAGATGACCTGAAGGCCGCTATCAAAGCAACCTGGGCTTCCATTACACCGGAGCAGTGCCACAGGCTGATTACCTCCATGCCACGCCGCATTGATGCAGTAATTCATGCAAAAGGAGGCCCAACCAAGTGAGTGCATAGAAATTAACATACTTTTCAGAAACCTGACATTTCTGTTTAAAATGTCCTTTTTTTATTGATCTTATGTAAGATTCAAATTTTCTGAGACACAGAATTTTGGGTTTTCATTATCTGTAAGCCATAATCATCAAAATTTCAAGAAATAAAGGCTTGAAATATTTCACTCTATGTGTAATGAATCTATATAATATATGGGTTTAATTTTCTGATATGAGTGACAAAAATTATTGGCCTTTTTCATGATATTAATTTTTTTTTAGTTGTACCTGTATATATATGTGTATTTATTCACACACACACACACACACACACACACACACACACACACACGGCACCTGCCCACACTGCCAAAGGTACCAAAAGCTGGTTCAGTGATCATGGTGTCACATTCAGTATGTACATATAATAATAATTTCATAATATCTGGTATAGTATCTGGCACCAAGACATTGGCAGCAGATTCCTTTAAGTCCTGCAGAGTTGCAAGGTGGTTCATCCATTGGATTTGTTCAGAGTTGTCCAATCCTGCTCCCAGAGGGCCAACGTCCTACAGATTTGAGGTCCAACCAGTTCCAATAAACTTGTTTGAAGTTTCTAGCCCCGGCATCCCAATGTGCATGATATCCACCCTATCTGCCCTAAATAGTATTGAAAATTACCATATAGAATTTAGGATGGATAGTAGGCACATTGGGACACAGGCAGTGAGTATGAAGACCTCCATTAGCTAGTTCAGGTTTGTATATTTAGGGTTGTAGCTATTTATTTGCAGGACAATGGCCCTCTGGGAACAGGTTTGGACACCCCTAGATTTATTGGCCCAGCACATCTTGCAGATCAGGGGGTCACCAACCCTGCAGATTCAGCAGGTTTTAACCCCAATCAAACACACCCGGACCAGCAAATTAAAGTGTTCAGGGAACACCGCTGCCAGAAAGGCGTGTGCGTGGCCTGCAAGTCTTTTGTTAGCTGGTGTCAAAACAACATCCACATGACGCTCACATGCGGTTAACAGAAGCCATCATGGTAATCTGGTCTGTAATATACTGTGTTCAGACACTTTTATATCATGGCCAGCATTTAGTTTTCAGTTTTAGATAGCCTTCGCTCTCCCATGTGCATCAGTGAGCCTTGGGAACATGACTTTGATTTCCGTTTACTGGTTGTACTTCCTTGCCAATGTTAGTAGGTACAGTCACTCTATCCATCACTATTTTTAGCCTTTGTCAAAGTCACTTAGATATTTTTGCTTGCCCATTTGTTCTGCTTCCAACTCATGAAATTCAAGAACTGACTCTTATTACTTTCTTTAGATTGATGTGCTGTAATTATGTATGTCTAAATGTACAATTCTCACCAGGGTCTTGTAAACCCCAAAACTTGGAAACCTGTATTAAACAAGAAACAGTAAAAGGTTCATAATCCTTATGTTAGATCTGTGCAAAGTTCATTTTTAATAAATACTGATATGTGTGTGTGGAAAGGTCCGTAAACGATTTTCAATGCCGTTTTGTGTGTACACAACATTTAACCACGACGAGGCCCCTGATGTGGCTCTCAGACTGAGTTGCTCAAGCTGATGTCTTTCAGCTTTAAAGATGAGCACCACAAAGTGTTTGATCTTCAAAAGCGGATGACCAGTGCAGGAAAGACAAGAGAGTGATAATCTCTCGATTTCAAAGAAGATGTGACATTTTCCAGCGACCTTATGGAGCATATAACACATGAAACAGTTTCCTGAAAAAGCAGGTCCATCATGGTCATTACTGGTGGCATTTTAGCCTTGATCTGCCCAGTAGAATATTACAAAAGAGCTGAGATACCAAGGTATAAAAATGACATAAAAGCTATAAACAACTGCCCAGAATAAAGCAGGAACACAACACACAATTCAATCAGGAACAGAAGCGGATGCTCCAACACTGGCCACCTACAGTGGGGAGGAAAATTATTCGATCCCCGGCTGGTTTTGTACGTTTGCCCACTGACAAAGAAATGACCAGTCTATAATTTTAATGGTAGGTTTATTTTAAAAGTGAGAGAGAATAACAACAAAAACAACCCTGACAAATGCCTTTAAAAAAAAAATCAAAAGATTTGCATTTTAATGAGTGAAATAAGTATTTAACCCCTTCGCAAACCAGGACTTAGTACTTGGTGGCAAAATCCTTGTTGGCAATCACAGAGGTCAGACGTTTCTTGTAGTTGGCCACCAGGTTTGCACACATCTCAGGAGGGATCCTCTCCAAGCCATTAAGGTTTTGAGGCTGATGTTTGGCAACTCGAACCTTCAGCTACCTCCACAGATTTTCTATGGGATTAAAGCTTGGAGACTGGCTAGTTCACTCCAGGACCTTAATGTGCTTCTGCTTCAGCCACTCCTTTGTTGCCTTGGCCGTGTGTTTTAGGTCATTGTCATGCTGGAAGACCCATCCACGACCGAGGGAGATTGACAGTTATTTTGTGTTTCTTCCATTTGTGAATAATCGCGCCAACTGTTATCACCTCACCAAGCTGCTTGGCAATGGTCTTGTAGCCCATTCCAGCCTTGTGTAGGTCTACAATCTTGTCCTTGACATCCTTGGACAGCTGTTTGGTCTTGGCCATGGTGGAGAGTTTGGAATCTGACTGATTGATTGCTTCTGTGGACAGGTATCTTTTATACAGGTAATAAACTGAGATTAGGAGCACTCCCTTTAAGAAAGTGCTTGTAATCTCATTTCCTTACCTGTATAATAGACATGGGAGCCAGAAATCTTGCTGATTGATAGGGGATCAAATACTTATTTCACTCTTTAAAATGCAAATCAATTTGTAACTTTTTTAAATGTTTTTTTTTCTGGATTTTTGTGATTATTCTGTCTCACACTTTTAAAATAAACCTACCATTAAAATTATAGACAGATAATTTCTTTATCAGTGGGCAAACGTACAAAATCAGCAGGGGATCAAATAATTGTTTTCCCGCCTGTACTTCCCATACACTTAACATAACACAACACATTACTCAATCAACAGACCCTGTATCTATCTCCATTCTTTCTTCTTCTCCTCCTCGTCCAGTGTTTTCAATCCAAGCACTTCAAATATTCATCTCTCTCCCAGGTTTTAGCCCAGTCTCTGTCCTCAGTGGAAAGTCTGGAGCCAGGCTGGCTGAGCGGCGACGTGAGGAAGGGCAATTACCTTCTGCCACCCGAGACTTCCAACAAAAACACCAGTGTGTGTAATTAAAGAATGAATGGCGGACCTCGCTCTTTACGCTCTCACCCTTTCATGATCAGGGCCCCATTACGCGTGGACAGGAGGAGCACTGGGGGCCAGCGCGGGAATGGTTGAGATAAACGTCTTTCAATCATGAAATTAAAGCAAAAGTAAAAAAAACTCTCCAAATTACGAGTGCTGTTCTTTCACCATGGCATCTAAGGCTGTGCTCTTTAAGGAAACTACAATACAATAACACCGATGACAATAATTTGACATTAGCATGTTGCTAAGCAAATTACACCTTATATTACAATAATAAATGCTCAATCAAAAATTGGGTAATTTTTTTTATTAAATATAGTTTTAAATAATGAATGCTGTGTAAATTGAAAATTATCCCTATTTTATAAATGCATGTTACTGGGCTTACTGCAAACACATTTTTTAACCATATAATCTTTAATTAAAATATCACAACTCAAACTTACAGTAAATCAGACTTTTCCAATAACTTTACCTCAATGCTTACACAGGCTCGTAATGATCTGCCTCCGTTTTTGAGTGCATATATATAGAGAGAGACATTTTTAATATATTTTTTTTTTAATCGTATCACAATATCTGTTGATACTTCTGTTTTATCACAACTTTAACTTTAATCAAAATTTGTATGACTCATCCACCATTATAAAAATTTTCTTCCAGGAGTCCACTGAGATGATTTATGGGTTCAGAGTTCACAAATTATGAAGTATTCTATAAACTTCAGCGAGAATTAGGTATCTTCGAAAAAAGTACTCTTCCCTGTGAACCCATAATCCATCAAAATACGTAGGTTTTGAAATGAAGCCCATCTCAGATGACCTATTAAGATTTTATGGTTCAGGTGAGAGAAACAGGAGGGGATTAGAGACTGACAAATTTGGACATTGTACAATGTTTTATTAAAAAGTAAAGAAATTACACAAAGCGAGGAGAAAAAAAAAAACTATCGGTCCCCAAATCTTCCTGGCCCTCCCTCCCTGCCCCTTGCTTTTATAAAACAAGATTTTACAACTGGCAGTGTCACAAAAGGGGTCTTTGAAAAAAGAAAAAACACTTCCAGAAAACTGAATGAAGTCTTAGGAAATCTGTGGGTGTACAAAAAGGGTAAGGATATCCTTAAAGTTTAGTTTGCCTAGCAGACCGTGGAGCTATAAATATGAAAACAGCGTTGACCCCCACAACTACCTCCTAACTGAAAGAAAGCATTTACACCTGTAAGACAACTCTTTCCAAGCCCGCCAATCTTACAGGTACATACCATTCAGTATGATTTACTGATGGAAAGCAACATGGATAACACGGTAAAGATGACAAAAATGGTACCAAACAAAGATATAAAATAAATGTCAAGCCCCAATAATATTTTGAACCAAGACAAGAAAGCTATGATAGAGTGACCTTGCTTCTGAAGTTTAAACTAAGCCTAATCTAGATTTGGGGGCGGATTAAAGCAGAAATCTCCATTAAAAGGGAGTTTTAATCCAGAATAAAGCCCTGAGGACAAACATAACCACCTTAAACCGACTTCCGTGGCTACGATCAAAAACTAGTCAAAATATAGTCAAAGCTTATTATTTACATATTCATAAGAAAAAGGAAATCCGTTAATAGATTTTCACTTGAGTGTTTCCAGAAACAAGTTTCACATCTGATTTTACCATCTTGATTTTAGGTTCAACTTTAATGGGGATATAACATTCAAAAGTCAGTTTTACACCAAGGGGAGCTTTTCTTTCGAAGACCACTGTAGTAGAGTGCCACCTACTGGTTTCTAGGGATTAAGAGCAGCATGAGGTTTCACAGGAATTACTAGATGCCAATAAACGGGATCAGTCATCTCCTGCTTTTCAAAAACAGAAGGCAAGGATGACAGCTTTTATTGTAAAACAGCAAAATAATAAAAGACTAAAGAAAACAAACGTTGGTGAAAAGTGGTGGCACATTCAAAAATAAAGACTTAGTTCAATGTCATACCACCATGGGGGTTTAGTGCCAATTAAACAGCTCTTATGAGACACAAAACAAGGTCAGTTTCATTGAAAGAGCCTGGTTCTGGACGGTCACTGGTTCATTCGTTTAAAAGGCTGCATGAAGGTCTGCAAAAGGATCCGTTTCATTCTGAATCGCTTTATAACATTTACAGTGAAACCTCTCAAGCCATCAAAATGAGACACGGCTTGGTGGTATCTGCAACCCAATTACAATCTTTTTTGGGATACAATTGTTTTTTTTTTATTAATTGTGTTTTTAGGTCAAATATCAAATCAAAAAAGTCTTAAGAGCTCAAGAAGATGAGGACATCTCTTTTTCAATGCAAATCTTCAGGTTGAAAAACCAAGCGTCACCATTATTAATCAACTTACAAATATAAATCAGTTTTCTTCAATATTAACAAAAACTTCCAAAAAGTAAAATAAACAAACATCTACATCGGGGTGAGCAAAAGTTCCGTCCGATATGCAGAGGGTATGGGGCGGCCCGTTTCGCCTTCTGATTAATAACGAGGGGGTAGAAAAAAGAATACAAAGAACACAGCACCCAGGTCTTCATGAGCGTTTGAGCCTCTTGGAATGTCGCTGTGCGCCCGAGTCTTCGTCACTGCTGGCCTCCTTGTCATCCGGCACACCTCGAGCAGTCCGTCTCAATCCAGTTCTCCTGCTGTCCCTCTCATTGTCGCTGTCCTGCTCCCGGTAATCTTTCCGATTTGTCCGCTTGCTCATCCTTCTCACAGACTCGTCCTCCTCTTCCTCACTTGCGCTGTCATCTTGGTTCCGTTGTCCACCGCGCTGTCTGGTCTTCCTCCGTCCAGAATCTTCCTCATCTTCCTTCTGCCTGGAAGAGGCTCTCCCTTGCTTCCCGTTCTGTATCTTCTTTCCCCTCTCCTCTTCTTCATCATCATCATCGTCGTCGTATTCCTCATCGGAGTGAGCGGCCGGGCGCTTGCGTGTTCGGCGTCGCAGGTAGCTGATCCCAGGGAGGCTCTTCTGCAGGAGCTCGATGAATGCCTGCTCTGTGCGTGCCATGCAGGTCAGGACGTCGCTGTCGGGCTGGTTGTACTCCTCTGCATTTGAGAAGACGAGCTTCACGTCCTCGAGAAAATCACTCCCGCTGTGGTACTGGGAGGATTTGAACTTGTCCTGCATGGTGGTAAAGTCCATCGGGCAGCTGATGAGGTCTCGATAATCCTCGGCTTCTTCAGCAGATACAGGTTCCCTGGATGAGAGAAAGAGAAAGCACTTCTTCACTACTCACATTAACTGTGTTAATGATACACAATCACCACACGGCACATCAAACTATTAGAAATTAAAGAACACCCTGACAGGTTTCATCATTTTCAATATCACCAAATAACAAACTAACACGAACTCATGAATTAATAATGAAAAACAGTATCTAACCTAGATACATACTAGTGCTGGGTATCAGATTCGACACGATTCACAGTGAAGGATCCTTAGATCGTTTCTTTCTTTTTTTAATTCATTGATTATTAAATGATTATGTGAATTATTATAATTAGTCATTCATATGATTTATTACTTTATTACTCCATTTTAGCAGTTGATCAGCTATCATATTATATGAGTATTTTTGTTTATTCATTTATTATGTTTCCCTATTTTATGTTTCTTATTAATTGTTCCTTGCTAATGCATTATGATTGTTGTTCAATCTCATGCCTGTGGGGTTTCATGAACCGCTTTGTCTGTATGAATGAGACAGATAAGAGGGATTGTTTATGAAAACCCAAGGGTTATGGGAAGCAGTTTTGGTATAACAGCACATGTTGAATTTGTGCTGGTCAGATGGAGTTTGAACACTGAGACATACACAACTAAGTTTGTTCAATAAACGGTTACTTTTGTTTACCATCATCACTCTCTGGTTCTTCTCGGTCAACGTCTTGACTGACAGAAGACTTAAACACTGTTTCGGTATTTTTGGATACCAGACGAGACTTATTTGGGTTTTAACAGCGCTGCTGACTAGTTGTTCTGTTACTGGACAAACTGATATTTTCTGACAGGATCCGGCATCCTAATTATTATCTGGCGTGGAGACCCCGCTCTAACATGCTCTCGATTCAATTATCGATTTTTTGATTGCATTCGATGCATATAGTTAATACAAATGCTATTGATATTTATAAAAAATTTACAGTACACATCAGTTTACAAATAGTGAATTAAAAAGAAATTAAGAGCCAAAGGCCTATATTTTAAACCTAGAGGGGTGTTTTTCAGCTTTAAATTTTTTTTAAAAAATTAGGGTGCAATAAATGTTGTTCTTAATTTTCCTGGTAATCAGATGAAGTCATAAAACAATTTAATTTAACCTAATCAAATGAAAATGAAACCCTTTTATTTTTGACACAAAGTGCTGCACAACAGAGGTTTAAATATACATGTGATTGTTCCATAAAAAAAAATATTTATTAATGTTTATTAGTAGTAGCAGCATTATTGTTACATTGAGTCTCAAGACTGCCCAAAGCAATATATTTCGGACAGTTTCTTCATGTTAAACTGTATTTTTATTTTGACAGGGTGCCGTGAAGAACTTGCAGCTGCTGTGTATGTGATATGACTGTAGTTTCGATATGGAGTCGACGTCATAAAAAAATAAAAAGCGCCCATCCCTAATAAACACTATACACTCACAATGGTGAGTGGTACGTATAAACGCTAATCTCAACTGTCTGATATATTGTCAAAAGACGTTAACTATATAATCCACCCTTCCGATATATTAAGATTAAGATATATAGTACATGCTTTACCTGCATACATAAAGTATACTCACGTCAAGCAATATATATTTCACCACAAAATGGGAATTATATATCCATATGAAGTGGATATTAAAGTACATAAAATTTTATCTGCAGATATAATACTATAGGGTGAAAGCAGCAAGCTATACTGCTGAAAAATATATAATTATATTATCGCACAGCTCTAATCTGCTACATTCAGGCATGAAGACATTAAGAAATGAAGAGCTCTTTTCCAAAACGCTATAAATCCATTTTAATAGTTTATGAAAATGACATTTTTTTTTACCTAGACCCATACATTTTGTTAATATTCAATTTATCCTGTTAAAATGGTCTGTTGGCTCAATCTGAACATGTTAAACAATGATTGTTAAACCCCCCCGGGTCCGCACCATCACACCGAGCGGTACTCGAACCCAAGTTTCTGGCGCGGAGGCGGGCGCTCTAACAAGGAACGCCAAAGGCTACAGCTTTTAGCGTCAGTCGCTAGAGCGCCTCTTTGTGAGGTCAGGAGAGTGAGATACATTTTAAACAAGGAAATATAGCGATTTGGCATGAAACATTGATGGAGCAGTGAATAGGTTCAGTACACAGCAAAATGGCATGACGAACTCATTTTTTTTTTAATTTGGCGTTTATCGCGTTTTGGAAAAGAGCTCTTCATATAAACATGAAAAAATATTCAATTAAAACAATGGCAAGTAGCTTTTAGGTACTTAAAGTCTTAACGCCTGTTTAAATGACATGTTTTGAGACTAAGTGTGATCAACAAATATAGTTGTAAACTAAAAGCCCCAAAATGAATCATGAGGTCTTGTACCTGAAGGGCCAGCTGTGTCGGTATTTGATCAGTTTCTGAAGAATCTCCTCACATTTCTCCATCTCAATAGCTTGTTTCTTCGATAGAGGCTTGGAGCTCTGTTGCACCTGCACACGATCAACAACACTTAAGAAACATGTATACGGTGCCTAATGATACTATTGCCTTCACTCATTTGCATGTTTATTTTGCTTCAGCACACTCTGTGCTACTGTTTACTGACAGGGTTCGTACAGAAACTGCTAAATGAAATCCAGGACTTTAAGCAATACTTTTTTGGTTTTCAAGGACTAACATCAGAGATCTCAAATATTATTGTTATTATATTTCAAATTATTATAAACTAATAAAACAAAATGGTACAAAGTGCAGCACAAAAGCATGCAATGACTTTTAGCTTTTTGGGTTAAAACTATTTCTTAATATGAAATTTGAATGGCATGACAATTAGATTAGACCGTACAGAAATTGAAATCTACACGTCAATACACACCATATACATTCATGCTGTGACATGCTGATATTGTTAACATTAAGAATTTAAGAATAAAGTATAATAATAATTTGCACGGTTTGATGTGATATGAGCTAATCGATCGTTAGATTTAGTCACCATCGGTAGCGTGATATATTGTAATGCTTTTTTCCTCAGTTGGTCAGAACAAATGTGGCAGACTTGTTCAGATGACAATATACAGTGAAAATTCTGATTTGGGTCATATTTTCCAAGACGTAGGCTAGAATCTGTGATTACTAAAGCCCTATTCGGACAGGATTAGTTTTACATTGAGACATTTTATATTTTTATTAGAGCTTCTCCGTGATTTTAGTCCCGTCCGAATGGGTCATCTCCGTTATCATTACGGACGATGTCAGGAAAGATTACGGCGGTTTTTACCTTCTGTAAAAAGGTCCGGAATAATTACTTCAGGTAATACTAATCCCGTGCGATAATAGACCAGCAGTAAATATATACGTAAATATTCCGTAATTTCCTATTTAAAAGTAGGTTTTCTGCGGTTTTTTTCCACGCTTGAAGCATTCAGTTGCGTTCTAGGCGGTGGTATAAGTCTGTGGCAAACCTCGAATGTTTTCATAAAAAGATTGTTTTAGAGGAAAAAACAACACTTATTTCATATATACTGCCCATTAAAATTCAAGTACCTTCTCAAAAATATGACTGTTTTCAAGGGTTTTCCTAGACTTAAAATTTCAAAAGTCGAATTCAAGTATCTCAAGCACTTTAAACACCTTGAACGAACCCTGTAATGAACAAACTCTACTTGTGAAAAAGAGTTTGTTCAAATAAAGAACTTTTTAAAGATTAAGCTGAACCTGTTTGCAAAGCATTTGTACAATAAATTGCCCAACATTCATCAAAACATGGTTAATTAAACTAAAACTAAATTTTCTGCAAACAGTACAATGTTGTGCATGAGAACAGTACTAAAACACATCACATTTCCACATGTCTTGATTCACTCACCAGCTCATCGATGTCTGCAGGGTTGCTTGGTGCAGGTCGCGATTTAAGTAATTGTTTGGGAGCAGGTTTAGGATCTGGTTTAGAAGCAGACTTGGGAGAAGGTCTAAGATCTGGTCTGGAAGCAGATCTGGGAACAGGCTTTGGATCTGGTCTGGAAACAGATCTGAGAGCTGGTTTGGCACTAGGAGGCGAATGCTTCTTCTGTGGTGGTTTACTCTGCACTTTGGGCTTCAAAGACGACTTCACCTTCTTCCTAGGTCTCACTGTGACATTCAAACAAGCAGTCAAAAGTAGAGTTAGTGCCAAAACTAAGACAAAGTTTCAAACCCTTAAGCATATCATGATTCTACAGTACACTTGATACACAAGGCAGTTGACCTTTTTTAGTCCTAAAATATTCTTGTAAAAAAATAAAAGAAAAATCCCACACCCCCTAATGAAAAAGTCTCTCAGAGTGGCACTCACAGCTGTGGCCCGTGTTCCTGTATTCTTCTTCTGACTCTTCCTCTTCGGAGTCTTCTTCATCCTCCTCTGAGTCCTCCTCTTCCTCAGTGTCCTCATTATAGTTTCTGCAATGTGAAAATTAAATGTGTAAATGAATTACAAGGAACTTTGAGCCCATATGTATCTATATATATATATATATAGCCTGAATTTGGATAAAAGCGTCTGCTAAATGCATACATTTGATTAATTTACACACATATATTGGAATCTATAAATCTCCATTTACTAATTTACAAAAATTCAATGAAGCAGGCCGAATGTATGCATGTTCTTACCTGCCCCTGGAGCTGCGTCGGGCGGTAATTGGCTGACAGGCGGGGCAGAGCCACTCACCCGCCGGTATACGGTATAGTGCCGGCCGCAGACAGAACAGATGGAAGGCTTTATTACACTCATCACAGAGAATCAACTTATCATCCTCTCCTACAGAGAAAGACAATCATAAACCAGATCAATTACATGTTAAATCTTCCTGTTACCACGCAGTACTTCCTTTTGTGTGTCGCTCACATTACAGCAACAGGTGCCGTTTAAATCCCAGACACTCTCCCTTTGACGGTCATTCAGTCGCTTGTGTTTCGCTCTATATTTCATACTCGGAAAGGTGTAAAGTAACTACTCTGAGTCTGAAGGTCATGCGTTTCACATGCAGTAGTGTTTCCCATGTTTTTAAGAGACTATGGTAGGTAGATCATTTTGAAGTTTAATGCATCGATCTTAGAGACTGAGAAAAGTATCATTTTAATTATGAAACTGTGAAAGGCCGCTACAGTCTAGGTAATTAATGTGAATCACTGAACACTAGGGATGGGACAAAAAAACTATTCACCTATCGTGATTTTTTTATACACGATTTTAAAATTGATTTTTTTTTTACCTAACCCTAACCAGAATCCATATTAATTCATATTAAATACATTGGTTTATTTTAGTCCTTGCTTCTATATTTCAGCGGACGGCGATGTTTTCTATCAGTGAGTATCAGTGTTTCTAAACTCAACACGTCACAGAGTGTACGGCCAAAGAAACGACATCATCTACAAAAAACGTAATTCTTAATGTTTTTCTGATGCAAGACTTATTTTAAAAGACGTGCATGAAAGCGGCTGACACTTCTGTCAGATGCACTTTAAGTAAAGAGCGCCTGAGAAAAACGTGCTGTCCCGATTCAGAATCTGAGGTCAGATGAGATGTTGACAGGTTTATTGTCAGTGTCATTATTCTATCGTTATTTTAGTAACTTATGAAATCAAAAGTCTCCCACCTCAGAAAAACGAACTATCCTGTCCTGTCAGATGTTAGTGTGCTAGTAGCGCACACTCTTCTATAGCATGCGCGGATGTGGCGCCGCGCTGTACATCACTTCACTAAAGCGCAGAAACTACGAGCATGCCACAGTACACAAGTATTAATTATGAGAAAAGGTTTGAATAAAATAAAAGATTAACAGCAGAATTTACTACTGTCAGAATTTGTTGATAGTTTAACTAAAGAATTCATCAACTGATGAGAAAATAATAAATAAAATAATTGAGATTAGTCGACTAATTGAAAAATAAAATGGATAGATTAGTCGACAATAAAAATAATCGTTCGCTGTAGCCCTAGTCCCATCCCTACTAAACACACTTGAACTGTTTTATAGACCAATACAAACTGTGCCTTTTTAAAATTGAAATTAATTAAAATAAATGCTTGATTAATTGAACCGGATGAGGAGGAAAAGCAGTCATCAAGTGTCCAGCACACATGTGAATTTGCTCAATATGGTTAAAATCATCTCAGGACACAGCCCAAAAAGTCGGTTGAATGAACGTCCAGAGTGTGCAGAGTTGGAATCTAGACAAAGGGTGGTGACTCTGAAAATTACTAAATATACATTTTTTGGTAACTACATAATACAAAGTTGCAAAGTGTCATTTCATAGTTTTGCAGACTTTATGATGTCCAGACTTGTATAAAATAAACTTTAAAGCCTCAAAATTGCACACATCAAATAACGCTTCCCAGCTTTTGAGGTTAAACAGGTGTCTCACCTTTCCTGCGGCACACTTTACAGCGAGCGTTCTCTGCAGACATGTCCCACTTGATGCAGGCGTCCAGCATGCCGAGCAGAGCATGCATACGAGAGAAAGTCTGAGCTTCGCGGACAGCAGTTTTCCACTTCTCCACCGCAGTTGCTACCTAGAAATTCAATATGCAGAAATGTAGTCTTGTGTGAGAATGTGAATCCACACATACACTACCCTTCAAAAGTCTGGGCTCAAAGAAATTATTACTTTTATTCAGCAAGTATGCGAGCACAGGCACACTCATTTCTCAATAGTATAGCTTAACACCAGATTTTTTTCCTTTCAAAAGTGAGCTAAATGAGTTAATAGTCCTATAGATTTTGCTTCGTTAGCATTCTAATAAACTACATTGAAGCTTTTCTTCTAGAATTGTGCATTTATTCTTCTTGTGAGTGTATTCTTGACAGAACTTGTGATATTTCAAAGATACTGAAATACTTTTAGAGTGAAGCAGCGATTTCGTTATACAGTGAAGGCGAAGCAGCGTTTGTTAACAAGCGAGAAGTGAGCGGGAAATGGTCAGCGGGGAGGAGTGACTATTGAATGCTTGGAGCGTTTAAAGGAAATTGTTGCCGATCCACTACACGCTCTTTCTCTGACAAGGACGAATTAAACTGATCAGTAGGAGTAAAGACTTTGACAAAAAAAATCGATTTATCTAAACGCTGTTCTTTTGAATATATACAACAGTTTCCACAAAAACATAACGAGTGTTTTTGATAAGAATGGTTTCTTTTCTATAAATGAAATGCAGCGTTAGTGTCTGTTTTCTCATCTTGTTTCTCCCTCTCATGTTTTTGCTAGTACTAATGAAGACACATTTGTTTCTTTTCCCTTTATTTCTGCTTGTTCATTCAGTGCCTACAATGTTCACTTCACTAGGACATGAAGAATACATGCCATTGTTTTATTTAGTCATATTTATATATTTGACCTATATTATATATTTTTGGCTATGGTATTGGGAATCATGAAATAAGCCACTGCAATGTTAGCATCTTGAAACCCCATTGATCACACGCACTCACCCTGGCCTCTTCAGCCAGTCTCTTCTGATCATCCACTTCCTCCGCCGTCGTGCTCTCTTCTCCCCAGTCTTCTTCTTCTTCTGTTTGGGTGCCATGAAGCCCTGCAGAAACTTCTTGATCACGCTCTCTTGCAGGGTGATCACACACTCTCCAAAGTCCTGCAGCTTCTCCAAGACACGCACCTAAAAGCACAAGTGAGGTCAGGTAGGTTCAAAGTGATCCATGATAACATGTACCATTACCAAACCGTGAAAAAAAGGGGTTTTGGTTATAGTACCCACCCCATGCAGTCTTAATATCTCTCACCCTTTCTTCAAATTCTGATGTGTCCTCTATGTATCCAAGGCCTCCTTTCTGAAGACGAGATGCTACCTCGATAATGTCACTGCACAAGAATTTAAGCAGCTCCTGGTATCCGTCACAGGTCTTCAGGCCTGGGTTACTTTTTTTCGTCAGATGGATGGAATGCAAGATGTCCTGGTAACTAAAACAAAGATAACATTATTCATATATTTTCCTGGGATTGAAAGCAAGTAAGGTGTGAAAAGATGTGTTTTCAGGAAAGAAGGAAATAAGTGTGTGTGTATACTTACTTCATCTGGAGCCTGAGTTTGAGATCACTCTCTCTTACTCCCTGAGGGTGAAGACTTTCTATTAGTTCATCGAGGTCTTTTTGTGAATCACACACAAACCTGGGAAAACAATTTAAGAACAAGCATTTGTGTTGCTGCCCAATACCGATGTCCAGACAGATGTCATGCCATGTCCTGATCCATGGGACTGTAAATCTTCATTACAACTCATTTTAGCCCATTTTTCTTTTAGGAATTCTTTGCTACAAAACAATGCATAGTCTCATACAAAAAGAGCTCGGAGCCACAAATTACTTAAAGGCTGATTTCCCAGACACCAACGATACAACTGGGAATTTGCAAGAACACTTACCAGAGGTTTTGGCCTTGTTTGGGCACAGTGGTCTCAATGCAGGACTCAGGCACTGGTGCCCCCTGTTGGCCATTTTCATTAGAAGTGCTGACTATGCTGTCCTCGTCCTCTTTCTCTCCATCTGAACAGACACATTCAAACATAATTTTTTGCTGTAAATAACAGCATTTTTCTGTATATTCTAATGGTTGAAACAAAAGCTTGTACAAAGAACCAAAAACCAGCAAAAAGAGTTGCAAATAAAATCTGTGAACAACAGATTTAGTAGCAAATTAAAATTTTATGTGGCCAATATTTACACTTCCAAGTATTGTTAATAACTTGTACCTGTTGATTTTGCCCTACTACAAAAAAATCTGTATTTTAGAAAATGCGTAGGTAGAACAACCTTCCATCTCCTCCTCTTTGTCTTCCTCTGTCGACACCGGCTCCTCTTCAGGAGGAAGATTGAATGTGTAGTCTATACTCTCATGAACCCATCCCTTCTCAATGTACAGGCCAGGAACCACATCAGAGAACAGCCAGTACCGGTTGTGATTGCGGTCGGCACCCAGTGGCGTTCTCCTCAGCACCAGCTTCGCTTTAGCGATGGCATCCTGGAAGGCTTTCTCTGTTGCGGCTTTCTGCCTCCTGCTTCGCTCCTCCTCCGCTTCCTTCTCCATACGCTCTGCAGCAGAGGCATAAACAACAGTTTAAAATAAAGTGTGTAATCTTAATGTTTTCAAACATGACATGTAACTCCTGCAGTTCCATTATGCAGCTAAGGTTTTTTACTTGGTGGATTTCAAATATTTTGAATCTACATGGCAAACTTGTCCAACAAGGTCAAAGTTATACTAGTTGTAAAGTGACCCTTTGTTTTCACTAAAGCAAAAGTTACATACGCGCTACCATTCAAACATTTGAGTTTGGTAAGAGGTTTAATGTTTTTGAAAGTCCTTTATGCTCTTCAAGGCTACATTGATTTGAAGATTAGAAAACAAACACAGTAAAAACTGTAGTACTGTGAAATCAAATATTAAAAAAAATTTTAACATTTAACAAAAAAAAATTATATTTGAAAATAACTTAATTGCTGTAATGGCAAACCCACATTTTCAGCAGCCGTTATTCCAGTGTCACATGATCATAAATCATTCTGATTTGGTCTTTAAAAAACATTTCTTATAATCTTATTATCAGTTGTGCAGTAAAAAAAATCTGCAAACCATGATGCACTTTTTCAGGATTCTTTTATGGATAGAAAGTTTAATTCATTTGCTCAATTTAATTAACGTTGATTAATTTAATGTGCCTTTCCTGAATAAAAATGTACTTGATTTTAGAAGTGTAAATGTTAAAGTGCAGCATAAAACTGCTTTCACAACCCATTTTACTGAGGAAAGGGTCAGGTTATTATCAAAGGGGTGGGGGGGGAGGGGGGCATTTCACATGCTGCTCTGAGACTTCTCTTCATTGTCTTCTTACCCTACTTTCCTCTAGTGCTGCTGGTTTTATTTCTTAAAGTCAGCATTTTTCTCCATTACTCTTTGCAGGTTTCTGGAATACCACTTTATTCTCACTTTCAGCGAGTTGTTTTTTAACCAAGATTCTGGCATTCTAATTCTTCTTTTACATGACTCTCACCTTTGTTTAGCCGTTCCTGCTCTTCCTTTTCTTTCTTGGCCTGAATGGACATCAGACGTCTGCTTTTCACTGTGCTGATCATGTCCTCCGGCTCTGGTTCCACTTTGGCAGGGACCTTAGGTGTCTCTTTTTTCACATTTGAATCTTTCCTCCCATCTGCCCTATTTAGTACCTCTCCGCTAACATCGGTTTTTGCCTCCATCTGCTCTTTGCGTTTCTGCTTCTCTGCCTTTTTGCGTTCATTGACTTCTTTAAGCATGGCAAGCCGCTCCTTCCACAGCTCGGCCGATCGCTGATGTATGGCCTCCACGTGATCTTCCACCGAATAGGTCATGAGGATTCGATGACACAGCGCCACCAGCAGGCTGACCTTCTCCTGAGAGGTCAGTTCAAACACCTCCGACGTCTCCAGCTTTTCCAAGAACTCACTGCTCACCATGTCATCATAGCCCACACCTGGCTGCCAGTCATCCGAGCCGCGGGCGCTCTCTTCCTCATGGGCATCCGATGGCCGCAAACACAAGCGCACCAGCTCGGATACGGAGTGCATGGTCAGAGGAATCTCAGATAACGACATGTCCAGTTCACTGTAACCTTCCGCCAGCTCATCTTGCAGAAGTGTTTGCAGCATCACCACCAGCACACGGTTCAAGTAGAG
Organism: Gymnocypris eckloni scoliostomus; assembly: GCA_027564155.1. Lineage (NCBI taxonomy): Eukaryota > Metazoa > Chordata > Actinopteri > Cypriniformes > Cyprinidae > Gymnocypris > Gymnocypris eckloni. The sequence goes on along the minus strand of CM050423.1, from coordinate 8,591,837 downwards.
GAAACCCGCCTTCTCTCCAGCTAAAGCCTCCATCAGAGCGATAGAGGTGATAGGATACTGGTCATCAGGCATCAGGAGGCCAGAGTAGCAGTGAAGGAACTCGACTACCATGGCTATGTCACCAAAGAGGGTGTTGGGAAGCCCCTCAGGCATGTCGAACAAATGGAACGCAGGCAAGTTCTTGCCTTCGAGCTCTTGGTCTTCATAACGGCGTGACATCTCCCGTCTCATCTGCTGCTCTTTCTCTCGCCGCTCTTTGGCTTTCTCACGAAGCTTCCGCCTGATTTCCTGGCGCTTTTGACGCAGAACATCCTGTTTCTCCTCCTCGGTCATAAGGGCCCATCTGCGTTTCTGCTCAAGCAGTTCCCAGCGTTTTTGCACCAGCTCTTTCAGCTCCTCGGGAAGCAGGCCACGATCTTCTGCGGACAGTGTTTTTGCCGCCTTAGACACCAGTGAGGATAGAGTGGTCTTCTTGTCTTCTTTGCCTTTATTCTCCTTGTAAAACCGAAGGAGATGCAAGGCCATGGGCGGCAAAGGTTTGCCCAGCTTGGCAGAGCCAGTACTTAAACTTCGGCCTCGCTTTTTTGGGCTAGCTGCAGCATGTTGGCTTTTGGCAAGATCCAAAAGGGTCATCTGCTTCATTTTAGGTTTCTTGGCGCCCAGCGCTTTTATCCTCCTTTTTGGAGAGCTTCTGGCTATTGGGAGTCTTGGTGACCCCACTCCTGCGGTTCTTTTTGGGGTCAGTGGATTTTTTGTCTCCCAGCTTTTTATTTGATTTTGGGGTGCTGAGGATGTTTTCCCCATCACATTTCTTGGATGTACCAGAATTTTTCATTTTTAAGGGAGACCCATTAACTTTCTTCACCTGAGCAAAAAAAAAGAAAAATAAATAAATCCAACAAATATTTAAGGAATAAATAACATTTATATCTCTTGAAAACTCCATTAAATAACTTAAGATTTACTTTATACAATTACAAGTCAACTTATAGGCAAACTATAAATATTATTTATAATGCAAAAGTTAGTTTATTAGTTCTTTATCCTATATTGTCTCGCTTAAGAAAAATTAGTCTTGAGCAATAAAGAGGGCAGGTCAACAGGTCAAGGTGTATCCATATACTAAAGTGAATCTGATAATCAGCACCAATCAATTTATCATTAATTAACACCCTACTACCTAGACAGCATTTTAAGACAGTCTTGTACTTGCAATAAATTCTGTTCCAAACAGTAAACAGCAACATTGTGACACCCTGTTAAGGTTAATATAATAAATATTGTTTCAGTATAATTGTGTGCCATGTTTTTTACACTTAAGAGTATCCCATTGGTAGCTTAATTTGTAAATTTCTTTGGTAGACTATCAGAATCTAATGATTTATGTGAAGAGTGCTTTTATGCTTTGGTTAGTATTATAAATACCTGCATATGACCCCAGAGAGTTGGGCTGAGAGGCATGTTCTGGGAATCCTTTTTCTTTTTCTTCTTTTCCCTTTGACTCCCTCACTGTCTTTTCCTGTCTCCGCAGTCTTCAGCTTCTTATTGGGTTTACCTTCCGGTGAGCTCATGCTTTTCTCTTAGCTGATGGGTTGTCTGCCAAAAACTAAACGGAGAAGAAAATCTAATATAACAAAACAATAAAATAAAATAAAACTTTTCCTGAAGCATCACATTAATGTACCTCACCTTGTGAGGGTCCAGTAAAAAGTCGCTGAATTTGCTTGGCAGGTTGTATTTTTTCACCAACTCATCCTCCACCACCCAGGGGGCGCTCTCTCCCGAGCCCAACCTCAGAGCGTAGTGTCTGATGAAGTAGCGCATTATTTCTTTGTTGGGAGGCCGCTCAGTTCTGAACAGGCTGTCTACAGGGACGTCACTGATAACTTTGTCCTCATTGAGAAGTTTGACATCATACTTGTGGGGCAGAAATTTGGGCATGACCCATTTCTTCTTCTCTTCTTTCATACTAGTTGGGAGTTTTCTGGGCGAGCGGCGGGCCCTATCAGCTAGAGACCCCAAAAAGTAAAGTCAAAAATATTACATTTTACCTCACAAAGAAACTCATGTTATACTTCAATGTAAAAGTATAAAAGATTACAACTAGGCTACTAATCATTTGAATATGAACCAACAATTATTATAATATATCATGAAGAGGATGACCATGAAGAGCAGCTAAGACTCACAGAGACTCTCTCTCCGGCTGTCCTCCTCTTTGGACTGTGGCTCCTTCTTCAGGTTCTCCTGACTAGCATTTTCTTTATCACTGGATGGAGAATCACAAGCACCATCCATCTTTTTCTCCACATTTTCTTCTGGAGGATTCTCCAGCGGAAGAATCTTTACCACTTTCACCTGCAACGTCTTATCCTTGCCAACCTTAAAGAGAGAGACAGAATTACTATTCAACATTCATAAAGAGCAAACCGAATACTTGGCAGATGGGAACTGACCTTGCCTTTTCCATTAGTTACTTTTACACAGATAATACTTTTACCATTGTAGGTTGTGATCTAAGCAAATACTTTGAACTGAGCATAAGTAGACAGAAGAGGAAAAATTACAGTTATAGAGCAACTTTTAAAATTATTTTAAAAATGTTTTCCAGGACAATGGTAACCCACTTATTTGGATTTTAAACAAATTCCAATTGACAAAGTTGTAATCCAAATATTAATTCCAAGTACATACCAAGAAGTCACACTCCTCATCCACAGCATACTTGGTGAGAATCTCCACCCAGACCAGATCCACTAGCTTATCAAGAGATACGGTGTTGTGATGCACAATCTCTAGAACCGGCTTCTCAAACCACACTGGGTACTCCTCCTGAAGCCTGCCAAAAATCAGACCAAACGATGGCTACATGAGTTTAAAACAAAGTTACAGTGACAGGGCAACAAAGTAAAAACGTTAATTTAGAGCCCTGTATGAAAACAGAAAATATGTAAATGTTAACAGTTTTATTGGGCATTCAGTTGTATTAAAGTACATGACAGTTTATAGAGCCAAAACTTGTCTGAAAGGCGCAAACCTGATGCAAATACATCATATATATATGGATATGCTAATTAATGTCTCAAATTCCTGTGGGAAACACTGGTTGCTCAAGAAAATTATTATCACTGGGCTATTTTCTTTCTAAACCTACTGTTATAACTACCTGAAAACTAAAAGCAAACTTGAAAACTTTACTCCATTGTATTCATTAGTGCGATTGCTTCTAATTTGTTTTTATTTTATAACTGATTCTCTACTTGTCTGTAATAATGTTTGAGCTTTGTATTAGTTAGGCTAGTAGTTTTTGCTTGGAATCAAGAATTGTGAAATTTCACTGCAATCTAAAATATTAATGTTATGACAGTCTATTTATGTTATAAATATGTTTGTTCCACTTTCCCACCAGAAAAGAAAGTGCAAAACTTGAATGTAAATTTCTGCTAAAAGTGAAAAGTAATGACTCAATGACTTATAAGAGTATAATGGTGTAGAGATGACTTCAAAGCTAAAAGATATGAAAAAACCACAAACCCACTTTAAGACCCAAAACCAAAATCATTGGCATTTGATAAGGTCTTGTTTATATGGCTTTCGTTTATTTGGGAAGGATTTATAACCAATCAAGCTCATATGAAAACAAAATGACTCAATAGACTTCATGACCAGCAGAGGGAGATGAGAAACACAGGAGTGAAGAATGAACTGTAAAAATAGCTTCAAAAACACACTGACCCTTACAGCAGCATAACTGTGCTCTATAAGGTCTGTACAGCAAACTGTTCTCTGAGTGTATGAGTGTCTGGTTACATAAGCAGCTTATGAGACTAAACCGTTGTCAATCTGTCACTCACAGAAAGCTGTTTGCACATCAGCTGAGCAGGTCACATTTTTACTTGAAAATTGTTTTACGAAGTAAAAACGCATAGCATTTCTCTACCCTGATTGCTGATGACTCAATCAATCTCTTATTAAACTGGAAGGGGTTGAAGGCAAAAGTGCACCAATGAGAGAGCAGAGGTTTGGTCAAATGACACAACAGGCTGACATTAGTTTAGTTTACAAGCTTGCTGCTATATACAGCAGACTAGCAGGAAATTAAAGGGTTCCCACACCCAGTGAATGTGCGCCTTTAAATAGTTATGGATTATAACTTTTTTGTTGCATTTTTTAAACAATTTTAAGCCAATACAATATTTTAGAGCTGGCCACAGTTATACAAAAAAAATACTGGATGAAAAATAGGATTAAATACTGAAAATTTCTGATGTATTTGTGATGCCGCTGACAATATAAAATGTGTTACGGCAGGTGTGACAGACAAATGACTGATTCAAACGTCAGTAGCAAAAACTGTGTTGGCACCAGTTGGGAAGACATTTCTGTGAATCAGAGCCTGTCACACTGAATCAACTCTTCTAGGACTGAAGATTGGGGACTTTTCCAATTTGATCATTCTGATATTTCCAGGTAGTTCTGGGCGGTTTGACGATATATATCTTTACCACAATATAACCGCAACCCTAACAGATTTTTTTATTTAGTGTATACCGGAAAAATGTAAATAAGTGGGCGTGGTTAACTCCCCGCATGAGACGGAGACGCTGCCAATGCCGAGCAGATCAGGATGATCCGCAAAGGATTGAATCTTCTAAACAAAGGTTTGTTAATAACGTAATATTGTCTGAACAAAGGTGCAACACCCGGACAATTTAGAGGAGCGCACAGGCTCACAATGGAGGATGCATTATGAATCTGGACTACAACAGTTTAATTATCAATGTCGTAACGGATAGAAATAGCCTTAAATAATGTATGTGCATCTCTCCACCTGTTATGCGTAGTTTATTTTTACACACGGGAATCGTATTCAACTTGAACGTGCAAACAGTTGCTGTGGTAAAGAAAAACCTGCTTGTTAAAGCAAATCTACGCAGTATCTGAGGCAAAAATACTAAATGCAACAGCCCGTATTATATTTTTCTAACTCCAAAAGCTGGAAAATAATAGTATCCAGCTGATAACAACCTCTTCTGATTCAATAAGTCTCTCAACTTGATGCACAAATTGACCAAATCACATTTTAACGATGCAAAAGTTGCACACGTGTCCACACACAGTGAGAGGTGAATATGAAATGGCTGAGTGGCGTGTCAGTCTTCACCGGGCTGAATTAAATAATGATGCAGTTATAGGCATGTACAGTTTAATCTACTTCGTCAGCATTATCAGTAGCTGATGTTCGGTTTGCATACTGCTGCTCTCCTCCGAGTCACTCTTGAACTCTTCCCTCTTGAATAAAGCTCCAGGTGAGGGGTTGCCAGATATTACAAAAACAGCTAAACAAGCCTCTTAAAACGCAGTATCATCAGACACCAGGGAACATATTAAAAAAATATAACTATTAATAGTATTCTACTATATTAAAAGGAAGTAAATGTAATTTATTATTCATAAATATTGTAATATAAAGTATTTATACATTATTAACTGACTGAAGTAAAACAATAACATGAGATGTAAAAACGTAAGGTTTAATTGTACCAAAAAATAGCATTTAATATCAGTAAGTTGGAGGCAGTTAATCTACAAGTTGCATGTTTTTCCTAAAATAATAATTTACCAAATAAAAGAAAAACAATTCAAAAACAAAGTGAAGTACTTTTTATTTTATTGATACGTATCGTAGCCTCTGTATCGTGACTTTGCTGGTGATACACAGCACTACTATATACTGTTACCGTGAAATACAATAAGTCATACCATCAAACTGCATTTATCAAACCGTCCACCCCTATTTCCAGGTGTTCTCAAAACTGCATTATTTTACAATCACTGCAACAAAGTTTTTATTAATATTCTGAACAAGATTTAATTTATATTTTCTGTTTTATTTTATTAGCCATATTGTAGGGTACCTACTCAGCATTTCTGTGATTTGAACACCCAGAAATGCTAGGTTAGGCACTGATAACTAAATATAAAATAAAAGCCCAGTAAATACCAGAATATTGATGCATCCAGAGTCAGAAAGAGACTTTGAAAACAACTGACAACTAAATGACGCTGTTAATGCTCAGAGTTCATTCATTCACTTGTTTTCGTTACTTACAGCTCTGTGACCTCCTGTTCTTCTTCCCATGCCTCCTTATGTGTGAGCTGGTTGCTGCCAGTGCTTTTACATGTCCATATACGCTCTGCATACCTGCGCAGTCGAGCTTCATATTCTCTGAACAACAGAGTTAAGGACACTTCCAACTCTTCTGAAATCTCAAGCGAAACTTTCAAACCAGAGCCGATCAAGCGATGTTAGCTCCGCTGTCCATCCTCTGAGAGAGACTCATTCATAATTAATACATGTAGCACAGCAGCTCAATAATTAAAGGGCCACCAGCAGCAGACAGGGCATGAACACATTTTAATAATTACACTTGCAATTAACACCCGTCAGAAACGGTAACCAAAAACACAACAGCCTCAGCAAAATTGTTATTACAAGCACTCTGAAAATGTTTAATCATTCAGCCAAGATAAATACTTGTATAAGTTATTCTCGCATTGTTCACGTGTTATATAAATGTGTATCAAAGCATAATTATTAGTGGTCACCCACCGTGGGGCTTTAATGCCCAATGTCAGTATATCTAGAAACCAGGGTGTTTAATGACAGCAAACAAGATTTAGACAAAATTATTAATTTGTTTAAACTATGACATGGCTGTCAGTGTATTGTACAACGGACACAAGGATGATGCTTATCAGATGGTGTAACAACAATCAGACAAGCAAAACTAAATAGCAGATAGTTAGTTAATCTCAAAATGGACAAATATCCGATTAATCAATATTACCCGATGTAACGTTATTATTCTATCGTTACATGTATGACATGACACCTCTCGTGGTGATTCAAACATTGATTTGGCAGATCTAGAACAAACGTAAACCTAGAACACGTTAAATGATGGGAAATCGTCTAGCTTTAGGTGCTAATTGAGATGGATCTAAAAGCAGGCCTGAAGTTTAAGCACGTGATTAAATCTTGAAGAACGAGTCTGACCGATCTGATAAGTATAACCCGCAACAGCAAACTCAATCGTTTTGCAATCTGAATAAAACTTCCCTTCATCCTTTCAGGAACACGCGTTCACTCTAAAGCCCCGCCCTCCGCGGACACGGCAGCCAACCAGATGTCACAAACCCCGAACGCGCAGAGTGACTGACAGGCAGAGAACGTTTCTGATTGGCCAGTCTTCTGATTCGGTAACAAATTCCTTTTTATACTGTTTAGAGCAGGACTGTCCAAACTCGGTCCTGGAGGGCCGGTGTCCTGCAGAGTTTAGCTCCAAGTCCGAGCCTAATTAAACACGCCTGAAGCAGCTAGCCAAGCTCTTACTAGGCATACTAACACCTTCCATGCAGGTGGGTGGAGGCAAGTTGGCGCTAAACTCTGCAGGACACCGGCCCCTCCAGGACCGAGTTTGGACAGCGCTGATTTAGAGACAGGAGTAAGTTTCTATGGAAACCTAGTGCAGTGATTTTGTGTGGTATAAATAAAATCACGCTTAAATAGCATTTCAAAGCGTCTAGTTATGGTTACAAAAAAGGTAAAAAAATTAAATACAATTTCACAAATATGAATTCAACAGCATAGACCAGAGAAGTAACATCTTGGTTGCTAACGCCCTAAAGTTAATCTCTACACATCCTGTCCCTCATGACCAAATTCACTTGGCGCGCGGAAAACCTCTCGCGCGCAAACAACCTCGCGCAGAAGCAGCTGCACGTGAACTCGCACATTCCCCTCCAGCAGCAGCAGCCTGAGCTAAAACTGTGTGTACAATCATAATCACACTCTCCCAGCATATAGATAACTATTACACAGTCTCACTCAACAGATGGTTGGCTGTTCAGGAGCATCAGTCTATAAGCTACATAATGTCTCTGCCTGTAAATAAGCGCGGGCTCGTGTGTGTTACACAAGATTGAGTCATGGCAGTTTGGATGAGAAACTGTTCAGCCAGACGTCACACGCACTGTGCGTCCTGAAGCTAGCTCGCTAGCACTAGCTCGTTCTAAAACACTGTGTGAACAACCCCTCAACATCACGTAATCCACCATGCTTCAGTACTCAAAAAACAGACAAATATAACATTTAGCCCTGTCTTAAGTGTTAAGCCCCATCTGATATAAACGTCACGGTCACCTTTAGCCGGTCAGCGTTACAATGAGATGCAGCGCGCAAGATGAAAACAATAATAGCGCATAAATGTTAACCCCGAGCTCGCACACGCTCAGACTCCACGAGCCGCGAGAAAACAACGGATCGAGAGACTTGCGAGCACGTGTTTGGATGTATAGTGCTTGCAAGTATATGGCGGAGACAGTGAGAAAGGATACTCTTTGTTCCTGAAGGCCTCTTTAGTGTGTTCGATGATGAACACCTCCTCTCCTTGGCCCGGCGGCTCCGACAGTGGCTTAACCAAAGGGTACGGCTTCCGGCCTAGTAACGGTGCCATGGCAGGCTTGCTGCGGTCCTGGATATATCTACAAAGTAAACTACTGAACTAACCCTCCGCTCAATCTCAGCTTGAACTGAATATGCAGTTAATCCGCGCGTCTCAGCGGCGTAGCATCGGGCTAACTTAGGCTAGCGCGCGCTGCTTTACTTACTTTCAGGAAAACAAAACCAAAACAAAAGTACGGTGTTATCGATCAGTTACATTCCCCGCGTTAAATCCGCTGGTTTGAGGTAACCGGTGGGGTCATGGTGAAATGCCTGAGGAGAGCGTGAGGAGTGAGCGGAAGCGGTGCCGGGGATGGAAGCGCGAAGACGGCACGTCAGAGCTGGTATGGCGGGCTTTCTTATACCGCTCAGGTCCGTGTTGTAGTCGATTATCCAGGCCAAAGCTGCGTACCAATCCCCTGTCCGCAGCGACTGTAGACCGTGTAGATGCTGTTTTGAGGGACGTGCTGATTACATAAACAAACAAGAGGGTTTATAGCTGATTGAAAAATGGCGGGAGTTCCTGCTACACCGGCAACATTCCGTGCTACCTCAAAACTCCGTTACCCCGGTAGCAAGCGGCGACGCAAGAATAAGTCCCGCCCATCGTCTCCAACGATTGGTTACTAAGAAACTACGACACAGACTGAGATATTTGATTGGCCGATTCAACTGTCAGTTTTACCTACTCCACCTTTTGTCAAAGCTACACCGTGACCGCTCCAATCACAAATACAAGGAGTGTTTGGAAGCGTGACTAGAGGTCAGTTTATGGTAAATTTATAGATCATTTCAAAATGACAGTATGCAGGTTGACTCATATACTTTAGTATTAATAACAGGCATTTTATTTTTATTATAACATAGTTGATATAGCCAAATGCGTAGAGTTTAGCTGAAGGGGGCAGCGGTTGTAGAATTTAAAATGAGACAATAGAGCGTGCACGCGACACTTTTTATCCAATTAAAGAGACAGTCTTGATTAAATATGTTAATTACCAGTCTTAGTAGTGGAGACAATGCACATTAAATACGTTTTTCGCAGCCACATATTAAATAATAAAGCTCCGTCTAAAGCATATAAACACCGCTAAAATATTAAATGTATAAAAGCTCATTTAAACATTGTATTGGAATCATAATAATGGGAATCGCCCTTAAAAAATAATTTCATACGTACAGTGTCCTATCTGCCATATAACTTAAATCAAGTGGTTTTATTTCCATCTGTCTAGTGAAAATGTCCACATTTTCATACATGGATCATACACAAATATTTATTTTTTATAATTAATTGAAAATACTTCAAAGACTATGGAAAGTGGAAGTCTCCATATTTAAAATACAAATCTGTGAGTGACCTTACCATTTATAAAAGATAGGCATTCCTTCTTTTTAATACAAAGTTTGGTAATTGGATGCAGTACATTGAACAATAATAAACAAATCAAGAAACAGATAACACAGATGTTATTTAAAACTGCCCCAAATGCATGCATTTAAATATTTTTACATTAAAACAAGTAAAACAGGTCATTACAACATATTTGTATAATCTTTAGAAATGCCTCGATCACAAAACAAGCTAACAGTTTAAAATTCAAATGTTTTGCATACTGTATACCAATCATTACTCTATGCAGTCACATGCATTAAGTCCTTTAACAGTTGAGAAACATGCATTATAAAGGTTTATCTTCAATATGCAATACAAACTGCTTTACCTTCATAAGAAAATATCTGACAAGATTTAAGATTATCTTTTAATGTACAAAAAAAAACATTTCAAGCTCTTTTCTTGATGGTATACTGTAAAAGTGAATTTCAGGCATTTGTCAGGTTGTACAAAGTCTCTTAATGTCCAGTTTAGTCTCTTTCAGATATACTTCTATACTTTTGACCTGCAGTGTTCAGATTAGTGCTAACTGAGAGTTGAATTTTGCTCAGTGCAAACTCTTTTAAGAGGTGGGGCTGCAATCACCTCCTCTTCCTCCTGTGAAAAACATGATGTCACACATGGCATGCATTTACAACATATATTTGAATTCCCACAATGCATTAGGTGAACATTTATTTGAAGAGTATTGGGCGTTACCTGAGTAGAGAGAGACAACACATCTTCTTTAATTAGAGTCGGGGGCTCATCCGTCACCTCACTGCTGGTTGTTGATGCCTCTAAATATGAGTTTGATCATGAAAAATCAAATGTGCAAATACATGTTTGCATGTGAAATGAAGGATGCACCATCATTGCTGTTATCTTACATACTTGGGTCTATCTAACAAAACATGTCAAGAACATGCATACAATAAAGCAGAATTGTTTTTTTTATTAAATAAATAAAAAGTATTAAATATCAAACAAATTAAATGGTCTATTTAGATAGTTTTTTGTGTTATGGCATTATTTTATGACAGTTCAGCACAATTATACCCTAAATTATTAGCATTTCAGAATTGTATTATTGTAATATGGGGAAAAAATTTCATTACATTACAAAAAACAGTCCATTTTTATTTGACGTACTGCCTTTAACTTATCCGTACTGATACTGGAATACAGTAAAACTAATATTCATTACAGTAACAAGAATCACTATTCAGGATAATGGATATTGAAAAAACTCAAATGGAAAATAGTTACAATATATATGTGTCCCTGGACCACAAAACCAGTCATAAAGGTACATTTTTCGACATTGAGATTTATGTGTCATCTGAAAGTTGGATAAATAAGCTTTCCATTTATGCATGGTGAAAAAATCTAAATATTGAGAAAATCGCCTTTAAAGTCGTCCAAATGAAGTGCTTAGCAAAGCATATTACTATTCAAAAATTAAGTTTTGATATATTTACAGTAGGACATTTACAAAATATCTTCATGGAACATGATCTTTACTTAATGTACTAATGATTTTTGGCATAAAATAAAAATGTATAATTTTGTCCCATACAATGTATTTTTGGCTATTGCTCAAATATACCCCAGCGACTTAAGACTGCTTTTGTGGTCAAGGGTCACATATATATATATAAGTGGTTTCAAAATTAGCGCGTTAACACGTTAAAAATATTTTACGCAATTATCCAGCGGCGGGGCTTGGGTTGGCCACCCCATTCACAACTGCTGCCTCTGTCTATTTTCTCTTGAAAAGGATTGCGCTTATTAAGTTGCAGAATTTCTTTATGACCACATCAAACGGGAGACGTTTCAGACGCGTGATCGATTGACAGCACTAATATATATATGTATATATTTGGAATAAATAAGGTTTATAATAATGTCACCAACTGCATTTATTGATCAAAAATAAAGTTAAATCATAAATTGTGAATTGTGTGTCTTCAGTCTCACATGATCCTTCAGAAATCATTCTAATATGCTATTTTGCAGTTCAGTTATTATTGGTACTCAATTATTAATATTAATGTTGAAAACTGTTTTTACTGCTTAATATAGTACCGCATCAATTACATTATATGTCATTTTGAATTATAATACAAATTTGCATTTGCTTTGAAGAGCAATATTTAGTATCTACCTTGTCAGTTAGGTAAATAATCTTTTCCTGAATGTTTTCACTGGTCTGTCTCACCTCTCTCGGCATCCATGGTCTCCTGTCCCAGGGTGGGCGGCTGGGAATCCTCTGTACGGAAGTAGGGTGCATGGGAAGGGCTCACTGCTTCACTCACATGCTGTGGACTGGAGTTGCTGCTGCTGTCCACTTTGGTATTAGACTGATAGGCATCTGATAGGAAACTCTGGTTACTGTTGTCATCTGTTTAGGAGAGTGAATGAATGAAACATTTGTGTGAAGTCTCCTGAAGAAATATGTCAATTATGTTTAAGTACTTTAGCACACTGTAATGTAACAGTACATACTATGTTAAAATCGATATGCAAACTACACTGTCAAGGTGCAAGGTCATTTATGTAACTAGAGCATAACAACACAAACCAGGGTTGCATTATATATATATAGAGAGAGAGAGAGAATGATCTGAATTGTTTACAGAGGAAATATCAAGTTTCCTTGTGTTTGACATAAACATAACCTTAAGTCCTGTATTACCCTGAAAATCCAGTAGCACGGAGCGGGCGTTTTCCAACACTACATCTGTAGGAAAGCCCTTCAGCTCCCTCATTGCAGTGCCTGACCCTTTAGGCTTGTATATCTACAAGAAACAAAACATGACATTTTGAAAATGAAAACTGTATTTATATATCTGAGAAATGGACAGCTGCTTGAGATGACGTGATATACTGTACACACCTGTTTAGTCTCTGTAACCGGGACCCATTTGAATATCCGTAAAGATGTGTCTCCCACTGTAACCCACTTCTTTTCCCTAAGAGGACAAACATGTTTCACAAAAATATTAAAATATTAATGGCTTTATTATATTCTGAGTACTGTTATGCAGCTGTATGTTTTTTTCTTTTGAGGCTTTTAGTCATTTGTGTTATTTTTAGTTCAGTGGTAGTTATCATTAGATACTCAATATACTTAAGTATTTTTTTTTACCACAATGCAAAATAAAGTATATATATATATATAATGTTCTTGGCAGAATTTGCTAGATTCACTTATATACGTACAAGGATGTTCAACAGAGACTAACTAAAATTAATATATACAACTGCTCATTTTTACATTTCAGACATTCCAAGCAGAAATGTATTACATAATCACTTCATTACAGACCACTGTTCAATCCCAAGACACGCCCACATACTGTATACAGTGAGGCCCATTGGTTGCCCTGCTTGTCTGTCATGTTCCTGAATGACGTCACCCTCCCCGCCACTCTGAAGTTTATTTTTGTAACGTAGCAGAAAGGAAACTTGTCCCCCTCTTCAAACAAGCAACTTACCACCGACGGACCTTTTCAATTGCCGCCATCACTTTTTTGATATCATCTTTTGCACGGCTGCGTGTCTCCGCTCGCACGGACCTTCCCGACATTTTAGTGGGTTTTATTAGTTTGTCAAGATCTCCCTCTTTTTCTTGCCTTCCTCCGTCTGCGACTTGATCTCGCCCTGTCTTCGTCTCTGTCTCGCGAGACTTCATAACGCGCCACTGGCACTGCCTCTTTGCATTTTTTTTTCACTAGCCCTATTTAATTTATTTATACATTTTATTTAATTATAAACGATTCTTTAGATTCTGTTATCTAATAACCACACTATAAGTGTGGATCACATTATAAGAAGCGGTCACGTGCCTATAATGCCCTCATCACACCACTAGAGAGCAGCGTTTTCACTTAAAAATACTTTCCATTCGATTGACAGGGACAGGGTCACTGCAGTATATTTCATGCCTCTATCATGTTATATTTGATAATTATGTGAAAAACACGTTGGACGAAATATTACATATACATTGTTATTTAGCAGACGCTTTTATCCAAAGCGACTTACAAATGAGGACAACAGAAGCAATAAAAACCAACAAAATAGCATTTTAAATATGTAAATTATGTTCTTTATAAATAAAAACT